>CM048648.1:0-500000 GCA_026413185.1 Pueraria montana var. lobata
AGTCTTATTTTCGCACAAAAATTGCACAATGGGCTGAAAATGCACCACGAGCACCAAAATTGGACCACCGGGTACCTCGGACCTGAAAACTAAAAAGTGCTCTGAGCATTATGGTTTTTTATGCATAAGAATGCAGCAAGGATCACGGGCACCAAAACCCAAAAGTCTTATTTTCGCACGAAAATTGCACAAATGGCAGAAAATGCACCCCCCGGTATCAAAATTGGACCACGGGGTACCTCAGACCTCAAATCTGAAAAGTGCCCAGAGCATTATGGTTTTTTATGCAAAATAATCCACAAGGATCACGGGGCGCCAAAATCCAAAAGTCTTTTTTCGCACGAAAATTGCACAAATGGTCGAAAATGCACCACCGGCACCAAAATTTGACCACGAAGCACCCCGGACCTCAAATCTGAAAAGTGTTCCGACCATTATGCTTTTTATGCATAAGAATGCACTATGGATCGCGGGGCACCAAAACCCAAAAGTCTTATTTTCACATAAAAATTGCACAAATGACCGAAAATGCACCCGCGGCACCAAAATTGGACCACGGGGCACGACGAACCTGAAGACCGAAAAGTTTTCTGAGCATTATGGTTTTTTATGCAAAAGAATCCACCAAGGATCACGGGGCACCAAAACCCGAAAGTCTTTTTTTGGACGAAAATTGCACAAATGGTCGAAAATGCACCATCGGCACCAAAATTGGACCACGGGGCACCACGGATCTCAAAACTGAAAAGTATTCTGAGCATTATGGTTTTTTATGCATAAGAATGAACCAGGGATCACGGGGCACCAAAACCCAAAAGTCTTATTTTCGCACGAAAATTGCACAATGGACCGAAAGTGCACCACGGGCACCAAAATTGGACCACGAGGTACCTCGGACCTCAAAACTTAAAAGTGCTCCGAGCATTATGGTTTTTTATGCATAAGAATGCACTAAGGATTACGGGGCACCAAAACCCAAAAGTCTTATTTTCGCACGAAAATTGCACAAATGGCCGAAAATGCACCACCTGCACCAAAATTGGACCACGAGGCACCACGGACCTCCAAACTGAAACGTGTTCCAAGCATTATGGTTTTTTATGCATAAGAATTCACCAAGGATCACGGGGCACCAAAACCCAAAAGTCTTATTTTCGAACGAAAATTGCACAAATGTCCGAAAATGCACCCCCGGCACCAAAATTGGACCACGGGGCACCACGAACCTCAAGACTGAAAAGCGTTTTGAGCATTATGGTTTTTTACGCAAAATAATCCACCAAGGATCACAGGGCACCCAAACCCAAAGGTCTTTTTTCACACGAAAATTGCACAAATGGTCGAAAATGCACCACAGGCACAAAAATTGCACCACGAGGCACCACGGACCTCAAACCTGAAAAGTGTTCCGAGTATTACGGTTTTTATGCATAAGAATGCACCAGAGATCACGGGGCACCAAAACCCAAAAGTCTTATTTTCGCACGAAAATTGCACAATGGGCTGAAAATGCACCACGAGCACCAAAATTGGACCACCGGGTATGTCGGACCTGAAAACTAAAAAGTGCTCTGAGCATGATGGTTTTTTATGCATAAGAATGCAGCAAGGATCACGGGGACCAAAACCCAAAAGTCTTATTTTCGCACGAAAATTGCACAAATGGCCGAAAATGCACCCCCGGTATCAAAATTGGACCACGGGGTACCTCGGACCCCAAAACTAAAAAGTGCTCCTAGCATTATTTTTTTTATGCATAAGAATGCACTATGGATCACGGGCACCAAAACCCGAAAGTCTAATTTACGCATGAAAATTGCGCAATGGACTGAAAACGCACCACAGGCACCAAAATTGGACCACGGGGCACCACGAACCTCAAGACTGAAAAGTGTTCTGAGCATTATAGTTTTTTATGCAAAAGAATCCACCAAGGATCACGGGGCACCAAAACCCAAAAGTCTTTTTTCGCACGAAAATTGCACAAATGGTCGAAAATGCACCACCGACACTGAAATTGGACCACGGGGTACCACGGACCTCAAAACTGAAAAGAGTTCCGAGCATTATGGTTTTTTATGCATAAGAATGCACCAGAGATCACGGGGCACCAAAACCCAAAAGTCTTATTTTCGCACGAAAATTGGTACGGGCACCAAAATTGGACCACGGGGTACCTCGGACCTCAAAACTGAAAAGTGCTTCGACCATTGTGGTTTTTTATGCATAAGAATGCACTATGGATAATGGGGCACCAGAACCCAAAAGTCTTATTTTCACACGAAAATTGCACAAATGGCCAAATATGGACGCCCGGTACCAAAATTGGACCACGGGGCACCACGAACCTCAAGACTGAAAAGTGTTCTGAGCATTATGGTTTTTTATGCAAAAGAATCCACCAAGGATCACGGGGCACCACGGACCTCAAAACTGAAAAGTGTTCCGAGCATTATGGTTTTTTATGCATAAGAATGCACTAGAGATCATGGGGCACCAAAACCCAAAAGTCTTATTTTCGCACAAAAATTGCACAATGGACCGAAAATGCACCACGGGCACCAAAATTTGACCACGGGGTACCTCGGAACTGAAAACTAAAAAGTGCTCCGAGAATTATGGTTTTTTATGCATAAGAATGCACTAAGGATTACGGGGCACCAAAACCCAAAAGTCTTATTTTCGCACGAAAATTGCACAAATGGCCGAAAATGCACCACCCGCACCAAAATTGGACCACGAGGCACCACGGACCTCCAAACTGAAACATGTTCCAAGCATTATGGTTTTTTATGCATAAGAATTCACCAAGGATCACGGGGCACCAAAACCCAAAAGTCTTATTTTCGAACGAAAATTGCACAAATGGCCGAAAATGCACCCCCGGCACCAAAATTGGACCACGGGGCACCACGAACCTCAAGACTGAAAAGCGTTCTGAGCATTATGGTTTTTAACGCAAAATAATCCACCAAGGATCACAGGGCACCAAAACCCAAAGGTCTTTTTTCACACGAAAATTGCACAAATGGTCGAAAATGCACCACAGGCACAAAAATTGCACCACGAGGCACCACGGACCTCAAAACTGAAAAGTGTTCCGAGTATTACGGTTTTTATGCATAAGAATGCACCAGAGATCACGGGGCACCAAAACCCAAAAGTCTTATTTTCGCACAAAAATTGCACAATGGGCTGAAAATGCACCACGAGCACCAAAATTGGACCACCGGGTACCTCGGACCTGAAAACTAAAAAGTGCTCTGAGCATTATGGTTTTTTATGCATAAGAATGCAGCAAGGATCACGGGCACCAAAACCCAAAAGTCTTATTTTCGCACGAAAATTGCACAAATGGCCGAAAATGCACCCCCGGTATCAAAATTGGACCACGGGGTACCTCAGACCTCAAATCTGAAAAGTGCCCAGAGCATTATGGTTTTTTATGCAAAATAATCCACAAGGATCACGGGGCGCCAAAATCCAAAAGTCTTTTTTCGCACGAAAATTGCACAAATGGTCGAAAATGCACCACCGGCACCAAAATTTGACCACGAAGCACCCCGGACCTCAAATCTGAAAAGTGTTCCGACCATTATGCTTTTTATGCATAAGAATGCACTATGGATCGCGGGGCACCAAAACCCAAAAGTCTTATTTTCACATAAAAATTGCACAAATGACCGAAAATGCACCCGCGGCACCAAAATTGGACCACGGGGCACGACGAACCTGAAGACCGAAAAGTTTTCTGAGCATTATGGTTTTTTATGCAAAAGAATCCACCAAGGATCACGGGGCACCAAAACCCGAAAGTCTTTTTTTGGACGAAAATTGCACAAATGGTCGAAAATGCACCATCGGCACCAAAATTGGACCACGGGGCACCACGGATCTCAAAACTGAAAAGTATTCTGAGCATTATGGTTTTTTATGCATAAGAATGAACCAGGGATCACGGGGCACCAAAACCCAAAAGTCTTATTTTCGCACGAAAATTGCACAATGGACCGAAAGTGCACCACGGGCACCAAAATTGGACCACGAGGTACCTCGGACCTCAAAACTGAAAAGTGCTCCGAGCATTATGGTTTTTTATGCATAAGAATGCACTAAGGATTACGGGGCACCAAAACCCAAAAGTCTTATTTTCGCACGAAAATTGCACAAATGGCCGAAAATGCACCACCTGCACCAAAATTGGACCACGAGGCACCACGGACCTCCAAACTGAAACGTGTTCCAAGCATTATGGTTTTTTATGCATAAGAATTCACCAAGGATCACGGGGCACCAAAACCCAAAAGTCTTATTTTCGAACGAAAATTGCACAAATGTCCGAAAATGCACCCCCGGCACCAAAATTGGACCACGGGGCACCACGAACCTTAAGACTGAAAAGCGTTTTGAGCATTATGGTTTTTTACGCAAAATAATCCACCAAGGATCACAGGGCACCCAAACCCAAAGGTCTTTTTTCACACGAAAATTGCACAAATGGTCGAAAATGCACCACAGGCACAAAAATTGCACCACGAGGCACCACGGACCTCAAACCTGAAAAGTGTTCCGAGTATTACGGTTTTTATGCATAAGAATGCACCAGAGATCACGGGGCACCAAAACCCAAAAGTCTTATTTTCGCACGAAAATTGCACAAATGGCCGAAAATGCACCCCCGGTATCAAAATTGGACCACGGGGTACCTCAGACCTCAAATCTGAAAAGTGCTCTGAGCATTATGGTTTTTTATGCAAAATAATCCACAAGGATCACGGGGCGCCAAAATCCAAAAGTCTTTTTTCGCACGAAAATTGCACAAATGGTCGAAAATGCACTACCGGCACCAAAATTTGACCACGAAGCACCCCGGACCTCAAATCTGAAAAGTGTTCCGAGCATTATGCTTTTTATGCATAAGAATGCACTATGGATCGCGCGGCACCAAAACCCAAAAGTCTTATTTTCGCATAAAAATTGCACAAATGGCCGAAAATGCACCCGCGGCACCAAAATTGGACCACGGGGCACGACGAACCTCAAGAACGAAAAGTTTTCTGAGCATTATGGTTTTTTATGCAAAAGAATCCACCAAGGATCACAGGGCACCAAAACCCGAAAGTCTTTTTTTGGACGAAAATTGCACAAATGGTCGAAAATGCACCATCGGCACCAAAATTGGACCACGGGGCACCACGGATCTTAAAACTGAAAAGTGTTCTGAGCATTATGGTTTTTTATGCATAAGAATGAACCAGGGATCACGGGGTACCAAAACCTAAAAGTCTTATTTTCGCACGAAAATTGCACAATGGACCGAAAGTGCACCACGGGCACCAAAATTGGACCACGAGGTACCTCGGACCTCAAAACTGAAAAGTGCTCCGAGCATTATGGTTTTTTATGCATAAGAATGCACTAGGGGTCATGGGGCACCAAAACCCAAAAGTCTTATTTTCGCACGAAAATTAAGCAAATCGCCGAAAATGCACCCACGGTACCAAAATTGGACCACGGGGCACCACGAACCTCAAGACTGAAAAGTGTTCTGAGCATTATGTTTTTTTATGCAAAAGAATTCACCAAGGATCACGGGGCACCAAAACCCAAAAGTCTTTTTTTTGCACGAAAATTGCACAATGGGCTGAAAATGTACCACGAGCACCAAAATTGGACCACTGGTCACCTCGGACTTCAATACTTAAAAGTGGCCCGAGCATTATGGTTTTTTATGCATAAGAATGCACCAGGGATCACGGGGCACCAAAACCCAAAAGTCTTATTTTCGCACGAAAATTGCACCATGGGCAAAAAATGCACCACGGGGCACCAAAATTGGACCACTGGACGCCACAGACCTCAAAACTGAAAAGTGCTATGAGCCTTATGGTATTTTATGCATAAGAATGCACCAGGGATCACGGGGCACCAAAACCCAAAAGTCTTATTTTGCGACGAAAATTGCACCATGGGACGAAAATGCACCAATGGTCACCCAAATTGGACCACGGGGCACCACGGACCTCAAAACTTAAAAGTGCTCCAAGAATTATTGTTTTTTATGCATAAGGATGCACCAAGGATCATGCGACACCAAAACCCAAAAGACTTTTTTTGGCACGAAAATTGCACCATGGGTCGAAAATGCACCAATGGGCACCAAAAATGGACCACGGGGCACCACGGACCTCAAAACTGAAAAGTTCTCAGAGCATTATGGTTAGTTATACATAAGGATGCACCAAGGCTCTTGGGGCACTAAAACCCAAAAGTTTTATTTTGGCACAAAAATTGCACCATGTACCGAAAATGCACCGCGAGCACCAAAATTGGACCACGTGGCACCACGGACCTCAACACTGAGAAGTGCTTTGAGCATTGTGGTTTTTATGCATAAGAATGCCCAAGGGATCACTGGGCATCAAAACCCAAAAGTGTTACTTTGGCACGAAAATTGCACCTTGGGCCAAAAATGCACCACGGGGCACCAAAATTGGACCACCGGACACCACGGACCTGAAAACTAAAAAGTACTCCGAGCATTATGGTTTTTATGCATAAGAATGCACTAGGGATCATGGGGCACCAAAACCCAAAAGTCTTATTTTCGCACAAAAATTGCACCATTAGCCAAAAATGCACCACGAGGGACCAAAATTGTACCATGGGACACCACGGACCTCAAAACCGAAAAGTGCTCTGAGCATTATGGTTTTTATGCATAAGAATGCACCAGGAATCATGTGGCACCAAAACCCAAAAGTCTTATGTTGGCACGAAAATTGCACCATGGGCCGAAAATGCACCACGACAAAATAATTGGACCCCGGGGCACTACGGACCTCAAAACTGAAAAGTGCTCTGAGCATTATGGTTTTTTATGCATAAGGATGCACCATGGATCACGGGGTACCAAAACCCAAAAGTCTTACTTTCGCACCAAAATTGCACCATGGGCCAAAAATGCACCACGGGGCACCAAAATTGGACCACCAGACACCACGGACCTCAAAACTAAAAAGTGCTCCAAGCATTATGGTTTTTATGCATAAGAATGCACTAGGGATCACGGGGCACCAAAACTCAAAAGTCTTATTTTCGCACAAAAATTGCACCATGTGCCAAAAATGCACCACGAGGAACCAAAATCCACCACGGGCACCAAAGTTGGACCACAAGGGACCACAGACCTCAAAACTGAAAGTGCTCACAGAATTATGGGTTTTTATGCATAAGAATGCCCCAGGGATCATGGGGCACCAAAACCCAAAATTGTTAGTTTGGCACGAAAATTGCACCATGGGCCAAAAATGCACCAATGGGCACCAAAATTTGACCACGGGGCACCACGGACCTCAAAATTGAAACGTGCTTAGAGCATTATGGTGTTTTATGCATAAGAATACATTAGGGATCATGTGGCACCAAAACCTAAAATTCTTATGTTGGCACGAAAATTGGTCCATGTGCCGAAAATCCACCACGGGCACCAAAAGTGGACCACGGGGCACCACGGTCCTCAAAATTGAAAAGTGGTCTAAGAATTATGGTTTTTTATGAATAAGAATGCACCAGGGATTACGGAGCACCAAAACTCAAAAGTCGTATTTTCGCACAAAAATTGCACAATGGGCCGAAAATGCATAACGGGCACCAAAATTGGACCATGGGGCACCACGGACCTAAAAACTGAAAAGTGCTCTGAGCATTATTGTTTTTTATGCATAAGGATGCACAAAGGATCACAGGACACCAAAACCCTAAAGTCTTATTTTGGCACGAAAATTCCACCGTGTGACGAAAATGCACCATGGGCACCAAAATTGGACCACAAGGCACCACGGACATCTAAACTGAAAAGTGCTCTAGGTATTATGCGTTTTTAAGCATAAGAATGCACCAGGGATCACAGGGCACCAAATCCCAAAAGTAATATTTTCGCCCGAAAATTGCACAATTGGCCGAAAATGCACCACGTGCACCAAAATTGGACCACGGGGCACCACGGACCTCATAATTGAAAAGTACTCTAAGCATTATGGTTTTTTATACATAAGAATGCACCAGGGATTACAGGGCACCAAAACTCAAAAGTATTATTTTCGTACAAAAATTGGACAATGGGCTGAAAATGCACTACGGGCATCAAAATTGGACCACGGGGCACCACGGAGCTCAAAACTGAGAAGTGCTCCGAGCACTATTGTTTTTTACGCATAAGAATACTCCAGGCATCACAGTGTACCAACACCAAAAAGTCTTATTTTGGGACGAAAATTGCACCATGGGCCGAAAATGCACCAACGGGCATCAAAATTGGACCACGGGGCACCACAGACCTCAAAACTTAAAACTGCTCCGAGCATTATGGTTTTTCATGCATAAGAATGCACCTGGGATCACAGGGCACCAAAACCCAAAAGTCTTATTTTGGCACGAAAATTGCACCATGTGACGAAAATGCACCATGGGAACAAATATTTGCCCACGGGGCCACACGGACTTCAAAACTGAAAAGTGCTCCGAGCATTAAGGGTTTTTATGCATAAGAATGCACTACGGATCACGGGGCACCAAATCCCAAAAGTCTTATTTTCGCACGAAAATTGCACAATGGGTCGAAAATGCACCACATGCACCAAAATTGGACCACGAGGGCCCACGGACCTCAAAATTGAAAAGTGCTTTGAGCTTTATGGTTTTTTATGAATAAGAATACACCAGGGATTACGGGGCACCAAGTGCGAAAATAAGACTTTTGGATTTTTGTGCCCCGTGATCCCTGGTGCATTCTTATGCATAAAACACCATAATGCTCGGAGCACTTTTAAGTTTTGAGGTTCGAGGTGCCCCGTGGTGCAATTTTGGTGCCCGTGATGCATTTTCGGCCAATTGTGCAATTTTCGTGCGAAAATAAGACTTTTGAGTTTTGGTGCCCAATTATCCCTGGTGCATTCCTATGCATAAAAAACCATAATGCTTGGAGCACTTTTCAATTTTGAGGTCCGTGGTGCCCTGTGGACCAATTTTTGGGCCGGTGGTGCATTTTCGGCCAGTTGTTAAATTTTCGTGCGAAAATAAGACTTTTGGGTTTTGGTGCCCCGTGATCCCTGGTGCTTTCTTATGCATAAAAAACTAAAATGCTCAGTGCACTTTTCAGTTTTGAGGTCCGAGGTGCCCCGTGGTCCAATTTTGCTGCCCGTAGTGCATTTTCGGCCCATTGTGCAATTTTCGTGCGAAAATAAGACTTTTGGGTTGTCGTTCCCCATGATCCCTGGTGCTTTCTTATGCATAATAAACTATAATGCTCAATGCACTTTTCAGTTTTGAGGTCCGAGGTGCCCCGTGGTCCAATTTTGCTGCCCGTAGTGCATTTTCGGCCCATTGTGCAATTTTCGTGCGAAAATAAGACTTTTGGGTTTTGGAGCCCCGTATTCCCTGGTACATTCTTATGCATAAAAATCCATTATACTCGGAGCACTTTTGAGTTTTGAGGTCCGAGTTGCCTCGTGGTCGAATTTTGGTGCCGGTGGTGCATTTTCGGCCTATAGTGCAGTTTTCGTGCGAAAATAAGACTTTTGGGTTTTGGTGCCCAGTGATCCCTGGTGCATTCCTATGCATAAAAAACCATATTGCTCAGAACACTTTTCAGTTTTAAGGTCCGTGGTGCCACGTTGTCTAATTTTGGTGCCAGTGGTGCATTTTCGTCCATTTGTACAATTTTCGTGCGAAAATAAGACTTTTAGATTTTGGTGCCCCGTGATCCCTGGGGCATTCTTACGCTTAAAAAACCATAATGCTCGGAGCACTTTTCAATTTTTGAGGTTCGAGGTGCCCCGTGGTCCAATTTTGGTGCCCGAGGTGCATTTTTGGCCAATTGTGCAATTTTCATGCGAAAATGAGACTTTTGGGTTTTGGTGCCCCGTGATCCCTGCTGCATTTTTATGCATAAAAAACCATATTGCTTTGAACACTTTTTACTTTTGAGGTCCTTGGTGCCTCGTGGTCCAATTTTGGTGCCAGTGGTGCATTTTCGTCCATTTGAACAATTTTCGTGCGAAAATAAGACTTTTAGATTTTGGTGCCCCGTGATCCCTGGAGCATTCTTACGCTTAAAAAACCATAATGCTCGAAGCACTTTTCAATTTTTGAGGTTCGAGGTGCCCCGTGGTCCAATTTTGGTGCCCGAGGTGCATTTTTGGCCCATTGTGCAATTTTCATGCGAAAATGAGACTTTTGGGTTTTGGTGCCCCGTGATCCCTGCTGCATTTTTATGCATAAAAAACCATATTGCTTTAAACACTTTTTAGTTTTGAGGTCCTTGGTGCCTCGTGGTCCAATTTTGGTGCCGGTGGTGCATTTTCGACCATTTGTGCAATTTTCGTGCGAAAATAAGACTTTTGGGTTTTGGTGCCCCCATGATCCCTAGTGCATTTTTATGCATAAAAAACAATAATGCTTGGACCACTTTTAAGTATTGAGGTCCGAGGTGCCCCATGATCCAATTTTGGTGCCCGTGGTGCATTTTCGGCCAATTGTGCAATTTTCGTGCGAAAAGAAGACTTTTTGGTTTTGGTGCCCCATAATCCCTGGTGCATTCTTATGCATAAAAATCCATTATACATGGAGCACTTTTTAGTTTTGAGTTCTGAGGTGCCTCGTGGTCGAATTTTGGTGACGGTGGTGCATTTTCGACCCATTGTGCAGTTTTCGTGCGAAAATAAGACTTCTGGGTTTTGGTGCCCCGTGATCCCTGGTGCATTCTTATGCTTAAAAAACCGTAATGCTCGGAGTACTTTTCAATTTTTGAGGTCCGAGGTGCCCCGTGGTCCAATTTTGGTGCCCGAGGTGCATTTTTAGCCCATTGTGCAATTTTCATGCGAAAATGAGACTTTTGGGTTTTGGTACCCTGTGATCCCTGCTGCATTTTTAGGCATAAAAAACCATATTGCTTTGAACACTTTTCAGTTTTGACGCTCGTGGTGCCTCGTGGTTCAATTTTAGTGCCGGTGGTGCATTTTCGGCAATTTGTGCAATTTTCGTGCGAAAAAAAGACTTTTGGGTTTTGGTGCCCCGTGATCCCTGGTGCATTCTTATGCATAAAAATCCATTATACACAGAGCACTTTTTAGTTTTGAGGTCCGAGGTGCCCCGGGATCCAATTTTGGTGTAGGTGGTGCATTTCCGGCCCATTGTGCAATTTTCGTGCGAAAATAAGACTTTTAGGTTTTGGTGCCCCGTGATCCCTGGTTCATTCTTATGCATAAAAAATCATAATGCTCAGAGCACTTTTAAGTTTTGAGGTCCGAGGCGCCCTATGGTCCAATTTCGGTGCCCGTGATGCATTTTTGGCACATTGTGCAATTTTCGTGCGAAAATAAGACTCTTGGGTTTTGGTGCCCTGCGATCCCTGGTGCATTCTATTGCATAAAAAACCATAATGCTCGGAGCACTTTTCAGTTTTGAGGTCCATGGTGCCCCGTGGTCCAATTTTGGTGTCGGTGGTGCGTTTTCGTCGATTTGTGAAATTTTCGTGCGAAAATAAGACTTTTGGATTTTGGTGCCCTGTGATCCCTGGTGCATTCTTATGCATAAAACACCATAATGCTAGGAGAACTTTTAGGTTTTGAGGTCCGAGGTGCCCCGCGGTCCAATTTTGGTGCCCGTGGTGCATTTTCGGCCCATTGTGCAAATTTCGTGCAAAAATAAGACTCTTGGGTTTTGGTGTCCCGCGATACCTAGTGTGTTCTTATGCATAAAAAACCATAATGCTCATAGTAGTTTTCAGTTTTGAGGTCCATGGTGCCCCCTGGTCCAGTTTTGGTGCCCGTGGTGCATTTTTGGCCATTTGTGAAATTTTCGTGCGAAAAATAAGACTTTTGGGTTTTGGTGCCCTGTGATCCCTGGTCCATTATTGTGCATAAAAAACCATAATGCTCAGAGAACTTTTAAGTTTTGAGGTCCGAGGTGCCCCGTGGTCCAATTTTGGTGCCCGTGGTGCATTTTCGGCCCATTGTGCAATTTTCGTGCAAAAATAACGCTTTTGGGTTTTGGAGCCCCGTGATCCCTGGGGCATTCTTATGCATAAAAAATCATTATGCTTGGAGCACTTTTCAATTTTCGAGTCCGTGGTGCCCCGTGGTCCAATTGTGGTGCCGGGGTGCATTTTCGGCCAGTTGTGAAATTTTCGTGCGAAAATAAGACTTTTTGGTTTTGGTGCCCCGTTATCTTTGGTGCATTCTTATGCATAAAAACCCATAATGCTTGGACCACTTTTAATTTTTGAGGTCCGTGGTGCCCCGTGGTCTAATTTTGGGGCTGGTCGTGCATTTTCTGCCATTTGTACAATTTTCGTACAAAAATAAGACTTTTGGGATTTGGGGCTCCGTGATCTCTGGTTAATTTATGCATAAAAAACCATAATGCTTGGACCACCTTTCAGTTTTGAGGATCGTGGTGCCCCGTGGTCTAATTTTGGTGCAGGTGGTGCATTTTCGGCCATTTGTGAAATTTTCGTGCGAAAATAAGACTTTTGGGTTTTGGTGCCCTGTGATCCCTGGTGCATTCTTATGGGTAAAAAACCATAATTCTAGGGGAACTTTTAAGTTTGGAGGTCCGAGGTGCCCCGTGGTCCAATTTTGGTGCCCGTGGTGCATTTTCGGCCTAATGTGCAATTTTCTTGCGAAAATAAGGCTTTTGGGTTTTGCTGCCCCGAGATCCCTGGTGCATTCTTATGCATAAAAAACCATAATGCTCAGAGTACTTTTCAGTTTTGAAGTCCGTGGTGCCCTATGGTCCAATTTTTGTGTCGGTGGTGTATTTTCGGCCATTTGTGAAATTTTCGTGCGAAAAGAAGACTTTTGGATTTTGGATCCATGTGATCCTTGCTGCATTCTTATGTATAAAAAAACATAATGCTCAGACAAATTTTAAGTTTTGAGGTCCGAGGTGCCCCGTGGTCCAATTTTGGTGCCCGTGGTCCATTTTCGGTCCATTGTACAATTTTCGTCTGACAATAAGGCTTTTGGTTTTTGGTGCCCCGTGATCCCTGGTGCATTCTTAGGCATAAAAAACCATAATAATTGGAGCACTTTTTAGTTTTGGGGTCCGTGGTGCCCCGTGGTCCAATTTTCGTGCCGGTGGTGCATTTTCGGCTAGTTGTGAAATTTTCGTGCGAAAATAAGACTTTTGGGTTTTGGTGCCTCGTGATACGTGGTGCATTCTTATGCATAAAAAACCATAATGCTTGGAACACTTTTTAGTTGTGAGGTCCGTGGTTCCCCGTGGTCCAATTTTGGTGTCGGGGGTGCATTTTCGGCCAGTTGTGAAATTTTCATGCGAAAATAAGACTTTTGGATTTTGGTACCCTGTAATCCGTGGTGTATTCTTATGCATAAATAACCATAATCATCATAGCACTTTTCAGTTTTGAGGTCTGAGGTGCCCCGTGGTCGAATTTTGTTGCTCGTGGGGTAATTTCTGCCCTTTCTGCAATTTTCGTGTGAAAATAAGACTTTTGGTTTTCGTGCCCCGTGATCCTGGGTACATTCTTATGCATAAAAAACCATAATTCTTAGAACACTTTTCGGTGTTGAGGTTCGTGGTGCCCCGTGGTCCAATTTTGGTGTCGGGGGTGCATCTTCGTCATATTGTGCAATTTTCGTGCGAAAATAAGACTTTTGGATTTTGGTTCCTCGTGATCCCTGGTGCATTCTTATGCATAAAAAACCATAATGCTTGTAACACTTTTCAGTTTTGAGGTCCGAGGTGCCCCGTGGTCCAATTTTGGTGCCGGTGGTGCATTTTCGATCATTTGTGAAATTTTCGTACGAAAATAAGACTTTTGGGTTTTGGTGCCCTGTAATCCCTATTGCATTCTTATGCATAAAAAACTGTAATGATCATCGCACTTTTAAGTTTTGAGGTCTGAGTTGCCCCGTGGTTAAATTTTGGTGCTCGTGGTGCATTTTCGGCCCTTTCTGCAATTTTCGTGCAAATATAAGACTTTTGGGTTTTGGTGCTCCATAATCCTTGGTGCATTCTTATGCATAAAAAATCATAATGTTCAGAACACTTTTCAGTGTTCAGGTTCGTGGTGCCCCGTGGTCCAATTTTGGTGCCGATGGTGCATTTTCGATCATTTGTGAAATTTTCGTACGAAAATAAGACTTTTGGGTTTTGGTGCCCTGTAATCCCTATTGCATTCTTATGCATAAAAAACTGTAATGATCATCGAACTTTTAAGTTTTGAGGTCTGAGTTGCCCCGTGGTTAAATTTTGGTGCTCGTGGTGCATTTTCGGCCCTTTCTGCAATTTTCGTGCGAATATAAGACTTTTGGGTTTTGGTGCTCCATAATCCTTGGTGCATTCTTATGCATAAAAAATCATAATGTTCAGAACACTTTTCAGTGTTCAGGTTCGTGGTGCCCCGTGGTCCAATTTTGGTGCAGTCGGTACATCTTCGGCCCATTGTGCAATTTTTGTGCGAAAATAAGACTTTTGGATTTTGGTACCCCGTGAACCCCAGTGCATTCTTGTGCATAAAAATCAATTATTCTCATAGCACTTTTTAGTTTTGAGGTCCGAGGTGCCCCGTGGTCCAATTTTGGTGCCGTGGGTACATCTTCGGCCCATTGGGCAATTTTCGTGCAAAAAAAAGACTTTTCGGTTTTGGTGCCCTGTGATCCCTGGTGCATTCTTATATTTAAAACACCATAATGCTCGGAGCACTTTTCAGTTTGGAGGTCCGTGGTGCCCGGTGTCCAATTTTGGTGCTTGTGGTGCATTATCGGCCCATTGTGCAATTTTCGTCCGAAAATAAGACTTTTGGGTTTTGGTGCACTGTGATCCCTGGAGCATTCTTATGCATAAAAAACCATAATGCTCAGAGCACCTTTTAGTTTTAAGCTCCGTGGTGCCCCGTGGTCCAATTTTGGTGCCCGTGGTTCATTTTCGGCACATGGTGCAATTTTCATGCCAAAATAAGACTTTTAGGTTTTGGTGCCCCGTTATCCTTGTTGCATCCTTATACATCAAAAACACTTATGCTTGGAGCACTTTTTAGTTTTGAGGTCCGTGGAGCACCGTGGTCCAATTTTGGTGCCCATGGTGCATTTTCGGCACATGGTCCAATTTTCTTGCCAAAATATTACTTTTGGGTTTTGGTGCCCCGTGATCCCTGGTACATTCTTATGCATAAAAAACCTAAATGCTCTGAGCAATTTTCAGTTTTGAGGTTCGTGGACCCCCATTGTCCAATTTTGGTGTCCGTGATGCATTTTATGCCCGTCGTTCAATTTTCATATGAATTATTATGCATAAAAAACCATAATGCTCGGAGCACTTTTCAGTTTTGAGGTTCCTGGTGCCCCGTGGTCCAATTTTGGTGTCCGTGGTGCATTTTCGGCCCATGGTGCAATTTTCATGACAAAATAAGAGTTTTGGGTTTTGGTGCCCCGTGATCCCTATGGCATTCTTATGCATAAAAATCCATGATGCTCTGTGGACTTTTCAGTTTTGAGGTCCATGGTCCCCCATGGTCCAATTTTGGTGTCCGTGGTGCATTTTATGCCCATTGTGCAATTTTCGTGCCAAAAGAAGACTTTTGGGTTTTGCTGCCCCGTGATCCTTGTTGCATCCTTCTGCATAAAAAACCATAATGCTCGAAGAACTTTTTAGTTTTGAGGTCCGTGGAGCACCGTGGTCCAATTTTGGTGCCCATGGTGCATTTTCGGCACATGGTCCAATTTTCTTGCCAAAATATTACTTTTGGGTTTTGGTGCCCCGTGATCCCTGGTACATTCTTATGCATAAAAAACCTAAATGCTCTGAGCAATTTTCAGTTTTGAGGTTCGTGGACCCCCATTGTCCAATTTTGGTGTCCGTGATGCATTTTATGCCCGTTGTTCAATTTTCATATGAATTATTATGCATAAAAAACCATAATGCTCGGAGCACTTTTCAGTTTTGAGGTTCCTGGTGCCCCGTGGTCCAATTTTGGTGTCCGTGGTGCATTTTCGGCCCATGGTGCAATTTTCATGACAAAATAAGAGTTTTGGGTTTTGGTGCCCCGTGATCCCTATGGCATTCTTATGCATAAAAATCCATGATGCTCTGTGCACTTTTCAGTTTTGAGGTCCATGGTCCCCCATGGTCCAATTTTGGTGTCCGTGGTGCATTTTATGCCCATTGTGCAATTTTCGTGCCAAAAGAAGACTTTTGGGTTTTGGTGCCCCGTGATCCTTGTTGCATCCTTCTGCATAAAAAACCATAATGCTCGAAGAACTTTTTAGTTTTGAGGTCCGTGGTGCCCCGTGGTCCAATTTTGGTGCCCGTGGTGCATTTTCGGCATATGGTCCAATTTTCTTGCCAAAATAAGACTTTTGGGTTTTGGTGCCCCGTGATCCCTGGTACATTCTTATGCATCAAAAAAAAATAATGCTCTAAGCACTTTTCAGTTTTGAGGTCCGTGGACCCCCATGGTCCAATTTTGGTGTCCGTGGTGCATTTTATGCCCATTGTTCAATTTTCGTACGAATTATTATGCATAAAAAACCATAATGCTTGGAGCACTTTCTGTTTTGAGGTCCGTGGTGCCTCATGTCCAATTTTGCTGCCCGTGGTGCATTATCAGCCCATTGTGCAATTTTAGTGCAAAAATAAGACTTTTGGGTTTTGGTGCCCCATGATCCCTGGTGCATTCTTATGCATAAAAAACCATAATGCTCAGAGCACCTTTTAGTTTTGAGGTCCGTGGTGCCCCGTGGTCCAATTTTGGGGCCCGTGGTGCATTTTCGTCACATGGTGCAATTTTCGTGCCAAAATAAGACTTTTGGGTTTTGGTGCCCCGTGATCCCTGGTCCATTCTCATGCATAAAAAACCATAACGCTCAGAGCACTTTTTAGTTTTCAGGTCCGTGGTGCCCCGTGGTCCAATTTTGGTGTCCGTGGTGCATTTTCAGCACATGGTACAATTTTCGTGCCAAAATAAGACTTTTGCATTTTGGCGCCGCGTGATCCGTGGTGCATGCTTATGCATAAAAAACCATAATGCTCGAAGCTCTTATCAATTTTGAGGTCCATCGTGTCCAGTGCTCCAATTTTTGTGCCCCGTGGTGCTTTTTTGGCCCATGGTGCAATTTCGTGCCGAAATAAGACTTTTGGGTTTTGGTGTCCGTGATCCCTGGTGGATTCTTATGCATAAAAAACCATAAAGCTCGGAGCACTTTTCCGTTTTAAGGTCAGTGGTGCCCCGTGGTCCAATTTTGGTGCCGGTGGTGCTTTTTAGGCCATTTGTGCAATCTTCGTGCGAAAGTAAGACTTTTGGGATTTGGTGCCCCGTGATACCTAGTGAATTCTTATGCATAAAAAACCATCATGCTCAGAGCACTTTTGAGTTTTGAGGTCTGTGGTGCCCGGTGGTCCAATTTTGGTGCTTGTGGTGCATTTTAGGCCATTTGTGCAATTTTCGTGTGAAAATAAGACTTTTGGGTTTTGCTGAACCGTGATCCCTGGTGCATTCTTATGAATAAAAAACTATCATGCTCGGAGCACTTTTCAGTTTTGAGGTCCGCGGTGCCCCGTGGTCCAATTTTGGTGCCTGTGGTGCATTTTAGGCCATTTGTGCAATTTTCGTGCGAAAATAAGACTTTTGGATTTTGGTGCCCCGTGATCCATGGTGCATTCTTATGCATAAAAATCCATCATGCTCGGAGCACTTTTCCGTTTTGAGGTCCGTGGTGCCACGTGGTCCAATTTTGGTGCTGGTGGTGCATTTTAGGCCATTTGTGCAATCTTCGTGCGAAAATAAGACTTTTGGGTTTTGGTGCCCCGTGATCCCTGGTGCATTCTTATGCATAAAAAGCCATCATACTCGCAGCAATTTTCAGTTTTGAGGTTTGTGGTGCCCCGTGGTCCAACTTTGGTGCCTGGGGTGCATTTTAGGCCATTTGTGAAATTTTCGTACGAAAATAAGACTTTTGGGTTTTGCTGACCCGTGATCCCTGGTGCATTCTTATGCATAAAAAACCATAATGGTTGGAGCACTTTTCAATTTTGAGGACCATGGTGCCCCGTGGTCCAATTCTAGTGCCGGTGGTGCATTTTCGGCCATTTGTGCAATTGTCGTACGAAAATAAGACTTTTGGGTTTTGGAACCCCGTGATCCCTGGTGCATTCTTATGCATAAAAAACCATAATGCTTGGCGATCTCTTAAGTATTGAGGTCCAACGTGCCCTTTGGTGAAATTTTGGTGCCAGCGAAGCATTTACGGCCCATTGTGCAATTTTCGTGTTTAAATAAGGCTTTTGGGTTTTTGTACCCCGTTATCGCTGGTGCATTCTTATGCATAAAAAACCATAATGCTCGGACAACTTTTTAGTTTTGAGGTCCGAGGTGCCCCGTGGTCCAAATTGGTGCCCATGGTGCATTTTCTGCCAAATGTGCAATTTTCGTGAGAAAATAATACTTTTGAGTTTTGGTGCCCCGTGTTCCCTGGTGCATCCTTATGCATAAAAACCATCATGCTCGGAGCACTTTTCCGTTTTGATGTCCGTGGTGCCCCTGGTCCAATTTTGGTGCTGGTGGTGCATTTTAGGCCATTTGTGCAATCTTCGTGCGAAAATAAAAGTTTTGGGTTTTGGTGCCCTGTGATCCCTGGTGCATTCTTATGCATAAAAAACATCACGCTCGGAGCAATTTTCAGTTTTGAGGTCCGTGGTGCCCCGTGGTCCAATTTTGGTGCCTGTGGTGCATTTTAGGCCATTTGTGAAATTTTCGTGCGAAAATAAGACTTTTGGGTTTTGCTGACCCGTGATCCGTGGTGCATTCTTATGCATAAAAAACCATAATGGTTGGAACACTTTTCACTTTTGAGGTCCATGGTGCCCCGTGGTCATATTTTGGTGCCCGTCGTGCATTTTCGGCCCATTGTGCAATTTTCGTGTTTAAATAAGGCTCTTGGTTTTTGGTGCCCCGTTATCCCTGGTGCATTCATATGCATAAAAAACTATAATGCTCAGAGCACTTTTAAGTATTGAGGTCGGAGATGCCCCATGGTCAAATTTTGGTGCCCGTGGTGTATTTTCGGCCCATTGTGCAATTTTCGTGCGAAAATAAGACTTTTGGGTTTTGGTGCCCCGTGATCCCTGGTTCATTCTTATGCATAAAAAACCATAATGCTCGGAGCACTTTTCACTTGTGAGGTCCATGGTGCCCCGTGGTCAAATTCTGGTGCCGGTGGTGCATTTTCGGCCATTTGTGCAATTTTTGTACAAAAATAAGACTTTTCGGTTTTGGTGCCCCGTGATCCCTGGTGCATTCTTATGCATAAAAAACCATAATGCTTGATGATCTTTTAAGTATTGAGGTCCGAGGTGCCCCTTGGTGAAATTTTGGTGCCCGTGGTGCATTTTCGGCTCATTGTGCAATTTCTGTGTGAAAATAAGACTTTTGGGTTTTGGTGCCCCGTGATCCCTGGTGCATTCTTATGCATAAAAAACCATCATGCTCAGAGTCCTTTTCTGTTTTAAGGTCCGTTGGGCCCCGTGGTCCAATTTTGGTGCCTGTGGTGCATTTTAGGCCATTTGTGCAATTTTCGTGTGAAAATAAGACTTTTGGGTTTTGGTTACCCGCGATCCCTGGTGCATTCTTATGCATAAAAACCATAATGCTTTGATCACTTTTAAGTATTGAGGTCCGAGGTGCCCCTTGGTGAAATTTTGGTGCCTGTGGTGCATTTTCGGCCCATTGTGCAATTTTCGCGCCAAAATAAGACTTTTGGGTTTTGGTGCCCCGTGATCACTGGTGCATTCTTATGCATAAAAAACCATAATTCTCGGAGCACTTTTCAGTTTTGACGTCCGACGTGCCCCATGGTCCAATTTTTGTGCTTGTGGTGCATTTTCGGCCCGTTGTGCAATTTTTGTGCGAAAATAAGACTTTTGGGTTTTGGTGCCCCGTTATCCCTAGTGCATTCCAATGCAAAAAAGCCATCATGCTCGTAGCACTTTTTAGTTTTGAGGTCCGAGGTGCCCCGTGGTCCAATTTTGGTGCCCGTAGTGCGTTTTCTGCCCATTGTGCAATCTTCGTGCGAAAATAAGACTTTTGGGTTTTGGTGCCCCGTGATCTCTGGTGCATTCTTATGCTTAAAAAACCATAATGCTTGGAGCACTTTTTAGTTTTGAGGTCCAAGGTGCCCCGTGGTCCAATTTTGGTGCCTGTGGTGTGTTTTCGGCCCATTGTGCAATCTTCGTGCGAAAATAAGACTTTTTTGGTTTTGGTGCCCCATGATCACTGGTGCATTCTTATGTATAAAAAACCATAATGATAGGACCACTTTTCAGTTTTGAGGTCCGAGGTACCCTGTGGTCCAATTTTCGTGCCCGTGGTGCATTTTCGGCCCATTGTGCAATTTTCGTGCGAAAATAAGAATTTTGGGTTTTGGTTCCCCATGATCCATGGTTCATTCTTATGCATAAAAAACCATAATGCTGGGAGCACTTTTCAGTTTTGAGGTCCGAGGTGCCCCGTGGTCCAATTTTGGTGCCCATGTTGCGTTTTCGGACCATTGTGCAATCTTCGTGCGAAAATAAGACTTTTGGGTTTTAGTGTCCCATGATCCCTGGTGCATTTTTATGTATAAAAAACCATAATGCTCAGAGCACTTTTTAGTTTTAAGGTCCGAGGTGCCCCGTGGTCAAATTTTCGTGCCTGTGGTGCATTTTCGGCCCATTGTGCAATTTTCATGCGAAAATAAGACTTTTGGGTTTTGGTTCCCCATGATACATGGTGCATTCTTATTCATAAAAAACCATAATGCTCGGAGCACTTTTAAGTTTTGAGCTCTGACGTGCTCCGTGGTGATATTTTCGTGCCCGTGGTGCATTTTCGGCCCATTGTGCAATTTTCGTGTTTAAATAAGGCTTGTGGGTTTTGGTGCCCCGTTATCCCTGGTGCTTTCTTATGCATTAAAAACCATAATGCTCAGAGAACTTTTCAGTTTTGATGTCCGAGGTGCCCCGTGGTCCAATTTTGGTGGCCGTGGTGCGTTTTCTGCCCATTGTGTAATCTTCGTGCGAAAATAAGACTTTTGGGTTTTGGTGCCCCGTGATCCCTGGTGCATTCTTATGCACAAAAAACCATAATGCTAGGAGCACTTTTCAGTTTTGAGGTCCTTGGTACCCCGTGGTTTAGTTTTGGTGTCGGTGGTGCACTTTCGGCCATATTTGTGCAATTTTCATGCGAAAATAAGACTTTCGGGTTTTGGTGCCCCATGATCCCTGGCACATTCTTATGCATAAAAAACTAGAACGCTCGAAGAACTTTTCAGTTCTGATGTCTGAGGTACCCCGTGGTCCAATTTTGGTGCCATGGTCCATTTTCGACCAATTGTGATAAAAGGTACGAAAATAAGACTTTTGGGTGTTCGTGCCCCATGATCCCTGGTGCATTCTTATGCATAAAAGCTCATAATGCTTGGAACACTTTTCAATTTTGAGGTATGTGGTGCCCTTTGGTCCAATTTTGGTGCACGTGGTGCATTTTCGGCCATTTGTGCAATTTTCGTGCGAAAATTAGACTTTTGGGTTTTGGTGCCCCACGATCCCTGCTGCATTTTTATGCATAAAAAACCATAATATTTGGAGCACTTTTCAATTTTGAGGTCCATGGTGCCTCATGGTCCAATTTTGGTGCCGGTGGAGAATTTTCGGCCATTTGTGAAATTTTCGTGCGAAATTAAGAGTTTTGGGTTTTGGTGACCCATGATCCCTGGTGCATTCTTATGCATAAAAGCCCATAATGCTTGGAGCACTTTTGAGTTTTGAGGTCCGTGGTGCCCCGTGGTCCAATTTTCGTGCCCGTGGTGCATTTTCGGCACATTGTGCAATCTTCGTACGAAAAAAAGACTTTTGGGTTTTGGTGCCTCGTGATCCCTGGTGCATTCTTATGCATAAAAAACCATAATGCTCGGAGCACTTTTCAATTTTGAGGTCCAAGGTGCCCCGTGGTCCAATGTTGGTGCCGGTGGTGCATTTTCGGCCATTTGTGCAATTTTCGTGCGAAAATAAGACTTTTGGGTTTGGGTGACCCGTGATCCCTGGTTCAATCTTATGCATAAAAAACCATAATGCTCGGAGCACTTTTCACTTGTGAGGTCCATGGTGCCCCGTGGTCAAATTTTGGTGCCGGTGGTGCATTTTCGGCCATTTGTGCAATTTTTGTACAAAAATAAGACTTTTCGGTTTTGGTGCCCTGTGATCCCTGGTGCATTCTTATGCATAAAAAACAATAATGCTTGATGATCTTTTAAGTATTGAGGTCCGAGGTGCCCCTTGGTGAAATTTTGGTGCCCGTGGTGCATTTTCGGCTCATTGTGCAATTTCTGTGTGAAAATAAGACTTTTGGGTTTTGGTGCCCCGTGATCCCTGGTGCATTCTTATGCATAAAAAACCATCATGCTCGGAGCCCTTTTCAGTTTTAAGGTCCGTTGGGCCCCGTGGTCCAACTTTGGTGCCTGTGGTGCATTTTAGGCCATTTGTGCAATTTTCGTGTGAAAATAAGACTTTTGGGTTTTGGTTACCCGCGATCCCTGGTGCATTCTTATGCATAAAAACCATAATGCTTTGATCACTTTTAAGTATTGAGGTCCGAGGTGCCCCTTGGTGAAATTTTGGTGCCTGTGGTGCATTTTCGGCCCATTGTGCAATTTTCGCGCCAAAATAAGACTTTTGGGTTTTTGTGCCCCGTGATCACTGGTGCATTCTTATGCATAAAAAACCATAATTCTCGGAGCACTTTTCAGTTTTGACGTCCGACGTGCCCCATGGTCCAATTTTTGTGCTTGTGGTGCATTTTCGGCCCGTTGTGCAATTTTTGTGCGAAAATAAGACTTTTGGGTTTTGGTGCCCCGTTATCCCTAGTGCATTCCAATGCAAAAAAAGCCATCATGCTCGTAGCACTTTTTAGTTTTGAGGTCCGAGGTGCCCCGTGGTCCAATTTTGGTGCCCGTAGTGCGTTTTCTGCCCATTGTGCAATCTTCGTGCGAAAATAAGACTTTTGGGTTTTTGTGCCCCGTGATCTCTGGTGCATTCTTATGCTTAAAAAACCATAATGCTTGGAGCACTTTTTAGTTTTGAGGTCCAAGGTGCCCCGTGGTCCAATTTTGGTGCCTGTGGTGTGTTTTCGGCCCATTGTGCAATCTTCGTGCGAAAATAAGACTTTTTTGGTTTTGGTGCCCCATGATCACTGGTTCATTCTTATGTATAAAAAACCATAATGATAGGACCACTTTTCAGTTTTGAGGTCCGAGGTACCCTGTGGTCCAATTTTCGTGCCCGTGGTGCATTTTCGGCCCATTGTGCAATTTTCGTGCGAAAATAAGAATTTTGGGTTTTGGTTCCCCATGATCCATGGTTCATTCTTATGCATAAAAAACCATAATTCTGGGAGCCCTTTTCAGTTTTGAGGTCCGAGGTGCCCCGTGGTCCAATTTTGGTGCCCATGTTGCGTTTTCGGACCATTGTGCAATCTTCGTGCGAAAATAAGACTTTTGGGTTTTAGTGTCCCATGATCCCTGGTACATTTTTATGTATAAAAAACCATAATGCTCGGAGCACTTTTCAGTTTTAAGGTCCGAGGTGCCCCGTGGTCCAATTTTCGTGCCCGTGGTGCATTTTCGGCCCATTGTGCAATTTTCATGCGAAAATAAGACTTTTGGGTTTTGGTTCCCCATGATACATGGTGCATTCTTATTCATAAAAAACGATAATGCTCAGAGCACTTTTAAGTTTTGAGCTCTGACGTGCTCCGTGGTGATATTTTCGTGCCCGTGGTGCATTTTCGGCCCATTGTGCAATTTTCGTGTTTAAATAAGGCTTGTGGGTTTTGGTGCCCCGTTATCCCTGGTGCTTTCTTATGCATTAAAAACCATAATGCTCAGAGAACTTTTCAGTTTTGAGGTCCGAGGTGCCCCGTGGTCCAATTTTGGTGGCCGTGGTGCGTTTTCTGCCCACTGTGTAATCTTCGTGCGAAAATAAGACTTTTGGGTTTTGGTGCCCCGTGATCCCTGATGCATTCTTATGCATAAAAAACCATAATGCTAGGAGCACTTTTCAGTTTTGAGGTCCGTGGTACCCCGTGGTTTAGTTTTGGTGTCGGTGGTGCACTTTCGGCCATTTGTGCAATTTTCATGCGAAAATAAGACTTTCGGGTTTTGGTGCCCCATGATCCCTGGCACATTCTTATGCATTAAAAACTAGAACGCTCGAAGAACTTTTCAGTTCTGATGTCTGAGGTACCCCGTGGTCCAATTTTGGTGCCATGGTCCATTTTCGACCGATTGTGATAAAAGGTGCGAAAATAAGACTTTTGGGTGTTCGTGCCCCATGATCCCTGGTGCATTCTTATGCATAAAAGCTCATAATGCTTGGAACACTTTTCAATTTTGAGGTATGTGGTGCCCTTTGGTCCAATTTTGGTGCACGTGGTGCATTTTTGGCCATTTGTGCAATTTTCGTGCGAAAATTAGACTTTTGGGTTTTGGTGCCCCATGATCCCTGCTGCATTTTTATGCATAAAAAACCATAATACTTGGAGCACTTTTCAATTTTGAGGTCCATGGTGCCTCATGGTCCAATTTTGGTGCCGGTGGAGAATTTTCGGCCATTTGTGAAATTTTCGTGCGAAATTAAGAGTTTTGGGTTTTGGTGACCCATGATCCCTGGTGCATTCTTATGCATAAAAGCCCATAATGCTTGGAGCACTTTTGAGTTTTGAGGTCCGTGGTGCCCCGTGGTCCAATTTTCGTGCCCGTGGTGCATTTTCGGCACATTGTGCAATCTTCGTACGAAAAAAAGACTTTTGGGTTTTGGTGCCTCGTGATCCCTGGTGCATTCTTATGCATAAAAAACCATAATGCTCGGAGCACTTTTCAATTTTGAGGTCCAAGGTGTCCCGTGGTCCAATGTTGGTGCCGGTGGTGCATTTTCGGCCATTTGTACAATTTTCGTGCGAAAATAAGACTTTTGGGTTTTGGTGACCGTGATCCCTGGTGCATTCTTATGCAAAAAAAGCCATAATGCTTGGAGCACTTTTCAGTTTTGAGGTCCTAGGTGCCCCGTGGTCCAATTTTGGTTCCCGTGGTACATTTTCAGCCATTTGTGCAATTTTCATGCAAAAATAACCCTTTTGGGTTTTGGTGCCCCGTGACCCTAGTGCATTCTTATGCATAAAAAACCATAATGGTCAGAGAGGTGCCACTATGTCCAATTTTGGTGCCCATCGTGCATTTGCGGCCCATTGTGCAATATTTGTGCCAAAATAAGACTTTTGGGTTTTGGTGCCCCCGTGATCTCTAGTGCATTCGTATGCATCAAAAACCATAATGCTCAAAACTCTTTTCAGTTTTGAGGTCCGTGCTGTCCCGTGGCCCAATTTTGGTGCCGGTGGTGCATTTTCGGCCATTTGTGCAATAATCATCCGAACATAAGACTTTTCGGTTTTGGTTCCCCTTGATCCCTGGGGCATTCTTATGCATAAAAAACCATAATGCTCATACCACTTTTCAGTTTTGAGGTTCGAGGTGCCTCGTGGTCCAATTTTGGTGCCCGTGGTGCATTTTCGGCCATTTGTGCAATTTTAGTACGAAAATAAGACTTTGGGGTTTTGGTGCCCCGTGATCCTTGGTGCATTTTTATGCATAAAAAACTATAATGCTCATAACACTATTCAATCTTGAGGTTCATGGTGCCCCATGGTCCAATTTTAGTGGCGGGCGTTCATTTTCGGCCTTTTGTGCAATTTTCATGCGAAAATAAGACTTTTGGGTTTTGGTGCCCCGTGATCCCTGCTGCATTCTTATACATTAAAAACCATAATACTTGGAGCACTTTTTAGTTTTGAGGTCCGTGGTGCCTCCTAGTCCAATTTTGGTGCTGGGGGTGCATTTTCGGCCATTTGTGAAATTTTCGTGCGAGAATAAGACTTTTGAGTTTTGGTGCCCTGTCATACCTGGTGCATTCCTATGCATAACGACCCATAATGCTTGGAGAACTTTTAAGTTTTAAGGTCGGAGGTGCCACGTGGTCCAATTTTGGTGCCCGTGGTGCATTTTCAGTCCATTATGCAATTTTCGTGCGAAAATAAGAGTTTTGGGTTTTGGTGCCCCGTGATTCCTAGTGCATTCTTATGCATAAAAAATCATAATGCTCAAAGCACTTTTCAGTTTTGAGGTCCGACGTGCCCCGTGGTCCAATTTTGGTACCCGTTGTGCATTTTCAGCCCAATGTGCAATTTTCGTACGAAAATAAGACTTTGGAGTTTTGGTACCCCTTGAACCTTGGTGTATTCTTATGCATAAAAAACCATAATGCTCGGAACACTTTTCAGTTTTGCGGTTCGTGGTGCCCCGTGGTCCAATTTTACTGGCGGGGGTGCATTTTCGGCCATTTGGGCAATATTCGTGCAAAAATAATACATTTGGGTTTTGGTGCCCTGTGATCCTTGGTACATTTTTATGCATAAAAAACCATAACTCTTGGAGCACTTTTCAGTTTTGAGGTCCTAGGTGCCCTGTGGTCCAATTTTGGTGACCGTGGCCCAATTTATGTGCCCGTGGTTCATTTTCGACCCATTGTGCAATATTCGTGCGACAATAAGACTTTTGGGTTTTGGCGCCCCGTGATCCCTGGTGCATTCTTATGCATAAAAAACCATAATTCTCAAAATACTTTTCAGTTTTGAGGTCCGTGGAGCCTTCTGGTCCAATGTTCGTTCCGGTGGTGCATTTTCGGCCATTTGTGCAATTTTCGTGCAAAATTAAGACTTTTGGGTTTTGGTGCCCTGTGATTCCTGGTGCATTCTTTTGTATAAAAACCCATAATGCTCAGACAACTTTTAAGTTTTTAGGTCCGAGGTGCCCTGTGGTCCAACTTTGGTGCCCGTGGTGCATTTCCGGTCTATTATGCAATTTTCGTGCGAAAATAAGACTTTTGGGTTTTGGTGCCCCGTGATCCCTGGTGCATTCTTATGCATAAAAAACCATAATACTTGGAGCACTTTTCAGTTTTGAGGTCCATGGTGCCTCGTGGTCCAATTTTGGTGCCGGTGGTGCATTTTCAGCCATTTGTGAAATTTTTGTGCGAAAATAAGACTTTTGGGTTTTGGTGCCTTGTGATGCCTGGTGCATTCATATGCATAAAAACCCATAATACTCAGAGCACTTTTCAGTTTTGACGTACGACGTGCCCTGTGGTCAAATTTTGGTGCCCGTGGTGCATTTTTTGTATATTACGCAATTTTCGTGCAAAAATAAGACTTTTGGGTTTTGGTGCCCCATGCTCCCTAGTGCATTCTTATGCATAAAAACCATAATCCTTGGAGCACTTTTCAGTTTTGAGGTCCATGGTGCCTCGTGGTCCAATTTTGGTGCCGGTGGTGCATTTTCAGCCATTTGTAAAATTTTTGTGCGAAAATAAGACTTTTGGGTTTTGGTGCCTTGTGATGCCTGGTGCATTGATATGCATAAAAACCCATAATACTCAGAGCACTTTTCAATTTTGACGTACAACGTGCCCCGTGGTCAAATTTTGGTGCCCGTGGTGCATTTTTTGTATATTACGCAATTTTCGTGCAAAAATAAGACTTTTGGGTTTTGGTGCCCCCATGCTCCCTAGTGCATTCTTATGCATAAAAACCATAATCCTTGGAGCACTTTTCAGATTTGAGGTCCATGGTGGCTCATGGTCCAATTTTTGTGCCGGCGGTGCATTTTCGACCATTTGTGAAATTTTCGTGCGAAAATAAGACTTTTGGGCTTTGGTGCCTTGTGATCCCTGGTGCATTCTTATGCATAAAAACCCATAATGCTCAGGGCACTTTTCAGTTTTGTGGTTCGACGTGCCCCGTGGTCAAATTTTGGTGCCCGTGGTGCATTTTCGGTCAATTGCGCAATTTTCGTTCGAAAATAAGACTTTTGGGTTTTAGTGCCCCGTGATCCCTGGTGCATTCTTATGCATAAAAAACCATAATACTTGGAGCACTTTTCAGTTTTGAGGTCCATGGTGCCTCGTGGTCCAATTTTGGTGCCGGTGGTGCATTTTCAGCCATTTGTGAAATTTTTGTGCGAAAATAAGACTTTTGGGTTTTGGTGCCTTGTGATGCCTGGTGCATTCATATGCACAAAATCCCATCATACTCAGAGCACTTTTTCAGTTTTGACGTAGACGAGCCCCATGGTCAAATTTTGGTGCCCGTGGTGCATTTTTTGTATATTGCGCAATTTTCGTGCAAAAATAAGACTTTTGGATTTTGGTGCCCCGTGCTCCCTGGTGCATTCTTATGCATAAAAACCATAATCCTTGGAGCACTTTTCAGATTTGAGGTCCATGGTGCCCCGTGGTCCAATTTTGGTGCCCGTGGTGCATTTTCGGTCTATTGTGCAATTTTCGTGCGAAATTAAGAGTTTTGGGATTTGGTGCCCGTGATCCCTGGTGCATTCTTATCCGTAAAAAAACATAACGCTCGGAGTAATTTTCAGTTTTGAGGTGCGACGTGCCCTATGGTCAAATTTTGGTGCCCGTGGTGCATTTTCGGTCTATTGTGCAATTTTCGTGCGAAAATAAGACTTTTGGGTTTTGGTGCCCCGTGATCCCTGGTGCATTCTTATGCATAAAAAACCATAATACTTGGAGCACTTTTCAGTTTTGAAGTCCATGGTGCCTTGTGGTCCAATTTTGGTGCCGATGGTGCATTTTCGGCCATTTGTGAAATTTTCGTGCGAAAATAAGACTTTTGGGCTTTGGTGCCCTGTGATCCCTGGTGCATTCTTATGCATAAAAACCCATAATACTAAGACCACTTTTCAGTTTTGATGTGCGACGTACCCCGTGGTCAAATTTTGGTGCCCGTGGTGCATTTTCGGTATATCGCACAATTTTCGTGCAAAAATAAGACTTTTGGGTTTTGGTGCCCCGTGATCCCCGGTGCATTCTTATGCATAAAAATCCATTATACTCGGAGCACCTTTTAGTTTTTAGGTTCGTGGTGCCCCGTGGTCCAATTTTGGTGCCGGGTGTCCATTTCGGCCATTTGTAAAATTTTCGTGCCACAATACGACTTTTAACTTTTCTTGCCCTGTGATCCATGGTGCATTCTTATGCATAAAAATCCATAATGCTCGGAGCACTTTTCAGTTTTGAGATGCGACGTGCCCCGTGGTCAAATTTAGGTGGCCGTGGTGCATTTTCGGCACATGGTGCAATTTTCGTGTGAAAATAAAACTTTTGGGTTTTTGTGCCCCCGTGATCCCTGGTGCATTCTTATGAATAAAAAACCATAATTCTTGGAGCACTTTTCTGTTTTGAGGTCCAAGGTGCCCCGTGGTCCAATTTTAGTTCCCGTGGTGCATTTTCGGCCCATTGTACAATTTTCGTGCGAAAATAAGACTTTTGGTGCCCCGTGATCCCTAGTGCATTCTTATGAATAAAAAACCATAATGCTCGGAACACTTTTCAATTTTGAGATCCGTGGTACCCCGTGGTCCAATTTTGATGCCGGTGGTGCTATTTCGGCCAGTTGTGAAATTTTCGTGCGAAAATAAGACTTTTGAGTTTTGGTGGCCAGTGATCCCTTGGGCATTCTTATGCATAAAAAACCATAATGCTAGGTGAACTTTTAAGTATTGAGGTCCGAGGTGCCCCGTGGTCTAATTTTGGTGCCTGTGGTGAATTTTCAGCCCATTGTGCAATTTTCCTGTGAATATAAGGCTTATGGGTTTTGGTGCCCCGTTATCCCTGGGTCATTCTTATGCATAAAAATCCATTATACTCACAGCACCTTTTAGTTTTTAGGTCCAAGGTGCCCCGTGCTCATTTTGGTGCCGGTGGTGCATTTTCGGCCCATTTGTGCAATTTTTTGTGCGAAAGTAAGACTTTTGGATTTTGGTGCCCTGTGATCCCTAGTGAATTCTTATGAATAAAAAACCATAATGCTTGGAGAACTTTTCAGTATTGAGGTCCGAGGTGCCCCGTGGTCCAATTTTGGTGCTTGTTGAGCATTTTCGGCCCATTGTGCAATTTTCCTGCGAAAATAAGACTTTTGGGTTTTGGTGCCCGTAATCCCTGGGGCGTTCTTATGCATAAAAATCCATTATACTCGGAGCACCTTTTAGTTTTGAGGTTCGTGGTGCCCCGTGGTCCAATTTTGGTGCCGGTGGTCCATTTTCGGCCATTTGTAAAATTTTCGTGCGACAATACGACTTTTAACTCTTCTTGCCTTGTGATCCCTGGTGCATTCTTATGCATAGAAAACCATAATGCTCGGAGAACTTTTAAATTTTGAGGTCTGAGGTGCCCCGTGGTCTAATTTTGGTGCCGGTGGTGGATTTTTGGCCCATTTGTGCAATTTTCGTACGAAAATAAGACTTTTGGGTTTTGTTGCCCTGTGATAGCTAAAGTATTCATATGCATAAAAAACCATAATGCTCGGAACACTTTTCAATTTTGAGGTTCGTGGTGCCCGGTGGTCCAATTTTGGTGTCGGTGGTGCATTTTTGGCCATTTGTGCAATTTTCGTACGAAATTTATACTTTAGGGTTTTGGAGCCTGGTGATCCCTGGTACATTCTTATGCATAAAAGACCATAATGATTGGAGCACTTTTCAGTTTTGAGGTCCGTGGTGCCCCGTGGTCCAATTTTGGTACCGGTGGTGCATTTTCGGCCCGTTGTGAAATTTTCGTACGAAAATAAGACTTTTGGGTTTTGCTGCCCCGTGATCACTGGTTCATTCTTATGCATAAAAAACCATAATGCTTGGAGCACTTTTAAGTTTTAAGGTCCGAGGTGCCCCGTGGTCCAATTTTGGTTCCCGTGATGCATTTCCGGCCGATTGTGCATATTTCGTGCGAAAATAAGACTTTTGGGTTTTGGTGCCCCATGACCCCTGGTGCATTCTTATGCATAAAAAACCATAATGCTCAGAGCACTTTTCAGTTTTGAGGTCTGTGGTGCCCCATGGTCAAATTTTGGTACCAGTGGTGCATTTTCGGCCATTTGTGCAATTTTCGTGCGAAAATAAGACTTTTGGGTTTTAGTGCCCTGGGAACCCTGGTGCATTCTTATGCATAAAAAACTATAATGTTCATAGCACTTTTCAGTTTTGAGGTCTGAGGTGCCCCGTGGTACAATTTTGGTGCCCCTGGTGCATTTTCGGCCCTTTATGCAATTTTCGTGTGAAAATAGGACTTTTGGGTTTTAGTGCCCATGATTCTTGTTGCATTCTTATGCATTAAAAACTATAATGGTCAGAACACCTTTCAGTCTTGAGGTTCGTGGTGCCCCGTGGTCCAAATTTGGTGCCGAGGGTGCATCCTCGGCCATTTGTACAATTTTGGTGCGAAAAAAGACTTTTGGGTTTTGGTGCCCCATGATCCCTAGTTATTTCTTATGCATAAAAAACAATAATGCTCAGAGCACTTTTCAGTTTTGAGGTTCGTGGTGCCCCATGGTCAAATTTTGGCTGCGGTGGTGAATTTTCAGCCATCTGTGAAATTTTTGTGCGAAAATAAGACTTTTGAAATTTGGTGCCCCGTGATCCCTGGTGCATTCTTATGCATGAAAATCCGTAATGCTCAGAACACTCTTCAGTTTTGAGGTCCGTGGTGCCCCATGGTCCAATTTTGGTGCCGGTGGTGCATTTTCGGCCATTTGTAAAATTTTCGTGCGAAAATAAAACTTTTGGGTTTTGGTGCCTTGTAATCTGTAGTGCATTCTTATGCATAAAAAACCATCATTCTCGGAAGACTTTTCAGTTTGGAGGTTCGTGGAGCCCAGCGGTCCAATTTTGGTGCCAATTATGCATTTTCGGCCATTTGTGATCATGCGAAAAAAAGACCTTGGGTTTTGGTGCCCCGTGATCCCTGGTGCATTCTTATGCGTAAAAAACCATAATGCTCGGAGCACTTTTCAGTTCAGAGGTCCGTTCCCCCGTGGTCCACTTTTGGTGCCGGTGATGCATTTTCGGCCTATTGTGCAATTTTCGTGCGAAAACAAGACTTTTGGGTTTTGGTGCCCTGTGAACCCTGGTGCATTCTTATGCATAAAAAACCATAATTCTCATAGCACTTTTCAGTTTTGAGGTCCGAGGTGCACCGTGGTCTATTTTTTACCCTTTGTTCAATTTTCGGGCTAAAATAAGACTTTTGGGTTTTGGTGCCTGTGATCCTTGATGCATTCTTATGTATAAAAAACCATAATGCTCAGAACACTTTTAAGTTTTTAGGTCTGTGGTGCCCTGTGGTCCAATTTTGGTGCCGGTAATGCATTTTCGGCCATTTGTCCAATTTTCGTGCGAAAATAAGACTTTTTGGGTTTTGGTGCCCCGTGATGCCTGGTGCATTCTTATGCATAAAAAACCATAATGCTCAGACCACTTTTAAGTATTGAGGTCCGTGGTACCCCGTGGTCCAATTTTGGCGCTCGTGGTGCATTTTTGGGCCATTGTGCAATTTTCGTGCGAAAATAAGACTTTTGGATTTTCGTGCCCTGTGATCCCTCGTGCATTCTTATGCATAAAAAACCGTAATGCTCAGAGCACTTTTCAATTTTGAGGTCCGAGTTGTCCCGTCGTCCAATCTTGGTGCCCGTGGTGCATTTTCGGCCCATTGTAAAATTTTCGTGCGAAAATGAGGCTTTTGGGTTTTGGTGCCCTGTGATCCCTGGTGCATTCTTATACATAAAAAACCACAATGCTCAGAACACCTTTCAGTGTTGAGGTTCGTGGTGCCCCATGGTCCAATTTTGGTGTCGGTGGTGCATTTTCGGCAATTTGTGCAATTTTCGTGCGAAAACAAGACTTTTGGGTTTTGGTGCCCCGTGATCCTTGGTGCATTCTTATGCATAGAAAACCATAATGCTTGGAGCAGTTTTCAAGTTTGAGGTGCGTGGTGCTCCAGGGTCCTATTTTGGTGCCGGTGGTGCAATTTCGGCCATTTATGCAATTTTCGAGCGAAAATAAGACTTTTGGGTTTTGGTGCCCCGTGATCCCTGGTGCATTCTTATGCATAAAAAACCATAACGCTCGTAACAGTTTTCAGTTTTGAGGTTCGACGTGCCCCGTCGTCCAATTTTGGTGTCCGTGGTGCATTTTCTGCCCATTCTGCAATTTTCGTGCAAAAATATGACTTTTGGGTTTGGTGCCCCGTGATCCCTGGTGCATTCTGATGCATAAAAAATCATAATGCTCGGAACACTTTTCAGTTTAGAGGTCCGTGGTGCCCCGTGGTCTAATTTTGGTCCCGGTAATGCATTTTGGCCATTTGCGAAATTTTCAAGCGAAAATAAGGCTTTTGCGTTAGGGTGCCCCGTGATCCCTGGGGCATACTTATGCATAGAAAACCATAATGCTTGGAGCATTTTTCAAGTTTGAGGTCCGTGGTGCTCCAGGGTCCTATTTTGGTGCCAGTGGTACATTTTCGGCCATTTGTGCAATTTTCGAGCGAAAATAAGACTTTTGGGTTTTGGTGCCCCGTGATCCCTGGTGCATTCTTATGCATAAAAAACCATAACGCTCGTAACACTTTTCAGTTTTGAGGTCTGAGGTGCCCCGTCGTCCAATTTTGGTGCCCGTGGTGCATTTTCTGCCCATTCTGCAATTTTCGAGCGAAAATAAGACTTTTGGGTTTTGGTGCCCCGTGATCCCTGGTGCATTCTTATGCATAAAAAACCATAACGCTCGTAACAGTTTTCAGTTTTGAGGTTCGAGGTGCCCCATCGTCCAATTTTGGTGCCCGTGGTGCATTTTCTGCCCATTATGCAATTTCCGTGTGAAAATATGACTTTTGGGTTTGGTGCCCCTTGATCCCTGGTGCATTCTTATGCATAAAAAATCATAATGCTCGGAACACTTTTCAGTTTTGAGGTCCGTGGTGCCCCGTGGTCTAACTTTGGTCCCGGTAACGCATTTTAGACATTTGCGAAATTTTCAAGCGAAAATAAGGCTTTTGCGTTTTGGTGCCCCATGATCCCTGGGCATACTTATGCATAAAAAACCATAATGCTTGGAGCAATTTTTAGTTTTGAGGTCTGTGGTGCCCCGTAGTCCAATTTTGGTGCTGGTGGTGCATTTTCGGCCATTTGTGCAATTTTCGTGCGAAAATAAGACTTTTGGGTTTTGGTTCCACGTGAACCCTAGTGCATTCTTATGCATAAAAAACCATAATGCTCAGAGCACTTTTTAGTTTTGAGGTCCTAGGTGCCCCGTGGTCCAACTTTGGTGCTCGTGGTTCATTTTCGGCCCTTCGTTCAATTTTCGTGTGAAAATAAGCTTTTGGATTTTGATGCCCCGTGATCCTTGGTGCACTCTTATGCATAGAAAACCATAATGCTTGGAGCAGTTTTCAAGTTTGAGGTTCGTGGTGCTCCAGGGTTCTATTTTGGTGCCGGTGGTGCAATTTCGGCCATTTATGCAATTTTTGAGCGAAAATAAGACTTTTGGATTTTGGTGCCCCGTGATCCCTGGTGCATTCTTATTCATAAAAAACCATAACGCTCGTAACACTTTTCAGTTTTCAGGTTCGAGGTGCCCCGTCGTCCAATTTTGGTGCCCGTGGTGCATTTTCTGCCCATTTTGCAATTTTCGTGCAAAAATATGACTTTTGGGTTTGGTGCCCCGTGATCCCTGGTGCATTCTGATGCATAAAAAACCATAATGCTCGGAACACTTTTTAGTTTAGAGGTCTGTGGTGCCCCGTGGTCTAATTTTGGTCCCGGTAATGCATTTTGGCCATTTGCAAAATTTTCAAGCGAAAATAAGGCTTTTGCGTTATGGTGCCCCGTGATCCCTGGGGCATACTTATGCATAGAAAACCATAATGCTTGGAGCATTTTTCAAGTTTGAGGTCCGTGGTGCTCCAGGGTCCTATTTTGGTGCCGGTGGTGCATTTTCGGCCATTTGTGAAATTTTTGAGCGAAAATAAGACTTTTGGGTTTTGGTGCCCCGTGATCCCTGGTGCATTCTTATGCATAAAAAACCATAACGCTCGTAACACTTTTCAGTTTTGAGGTCTGAGGTGCCCCGTCGTCCAATTTTGGTGCCCGTGGTGCATTTTCTGCCCATTCTGCAATTTTCGTGCGAAAATAAGAATTTTGGGTTTTGGTGCCCCGTGATCCTTGCTGCATTCTTATGCATAAAAAATCATAATTCCCGAAACACTTTTCAGTATTGAGGTTCGTGGTCCCCGTGGTCCAGTTTTGGTGCCGGGGGTGCATTTTCGGACATTTGTGCTTTTTTCGTGTGAAAATAAGACTTTTGGGTTTTGGTGCCCCGTGATCCCTGGTGCATTCTTATGCATAAAAAACCTTAATGCTCAAAACACTTTTCAGTTTTGAGGTCCGTGGTGCCCTGTGGTCCTATTTTGGTGCCCGTGATGCATTTTCGGACCATTGTGCAATTTTCGTGCTAAAATAAGGCTTTTGGGTTTTGGTACCCCATGATCCCTGGTGCATTCTTATGCATGGAAAACCATAATTCTTGGAGCACTTTTCAAGTTTGAGGTCCATGGTGCCCCGAGGTCCAATTTTGGTGCCGGTAGTGCATTTTCGGCCATTTGTCCAATTTTCGTGCAAAAATAAGACTTTTGGGTTTTGGTGCCCCGTGATCCCTGGTGCATTCTTATGCATAAAAAACCTTAATGCTCAAAACACTTTTCAGTTTTGAGGTCCGTGGTGCCCTGTGGTCCTATTTTGGTGCCCGTGATGCATTTTCGGACCATTGTGCAATTTTCGTGCTAAAATAAGGCTTTTGGGTTTTGGTACCCCATGATCCCTGGTGCATTCTTATGCATGGAAAACCATAATTCTTGGAGCACTTTTCAAGTTTGAGGTCCGTGGTGCCCCGAGGTCCAATTTTGGTGCCGGTAGTGCATTTTCGGCAATTTGTGCAATTTTCGTGCGAAAAATAAGACTTTTGGGTTTTGGTTCCACGTGAACCCTGGTGCATTCTTATGCATAAAAAACCATAATGCTCAGAGCACTTTTTAGTTTTGAGGTCCTAGGTGCCCCGTTGTCCAACTTTGGTGCCCGTGGTTCATTTTCGGCCCTTCGTTCAATTTTCGTGTGAAAATAAGCTTTTGGATTTTGATGCCCCGTGATCCTTGGTGCACTCTTATGCATAGAAAACCATAATGCTTGGAGCAGTTTTCAAGTTTGAGGTTCGTGGTGCTCCAGGGTTCTATTTTGGTGCCGGTGGTGCAATTTCGGCCATTTATGCAATTTTTGAGCGAAAATAAGACTTTTGGGTTTTGGTGCCCTGTGATCCCTGGTGCATTCTTATTCATAAAAACCATAACGCTCGTAACACTTTTCAGTTTTGAGGTTCGAGGTGCCCCGTCGTCCAATTTTGGTGCTCGTGGTGCATTTTCTGCCCATTCTGCAATTTTCGTGCAAAAATATGACTTTTGGGTTTGGTTCCCCGTGATCCCTGGTGCATTCTGATGCATAAAAAACCATAATGCTCGGAACACTTTTCAGTTTAGAGGTCCGTTGTGCCCCGTGGTCTAATTTTGGTCCCGGTAATGCATTTTGGCCATTTGCGAAATTTTCAAGCGAAAATAAGGCTTTTGCGTTATGGTGCCCCGTGATCCCTGGGGCATACTTATGCATAGAAAACCATAATGCTTGGAGCATTTTTCAAGTTTGAGGTCCGTGGTGCTCCAGGGTCCTATTTTGGTGCCGGTGGTGCATTTTCGGCCATTTGTGAAATTTTCGAGCGAAAATAAGACTTTTGGGTTTTGGTGCCCCGTGATCCCTGGTGCATTCTTATGCATAAAAAACCATAACGCTCGTAACACTTTTCAGTTTTGAGGTCTGAGGTGCCCCGTCGTCCAATTTTGGTGCCCGTGGTGCATTTTCTGCCCATTCTGCAATTTTTGTGCGAAAATAAGAATTTTGGGTTTTGGTGCCCCGTGATCCTTGCTGCATTCTTATGCATAAAAAATCATAATTCCCGAAACACTTTTCAGTATTGAGGTTCGTGGTCCCCGTGGTCCAGTTTTGGTGCCGGGGGTGCATTTTCGGACATTTGTGCTTTTTTCGTGTGAAAATAAGACTTTTGGGTTTTGGTGCCCCGTGATCCCTGGTGCATTCTTATGCATAAAAAACCTTAATGCTCAAAACACTTTTCAGTTTTGAGGTCTGTGGTGCCGTGTGGTCCTATTTTGGTGCCCGTGATGCATTTTCGGACCATTGTGCAATTTTCATGCTAAAATAAGGCTTTTGGGTTTTGGTACCCCATGATCCCTGGTGCATTCTTATGCATGGAAAACCATAATTCTTGGAGCACTTTTCAAGTTTGAGGTCCATGGTGCCCCGAGGTCCAATTTTGGTGCCGGTAGTGCATTTTCGGCCATTTGTGCAATTTTCGTGCAAAAATAAGACTTTTGGGTTTTGGCGCCCCGTGATCCCTGGTGCATTCTTATGCATAAAAAACCTTAATGCTCAAAACACTTTTCAGTTTTGAGGTCCGTGGTGCCCTGTGGTCTTATTTTGGTGCCCGTCATGCATTTTCGGACCATTGTGCAATTTTCGTGCTAAAATAAGGCTTTTGGGTTTTGGTACCCCATGATCCCTGGTGCATTCTTATGCATGGAAAACCATAATTCTTGGAGCACTTTTCAAGTTTGAGGTCCGTGGTGCCCCGAGGTCCAATTTTGGTGCCGGTAGTGCATTTTCGGCCATTTGTGCAATTTTCGTGCAAAAATAAGACTTTTGGGTTTTGGTGCCCCGTGATCCCTGGTGCATTCTTATACATAAAAAACCATAATGCTCAGGCCACTTTTAAAAATTGAAGTCCGAGGTGACCAATGGTCCAATTTTGGTGCCTGTGGTGCATTTTCGGCCCATTGTGCAATTTTCGTGCGAAAATAAGACTTTTGGGTTTTGGTGCCGCATGATCCCTGGTGCATTCTTATGCATAAAAAACCATAATTCTCGAAACACTTTTCAGTTTTGAGGTCCGTGGTGCCTCGTGGTCCAATTTTGATGCCGGTGGTGCAATTTCGACCATTTGTGCAATTTTCATGCGAAAATAAGACTTTTTGGTTTTGGTGCCCCATGATCCTCGGTGCATTCGTATGCATAAAAAACCTTAATGCTCGTAACACTTTTCAGTTTTGAGATCCGTGGTGCCTCGTGGTCGAATTTTGGTGCTCGTGGTGGATTTTCGGCACATGGTCCAATTTTTGTGCGAAAATAAGACGTTTGGGTTTTGGTTCCCCGTGATCCCTAGTGCATTCTTATACATAAAAAACCTTAATGCCCGGAGCACTTTTAAGTTTTCAGGTCTGTGGTGCATTTTCGGCACATGGTGCAATTTTCGTGCCAAAATAAGACTTTTGCGTTTTAGTGCCCCGTGATCCTTGGTGCATCCTTATGCATAAAAAATCAGAATGCTCATAGCTCTTTTCAGTTTTGAAGTCCGTGGTGTCCAGTGCTCCAATTTTGGTGCCCCGTGGTGCATTTTTGGCCCATGGTGCGATTTCGTGCCAAAACAAGACTTTTGGGTTTTGGTGCCCCGTGATCCCTGGTGGATTCTGATGCATAAAAAACCATAAAGCTTATAGCACTTTTCAGTTTTGAGGTCAGTGGGGCCCTGTGGTCCAATTTTGGTGCCCGTGGTAGATTTTCGGCCCATGGTGCAATTTTCAAGCCAATATAAGCCTTTTGGGTTTTGGTGCCCCGTGATCCTTGTTGCATCCTTATGCATAAAAAATCATAATGCTTGGAGCACTTTTTAGTTTTGAGGTCCGTGGTGCCCCATGGTCCAACTTTGGTGCCCGTGGTGGATTTTCGGCCCATGGTGCAATTTTCATGACTAAATAAGAATTTTAGGTATTGGTGCTCCGTGGTCCAATTTCTGTGTCTGTGTTGCATTTTCTGCTCATTGTGCAATTTTCGTGTGAATTCTTATGCATAAAAAAGCATAATGCTCGGAGCACTTTTTAGTATTGAGGTATGTGGTGCCTCGTGGTCCAATTTTGTTGCCCATGGTGCATTTTCGGCACATGGTGCAATTTTCATGCCCAAATAAGACTTTTGGGTTTTGGTGCCCAGTGATCCCTTATGCATCCTTCTACATAAAAAACCATAATGTTCATAGCACTTTTCAGTTTTGAGGTCCGTGGTGCCCTGTGGTCCAATTTTGGTGCTCGTGGTGGATTTTCGGCACATGGTCCAATTTTCGTGGGAAAATAACACTTTTGGGTTTTGGGGCCCCGTGATCGTTGGTGCATTCTTATGCATAAAAAACCATAATGCTTGGAGCACTTCTCAGTTTTGAGGTCAGTGGTGCCCCGTGGTAGATTTTCGGCCCATGGTGCAATTTTCAAGCCAAAATAAGACTTTCGGGTTTTGGTGCCCCGTGATCCTTGTTGCATCCTTATGCATAAAAAACCATAATGCTCGAAGCACTTTTCAGTTTTGTGGTCCATGGTGCCCCGTGGTCCAATTTTGGTGCCCGTGGTGGATTTTCAGCACATGGTCCCATTTTCGTGGGAAAATAAGACTTTTGGGTTTTGGGGCCCCATGATCCCTGGTGCATTCTTATGCATAAAAAACCATAATGCTTGGAGCACTTATCAGTTTTGAGGTCAGTGGTGCCCTGTGGTCCAATTTTTGTGCCCTTGGTAGATTTTCGGCCTATAGTGCAATTTTCAAGCCAAAATAAGACTTTTGGGTTTTGGTGCCCCGTGATCCTTGTTGCATCCTTATGCATAAAAAACCATAATGCTCAGAGCACTTTCTAGTTTTGCGGCCTGTGGTGCCCCGTTGTCCAATTTTGGTGCCCGTGGTGCATTTTCGGCCCACGGTACAATTTTTGTGCCAAAATAGGACTTTAGGGTTTTGGTGCCCCATGATCCCTGGGGCAATCTTATGCGTTGAAAAATAATAATGCTCTGAGCACTTTCCAGTTTTGAGGTTCGTGGTCCCCCATGGTCCAATTTTGGAGTTTGTGGTGCATTTTATGCCCATTGTGCAATTTTCATGCAAATTATTATGCATCAAAAACCATAATGCTCAGCGCACTTTTTAGTTTTGAGGTCTGTGGTGCCTCGTGATCCAATTTTGGTGCCCGTGGTGCATTTTTGGCACATGGTGAAATTTTCGTGCCAAAATAAGACATTTGGGTTTTTGTGCCCTGTGATCCCTGGTGCATTCTTATGCATAAAAAACCATAATGCTCAGAGCACTTTTAATTTTGAGGTCCGTGGTGCCCCGTGGTCCAATTTTGGTGCCCGTCGTGCATTTTCGGCACATGGTGCAATTTTCGTGCCAAAATAAGACTTTTAGGTTTTGGTGCCCCGTGATCCTTGGTGCATCCTTATGGATAAAAATCGATAATGCTCGCAGCACTTTTCAGTTTTTAGTTTCGTGGTGCCCCGCGGTCCAATTTTGTTGCCTGTGGTCGATTTTCGGTACATGGTCCAATTTTCGTGCAAAAATAAGACTTTTGGATTTTGGTGCCATGGGATCCCTGGTGCATTCTTATGCATAAAAAAGCATCATTCTCAGAACACTTTTCAGTTTCTATGTTCGTGGTGCCCATTGGTGCATTTTCGGCCCATGGTACAATTTTTGCCCCAAAATAAGACTCTTGGGTTTTGGTGCCCTGTGATCCCTAGTGGATTCTTATGCATAAAACACCATAAAGGTAGGAGCACTTTTCAATTTTGAAGTCCGAGGTGCCCCGTGGTTCAATTTTGGTTCCCGTGGTGAATTGTCGGCCCATTGTGCAATTTTCGTGCAAAAATAAGACTTTTGGGTTTTGGTCCCCAGTGATCCCTGGAGCATTCTTATGCATAAAAAACCATAATGCTCGGAACTATTTTCAGTTTTGAGGTTCGTGGTGCCCCGTGGTCCAATTTTGGTGTCGGTGGTTCATTTTCGGCCATTTGTGCAATTTTCATGCGAAAATAAGACTTTTGGGTTTTGGTGCCCCATGATCCCTGGTGCATTCTTATGCATAAAAAACCATAATGCTCGGAGCACTTTTCAATTTTGAGGTCCGACGTGCCCCGTGGTCCAATTTTGGTGCCCGTGGTGCATTTTCGGCCTTTTCTGCAATTTTCGTGCGAAAATAAGACTTTTGGGTTTTGGTGTGGCATGATCCCTGGTGCATTCTTACGCATAAAACACCATAATGCTTAGAGAACTTTTCAGTTCTGAGGTCCGAGCTGCCCCGTGGTCCAATTTTGGTGCCGGTGGTCCATTTTCGGCCATTTGTGCAATTTTCGTGGGAAAATAAGACTTTTGGGTTGTGGTGCCCCGTGATCCCTGGGGCATTCTTATGCATAAAAAACCATAATGCTCATACCACTTTTCAGTTTTGCGGTCCGAGGTGCCCCGTGGTGCAATTTTGGTGCCCGTGGTACATTTTCGGCCATTTATACAATTTTCATGCGAAAATAAAAACTTTCGGGTTTTGGTGCCCCATGATCCCTGGTTCATTCTTATGCATAAAAAACCATAATGCTCGGAGCACTTTTCAGGTTTGAGGTCCGACGTGCCCCGTGGTCTAATTTTGGTGCCCGTGGTGCATTTTCGGCCTATTGTGCAATTTTCGTGCGAAGATAAGACTTTTGGGTTTTGGTGCCCAGTGATCCCTAGTGCATTCTTATGCATAAAAAACCATAATGCTCGGAGCACTTTTCAGTTTTGAGGTCCGTGGTTCCCCATGGTCCAATTTTGGTGTCGGTGGTGCATTTTAGGCCACTACTGCAATTTTCATGCGAATATAAGACTTCTGGGTTTTGGTGCCTCGAGATCCCTGCGGCATTCTTATGCATAAAAACCCATAATGCTCGGAACTCTTTTCATTTTTGAGGTCCATGGTGCCCCGTGGTCTAATTTTAGTGTCGGTGGTGCATTTTCGGCCATTTGTACAATTTTCATGCGAAAATAAGACTTTTGGATTTTAGTGCCCTGTGATCCCTAGTGCATTGTTTTGCATAAAAAACCATAATCCTCATAGCACTTTTCAGTTTTGAGGTCCAAGGTGCCTCGTGGTCCAATTTTGGTGTCTGTGGTTCATTTTCAGCCCATTGTGCAATTTTCGTGCGAAAATAAGACTTTTGGGTTTTGGTGCCCCGTGATCCTTGGAGCATTCTTATAAATAAAAAACCATAATGCTCAGAACTCTTTTCACTTATGAGGTCCGTGGTGCCCCGTGGTCCAATTTTGGTGTCGGTAGTGCATATTCAGCCATTTGTGCAATTTTCATGCGAAAATAAGACTTTTGGATTTTGGTGCCCCGTGATCCCTGGTGCATTCTTATGCATAAAAAACCATAATGCTCAGAGCACTTTTCAATTTTGGGGTCCGAGGTGCCCCGTGGTCCAATTTTGGCGCTCGTGCTACATTTTCGGCTATTTGTGCAATTTTCGTGCGAAAATAAGGCTTTTGGGTTTTGGTGCCCCGTGATCCCTGCTGCATTCTTATGCATAAAAAACCATCATGCTTATAGCAATTTTCGGTTTTGAGGTCCGTAGTGCCCCGTGGTCCAATTTTGGTGCTGGTGGTGCATTTTAGGCCATTTGTGCAATTTTCGTGCGAAAATAAGACTTTTCGGTTTTGGTCTCCCGTGACCCCTAGTGAATTCTAATGCATAAAAAATCATACTGCTTGGAGCACTTTTAAGTATTGAGGTCCGAGGAGACCCTTCTTCAAATTATGGATCCGGTGGTGCATTTTTCGGCCTATTGTGCAATTGTCGTGCGAAAATAAGACTTTTGGGTTTTGGTGCCCCGTGATCCCTGGTGCATTCTTATGCATATAAAACCATCATGCTCGGAGCACTTTTCAGTTTTGAGGTCCGAGGTGCCCCGTGGTCCAACTTTGGTGCCCGTGGTGCATTTTCGGGCCTTTGTGCAATTTTCGTGCGAAAATAAGACTTTTGGGTTTTGTTGCCCCGTGATCCCTGGTGCATTCTTATGCATAAAAAACCATATTGCTCAGAGCACTTATCAGTTTTGAGGTCCGAGGTGCCCCGTGGTCCAATTTTCGTGCACGTGGTGCATTTTCGGCCCATTGTGCAATTTTGGTGCGAAAATAATACTTTTGGGTTTTTGTACCCCGTGTTCCCTGTGCATTCTTATGCATAAACAACCATAATGCTTGGAACACTTTTCAGTTTTGAGGTCCGTGGTATCCCGTGGTCCAATTTTGGTGCCGTTGGTGCATTTTCGGCCTTTTGTGCAATTTTCGTGCGAAAATAAGACTTTTGGGTTTTTATGCCCCGTGATCCCTGGTGCATTCTTATCAATAAAAAACCATAATGCTCAGAGCACTTTTCACTTTTGAGGTCCATGGTGACCCGTTGTCCAATTCTGGTGTCGTTGGTGCATTTTCGGCCATTTGTGTAATTTTCGTGCGAAACTAAGAATTTTGTATTTTCGTGCCCCATGATCCATGGTGCATTCTTATGCATAAAAAACCATAATGCTCGGAGCACTTTTAAGTATTGAGGTCCGAGGTGCCCCTTCTTCAAATTTTGGTGCCCGTGGTGCATTTTCGGCCCATTGTGCAATTTTCGTGCAAAAATAAGACTTTTGGGTTTTGGTGCCCCGTGATCCCTGGTGCATTCTTATGCATAAAAAACCATTATGCTAGGAGTAATTTTCAGTTTTGAGGTCCGTGGTGCCTCGTGGTCCAATTTTGGTGCTGGTGGTGGATTTTTGTCCATTTGTGCAATTTTCGTGCGAAAATAAGATTTTTCGGTTTTGGTCCCCCGTGATTCCTGGTGAATTCTTATGCATAAAAAACCGTAATGGATGGAGCACTTTTAAGTATTGAGGTCCGAGGTGACCCTTCTTCAAATTTTGGATCTGGTGGTGCATTTTCGGCCCATTGTGCAATTGTCGTGCGAAAATAAGACTTTTCGATTTTGGTCCCCCGTGATCCCTGGTGCATTCTTATGCATAAAAAATCATAATGGTTGGAGCACTTTTAAGTATTGAGGTCCGAGGTGCCCCTTCTTCAAATTTTGGATCCGGTGGTGCATTTTCGGCCCATTGTGCAATTTTCGTGCGAAAATAAGACTTTTGAGTTTCGGTGCCCCGAGATCCCTGGTGCATTCATATGCATATGAAACCATATTTCTTGGAGGACTTTTAAGTATTGAGGTCCGAGGTGACCCTTCTTCAAATTTTGGTGCCCGTGGTGCATTTTTGGCCCATTGTGCAATTTTCGTGCGATAATAAGACTTTTGGGTTTTGGTGCCCCGTGATCCCTGGTGCATTCTTATGCATAAAAAACCATAATGCTGGGTGAACTTTTCAGTTTTGAGGTCCGAGGTGCCCCATGGTCCAATTTTGGTGCCTGTGGTGCATTTTCGGCCCATTGTGCAATTTTTGTGCGAAAATAAGACTTTGGGGTTTTGGTGCCCCGTGATCCCTGGTTCATTCTTATCCATAAAAAACCATAATGCTCAAATCACTTTTTAAGTTATGAGGACCGAGGTGCCCCGTGGCCCAATTTTGGTTCCGGTGATGCATTTTCGGCGTAAGGTGCAATTTTCGTGCGAAAATAAGATTTTCGAGTTTTGGTGCCCCATGATCCCTGGAGCATTCTTATGCATAAAAAACCATAATTCTTGGAGCACTTTTTATTTTTGAGGTCCGTGGTGCCCCGTGGTCCTATTTTGGTGCTGGTGGTGCATTTTCGGCCAGTTGTGAAATGATCGTGCGAAAATAAGACTTTTGGGTTTTGGTGCCTCGTGATCCCTGGTGCATTCTTATGCATAAAAAACCATAATCCTTGGAGCACTTCTCAGTTTTGAGGTCTGTGGTGCATCGTGGTCCAATTTTGGTGTCGGTTGTGCATTTTCGGCCATTTGTGAAATCTTCGTGCACAAATAAGACTTTTGGGCTTTGGTGCCCTGTGAACCCTGGTGCATTCTTATGCATAAAAAACCATAACGATCATAGCACTTTTCAGTTTTGAGGTATGAGGTGCCCCTTGGTCAAATTTATGAGTCGGTGGTGCATTTCCGGCCATTTGTACAATTTTTACAAGAAAATAAGACTTTTGGGTTTTGGTACCCCGTGATCCTTAGTGCAATCTTGTGCATAAAAAACCATAAGGCTCATAACACTTTTCAATGTTGAGGTTCGTGGGGCCCCGTCGTCGAATTTTTGTGTCGGGGGTGCATCTTCGGCCATTCGTGAAATTTTCGTGCGAAAATAAGACTTTTTGGTTTTGGTGCCCCGTGATCCCTGGTGCTTTCTTATGCTTAAAAAACCATAATGCTCAGTGCACTTTTCAGTTTTGAGGTCCGAGGTGCCCCGTGGTACAATATTGGTGCCGGTGGTGCACTTTCGGCCCATTGTGCAGTTTTCGTGCGAAAATAAGACTTTTGGGTTTTGGTTCCCTGTGAACCCTGGTGCATTCTTATGCATAAAAAACTATAACAATCATAGCACTTTTTTATTTTCAGGTCTGAGGTGCCCCGTGGTCCAATATTCGTGCTCGTGGTGCATTTTCGGCCCTTTCTACAATTTTCGTTCGAAATTTTCGTTCGAAAATAAGACTTTTGGGTTTTGGTGCCCCGTGATCCCTGGTGCATTCTTATGCATAAAAAACCATAATGCTTGGAACACTTTTCAGTTTTGAGGTCCGTGGTGCCTCATGGTCCAATTTTGGTGCCAGTGGTTCATTTTCGGCCATTTGTGCAATTTTCGTGCGAAAATAAGACTTTTCGGTTTTGGTGCCCCACGATCCCTGGTGGTTTCTTATGCATAAAAAACCATAATGCTTGGAACACTTTTCAGTTTTGAGGTCCGTGGTGCCTCATGGTCCAATTTTGGTGCCAGTGGTGCATTTTCGGCCTTTTGTGCAATTTTCGTGCGAAAATAAGACTTTTGGGTTTTGGTGCCCCGCGATCCCTGGTGGTTTCTTATGCATAAAAAACCATAATGCTCAGAGAACTTTTCAGTTTTGAGATCCGTGGTGCCTCGTCGTCCAATTTTGGTGTCAGTGGAGCATTTTCGGCCCATTGTGCAATTTTCGTGCGAAAATAAGACTTTTGGGTTTTTGTGCCCTGTGATCTCTGGTTCATTCTTATGCATAAAATACCATAATGCTCAGAGCACTTTTAAGTTTTGAGGTCCGAGGTGCCCCGGGGTCCAATTTTGGTGCCCATGAACCATTTTCGGCCCATTGGGCAATTTTCGTGCGAAAATAAGAGTTTTGGGTGTTGGCGCCCCATGGTCCAATTTTGGTGGCCATGGTGCATTTTCGGCCCTTTGTGCAATTTTCATGCGAAAATGAGACTTTTGGGTTTTGGTGCCCCATGATCCCTGGTGCATTCATATGCATAAAAAACCATAATGCTCATAGCACTTTTCAGTTTTGAGGTCTGACGTGCCCCGTGGTCCAATTTTGGTGCCTGTGGTGCATTTTCTGCCCATTTTGCAATTTTGGTGCGAAAATAAGACTTTTGGGTTTTGGTGCCCCGTGACCCTGGTGCATTTTTATGCATAAAACACCATAATGTTCGGACCATGTTTAAGTATTGAGGTCCGAGGTGCCCCGTGGTCAAATTTTGGTGCCCGTGGTGCATTTTCGGTCCATCGTGCAATTTTCGTGCAAAAATAAGACTTTTTGGTTTTTGTGCCCCGTAATCCCTCTGCATTCTTATGCATAAAAATCCATTATACTCGGAGCACTTTTTAGTTTTGAGGTCCAAGGTACCTCGTGGTCCAATTTTGTACTCGGTGGTCCATTTCCGGCCCATTATGCAATTTCTGTACGAAAGTTAGACTTTTGGGTTTTGGTGCCCTGTGATCACTGCTTCATTGTTATGCTTAAAAAACCATAGTACTCAGAGCACTTTTAAATTTTGAGGTCCGAGGTGCCCAGTGCTCCAATTTTGGCCCCCGTCATGCATTTTTGGCCCATTGTGCAATTTTCATACAAAAATAAGACTCTTGGATTTTGGTGCCCCGCGATCCCTGGTGCATTCTTATTCATAAAAAACCATAATGCTCGAGCACTTTTCAGTTTTGAGGTCCATGGTGCCCCGTGGTCCAATTTTGGTTCCGGTGGTGCATTTTCGGCCATTTGAGAAATTTTCGTGCGAAAATATGTTTTGGGTTTTGGTACCCCGTGATCCCTGATTCATTCTTATGCATAAAATACCATAATGCTCGGAGCACTTTTCAGTTTTGAAGTCCATGGTTCCCCATGGTCCAATTTTGGTGCCCTGTGATCCTTGGTGCATTCTTATGGATAAAAAACCATAATCCTCGGACAACTTTTAAGTTTTGAGGTCTGAGGTGCCCCGTGGTAAAATTTTCGTGCTCGTGGTGCATTTTCGGCCCTTTCAGCAATTTTCGTTCGACAATAAGACTTTTGGGTTTTGGTGCCCCGTGATCCTTGGTACATTCTTATGAATAAAAAATCATAATGCTCAGAACACTTTTCAGTGTTGAGGTTTGCGGTGCCCCGTGGTCCAATTTTGGTGCCGGGGGTGCATCTTCGTCCCATTGTGCAACTTTCGTGTGAAAATAAGACTTTTGGATTTTGCTGCCCCGTGATCCCGGGTGCATTCTTATGCATAAAAATCCATTATGTTCGGAGCACTTTTTAGTTTTGAGGTCCGAGGTGCCCCATGGTCCAATTTTGGTGGCCATGGTGCATTTTCGGCCCTTTGTGCAATTTTCATGCGAAAATGAGACTTTTGGGTTTTGGTGCCCCGTATTTCCTAGTGAATTCTTATGCATAAAAATCCATTATACTCTGAGCACTCTTTAGTTTTAAGGTTCGAGGTGCCCCGTTGTTCAATTTTAGTGCCGGTGGTTCATTTTCGGCCCATTGGGCAGTTTTTGTGCATAAATAAGTCTTTTGGGTTTTGGTGCCCTATGAACCCTGGTGCATTCTTATGCATAAAAAATGATAATCATCGTAGCACTTTTCTGTTTTAAGGTCTGAGGTGGCCCATGGTCCAATTTTCGTTCTCGTGGTGCATTTTCGGCCCTTTCTGCAATTTTCGTGCGAACATAAGACTTTTGGGTTTTGGTGCCCCATGATCCCTGGTGCTTTCTTATGCATGAAAAACCATAATGCTCGGTGTAGTTTTCAGTTTTGAGGTCTGAGGTGCCCCGTGGTCCAATTTTGGTGCCCGTAGTACATTTTCGGCCCATTGTGCAATTTTCATGCGAAAATAAGACTTTTGGGTTTTGGTGCCCCGTGATCCCTGGTGCTTTCTTATGCATAAAAAATCATAATGCTCAGTGCACTTTTCAGTTTTGAGGTCTGAGGTGCCCCGTGGTCCTATTTTTGTGCCCGTAGTGCATTTTCTGTACATTGTGCAATTTTCGTGCGAAAATAAGACTTTTGGGTTTTAGTGCCCTGTTAACCCTAGTGCATTCTAATGAAAAAAATGATAATGATCGTAGCACTTTTCAGTTTTGAGGTCTGAGGTGCCCCGTGGTCCAATTTTCGTGCTCGTGGTGCATTTTCGGCCTTTTCTGCAATTTTCGTGCGAAAACAAGACATTTGGGTTTTGGTGCCCTGTGATCCCTGGTGCTTTCTTATGCATTAAAAACCATAATGCTCAGAGCACTTTTCATTTTTGAGGTTCGAGGTGGCCCGTGGTGCATTTTCGGCCCATTGGGCAATTTTCATGCGAAAATGAGACTTTTCGGTTTTGGTGCCCCGTGATCCCTAGTGCATTTTTATGCATAAAAAACCATAATGCTCGAACCACTTTTAAGTATTAAGGTCCAAGGTGTCCCGTGGTCCAATTTTCGTGCCCGTGGTGCATTTTCGGTCCATTGTGCAATTTTCGTGCGAAAATAAGACTTTTGGGTTTTGGTGTCCCGTATTCCCTGGTGTATTATTATGCATAAAAATCTAGCATACTCGGAGCACTTTTTAGTTTTGAGGTCCGAGGTGCCCCGTGGTCCAATTTTGCTGCCCTAGTGCATTTTCGGTCCATTGTGCAATTTTCGTGCGAAAATAAGACTTTTGGGTTTTGGTGTCCCGTATTCCCTGGTGTATTATTATGCATAAAAATCTAGCATACTCGGAGCACTTTTTAGTTTTGAGGTCCGAGGTGCCCCGTGGTCCAATTTTGCTGCCCGTAGTGCATTTTCGGTCCATTGTGCAATTTTCGTGCGAAAATAAGACTTTTTGGTTTTGATGCCCCGTAATCCCTGGTACATTCTTATGCATAAAAATCCATTATACTCATAGCACTTTTAAGTTTTGAGGTCCGAGGTGCCCCGTGGTCCAATTTTGGTGCCCGTAGTGCATTTTCGGCCCATTGTGCAATTTTCGTGCAAAAATAAGACTTTTGGGTTTTGGTGCCCCGTATTCCCTGGTGCATTCTTATGCATAAAAATCTAGTATACTCGGAGCACTTTTTAGTTTTGAGGTCCGAGGTCTCCCGTGGTCCAATATTGGTGCCCGTAGTGCATTTTTGGCCCATTGTGCAATTTTCGTGCGAAAATAAGAATTTTGGGTTTTGGTGCCCCATCTTCCCTGGTGCATTCTTATGCATAAAAATCCATTATACTCAGAGCACTTTTTAGTTTTGAGGTCTGAGGTTCCCCGTGGTCCAATTTTGGTGCCGGTGGTGCATTTTCGGCGTGCGAAATAAGACTTTTGGGTTTTGGTGCCCTGTGAACCCTGGAGTATTCTTATGCATAAAAAATGATAATGATCATAGCAATTTTCAGTTTTGTGGTCTGACGTGCCCCGTGGTCCAATTTTCGTGCTCGTGGTGCATTTTCAGCCCTTTCTGTAATTTTCGTGCGAAAATAAGACTTTTGGGTTTTGGTACCCCGTGATGCCTGGTGCATTTTTATGCATAAAAAACCATAATGCTCATAACACTTTTCAGTTTTCAGGTCTGTGGTGCCTCGTGGTTCAATTTTGGTGCCAGTGGTGCATTTTCGGCCATTTGTGCAATTTTCGTGCAAAAATAAGACTTTTGGGTTCTGGTGTCCCGCGATCGCTGGTGCTTTCTTATGCATAAAAAACCATAATGCTCAGAGCACTTGTCAGTTTTGAGGTCCGAGGTGCCTCGTGGTGCAATTTTGGTTCCCATGGTGCATTTTCGGCCCATTGTGCAATTTTCGTGCGAAAATAAGACTTTTGGGTTTTTGTGCCCCATGATCCCTGGTTCATTCTGATGCATAAAAACCAATAATGCTTGGAGCACTTTTCAGTTTTGATGTCCATCGTGCCCCGTGGTCAAATATTGGTGCCGGTGGTGCATTTTCGGCCATTTTGTGAAATTTTCGTGTGAAAATAAGACTTTTGGGTTTTGGTGCCCTATGATCCCTGGTTCATTCTTATGCATAAAAAGCAATAATACTCGGAGAACTTTTCAGTTTTGATGTCCATGGTGCCCCGTGGTCCAATTTTGGTGCCGGTGGTGCAATTTCGGCCATTTTGTGAAATTTTAGTGCGAAAATAAGACTTTTGGGTTTTGGTGCCCTGTGATCCCTGGTGAATTCTTATGGATAAAAGTCCATTATACTCGGAGCACTTTTTAGTTTTGAGCTTCGAGGTGCCCCGTGGTCCAATTTTGATGCCGGGGGTGCATTTTCGGCCCATTGCGCATAATTTATATTTTCACACGAAAATTGCACAAATGGTAGAAAATGCACCACCGACACAAAAATTGGACCACGGGGCACCAGGAACCTCAGAACTGAAAAGACTTCCGAGCATTATGGTTTTTTATGCATAAGAACGCACCAAAGATCACGGGGCACCAAAACCCAAAAGTCTTATTTTACCATGAAAATTGAACAAAGGGTCGAAAATGCACCACCGGCTCCTAAATTAGACCACGGGGCACCACGGACCTCAAAACTAAAAAGTGTTCCGAGCATTGTGGTTTTTTATGCATAAGAATGCCCAAGGGATCGCAGGGCACCCAAACCCAAAAGTCTTGTTTTCGCACGAAAATTGCACAATGGGCCGAAAAAGCAACACGGGCACCAAAAATGCACCACGAGGCGCCATGGACCTTAAAAATGAAAAGTGCTATGCGCATTATGGTTTTTTATGCATAAGAATGCACGAGGGATCACAGGGCACCAAAACCCGAAAGTCTTATTTTCGCACAAAAATTGAACAATGGGCCGAAAATGCAGCACGGGCACCAAAATTGGACCATGGGGCACCTCGGACCTCAAAACTGAAAAGTGCTCCGAGCATTATAGTTTTTTTTGTGTAAGAATGCACCAGGGATCACGGGGCACCAAAATCAAAAAGTCTTATTTTTGCACGAAAATTGCACATTGGGCCGAAAATGCACCACAGGCACCAAAATTGGACTACTGTGCAACTCGAACCTCAAAACTAGAAAGTGCTCCGAGCATTATGGTTTTTTATGCATAAGAATGCACCAGGGATCACCGGGCACCAAAACCCAAAAGTCTTATTTTCGCACGAAAATTGCACAATGGGCCGAAAATCCACAACGGGCACCAAAATTGGACCATGGGGCACCTCAGACCTCAAAACTGAAAAGTGCTCGAAAAATAATGGTTTTTTTTTTTTTGCGTAAGAATGCAGCAGGGATCACGGGGCACCAAAACCAAAAAGTCTTATTTTTGCACGAAAATTGCACAAAGGGCCGAAAATGCACCACGGGCACCAAAATTGGACGGCACCTCGAACCTCAAAACTAAAAAGTTCTCTGAGCATTATGGTTTTTTATGCATAAGAATACACCAGGGATCACGGGGCACGAAAACCCAAAAGTCTTGTTTTCGCACGAAAATTGCACTAATGGCAAAAAATGAACCATCGGCACCAAAATTGGACCACCGGGCACCACGGACCTCAAAAGTGAAAAGTGCTCCAAGCATGATGGTTTTTTATGCATAAGAATGTCCCAGGGATCACGGGGCACCAAAACCAAAAAGTCTTATTTTCGCACGAAGATTGCACAATGGTCCGAGAATGCTCCACGGGGCACCTCGGACCTCAAAACTTAATAGTGCTCTAAGCGTTACCCAAAATGTTCTATGCATAAGAAACCACTAGGGATCACGGGGAACCAATACCCAAAAGTCTTATTTTCGAACGAAAATTGCACAAAAGGCCGAAAATGTACCACGGGCACCAACATTTGACCACGGGGCACCTCAGAACTCAAAATTGAAAAGTGCTCCAAGCATTATGGTTTTTTATGCAGGAGAATGCAGCACGGATCACGGGGCACCAAAATCCAATACTCTTATTTTCGCACGAAAATTGGACAATGGGCCGAAAATGCACCACGGGCACCAAAATTGGACCACGGGGCACCTTGGACCTCAAAACTGAAAAGTGCTCTGAGCATTATGGTTTTTAATGGATAAGAAAGCACTAGGGATCACGGGGCACCAATACCCAAAAGTCTTATTTTCGAACGAAAATTGCACAATGGGCCAAAATTGGACCACGGGGCACCTAAAAACTGAAAAGTGCTACGAGCATTATGGTTTTTTATTCATAAGAATGCACCAGTGTTCACAGGGCACCAAATCCAACATTCCTATCTTCGCACGAAAATTGTACAATGGGCCGAAAATGCACTACCGACACCAAAATTGAACTACGGGACACCACAGACCACAAAACTGAAAAGTGTTCCAAGCATTCTTTTTTATTATGCATAAGAATGCACCAGGGATCATGGGGAACCAAAACCCAAAAGTTTTATTTTCGCACGAAAATTGCATAATGGGCCGAAAATGCACCACGGGAACCAAAATTGGACCACGGGCCACCTCGGACCTCAGAACTGAAAAGTACTCCGAGCATTATGGTTTTTTATGCATAAGAATGCACCAAGGATCACGGGGCACCAAAACCCAAGAGTCTTATTTTTGAACGAAAATTGTACAAATGGCCGAAAATGCACCCTGGCACCAAAATTGGACCACGGGGCACCACGAACCTCAAGACTGAAAAGTGTTCCGAGCATTATGGTTCTTTATGCATAAGAATGCACCAAGCATCATGGGGCACCAAAACCCAAAAGTCTTATTTTCGCACGAAAATTGCACAAAGGGTCGAAATTGCACCACGGGCACCAAAATTGGACCACGGGGCACGTCGCACCTCAAAACTAAAAAGTGCTACGAGCATTATGGTTTTTTATCCATAAGAATGCACCAGCGTTCACAGGGCCAAAAATTCAACAGTCCTATCTTCGCACGAAAATTGTACAATGGGCTGAAAATGCATTACCGACACCAAAATTGAACCACGGGACACCACAGACCTCAAAACTAAAAAGTGTTCTGAGCATCCTTTCTTTTTATGCATAAGAATGCACCAGGGATCACGGGGAACCAAAACCCAAAAGTCTTATTTTCGCACGAAAATTGCATAATGGGCCGAAAATGCACCACGGGCACGAAAATTGGACCACGGGGCACCTCGGACCTCAGAACTGAAAAGTACTCCGAGTGTTATGGTTTTTTATGCATAAGAATGCACCAGGGATCACGAGGCACCAAAATGCAAAAGTTTTATTTTCGCACGAAAATTTCACAAATGGCCGAAAATGCACCCCGGCACCAAAATTGGATCACGGGGCACCACGAACCTCAAGACTGAAAAGTGTTCTGAGCATTATGGTTTTTTATGCATAAGAATGCGCCAAGGATCACAAGGCACCAAAACCCAAAAGTCTTGCTTTCGCACAAAAATTGTACAAAGGGTCGAAATTGCACCATGGGCACAAAAATTGGACCACGGGGCACGTCGCACCTAAAAACTTAAAAGTACTATGAGTATTATGGTTTTTTGTCCATAAGAATGCACCAAGGTTCACAGGGCACCAAACCCAACAGTCCTATTTTCGCATGAAAATTGCACAAATGGTCGAAAATGCACCATCGGCACAAAAATTGAACCACGAGGCACCACGGACCTCAAAACTGAAAAGTGTTCAGAGCATTACTGTTTATTCTGCATAAGAATGCACCAGGGATCATGGGTCACCAAAACCCAAAAGTCTTATTTTCGCACGAAAATTGCACAATGGGCCGAAAATGCACCACGAGCACCAGAATTGGACCATGGGCCATGTCGGACCTCAAAATTAGAAAATGCTCTAAGCATTATAGTTTTCTATGCATGAAAATGCAGCAGGGATCACGGGGCACCAAAACCCAAAAGTCTTATTTTCGCACAAAAATTGCACAAATGGTCGAAAATGCGCCACCGGAACCAAAATTAGACCACGAAGCACCACGGACCTCAAAACTGAAAAGTATTCCAAGCATTATGGTTTATTCTGCATAAGAATGCACCAGAGATCACGGGGCACAAAATCCCAAAAGTCTTATTTTCGCACGAAAATTGCACAATGTGCCGAAAATACATCACGGGCATAAAAAATGGACCACGGGGCACCATGGAACTGAAAACGAAAAAGTGCACAAAGCATTATGGTTTTTTACATATAAGAATGCACCAGGGATCATGGGGCCCCAAAACCCAAAAGTCTTATTTTCGCACGAAAATTGCACAAATGGTCGAAAATGCACCACCGGCACCAAAATTGGACCACGAGGCACCACGGACCTCAAAACAGAAAAGTGTTCTGAGCATTATGGTTTTTTATGCATAAGAATGCATCAAGAATCATGGGGCACCAAAACCCAAAAGTCTTATTTTTGCACGAAAATTGCACAAACGGCCGAAAATGCAGTACCGGCACCAAAATTGGAGCACGGGGCACCACATACTTCAAATTGAAAATTGTTCTGAGCATTATTGTTTATTATGAATAAGAATGTACCAGGGATCACGGGGCACCAAAACCCAAAAGTCTTATTTTTGAACGAAAATTGCACAATGGGCCGAAAATGCACCACGGGCACCAAAATTGAACCATGAGGCACCACAAACCTCAAAACTTAAAAGTTCTCCAAGCATTATTATTTTTTATGCATAAGAATGCACCAAGGATCACGGGGCACCCAAACCCAACAGTCTTATTTTCGCACGAGAATTGCACAACGGGCCGAAAATGCACCACCGGCACCAAAATTGGACCATGAGGCACCACGGACCTCAAAACTTAAAAGTGTTCCGAGCATTATGGTTTTTTATGCATATGAATTCAAGAGGGATCACGGGGAACCAAAACCCAAAAGTCTTATTTTTGCAGGAAAATTGCACAATGGGCCGAAAATGCACCACGGCACCAAAATTGGACCACGGGGAACCTCGGACCTCAAAACTGAAAAGTACTCTAGCATTATGGTTTTTTATGCATAAGAATGCACGAGGAATCACAGGGCACCAAAACCCAAAAGACTTATTTTCGCACGAAAATTGAACAAATGGTCGAAAATGCACGCCCGACACAAAAATTGGACCACGGGGCACCATGAACCTCAAGACTGAAAAGTGTTCCGAGCATTGTGGTTTTTTATGCATAAGAATGCACCAAGGATCACGAGGCACCAAAACCCAAAACTCGTATTTTCGCACGAAAATTGCACAAACGGCCGAAAACACACCACGTGCACCAAAAAGAGACCACGGTGCACCTCGAAAATCAAAACTGAAAAGTGCTATTAGTATTATGGTTTTTTATGCATAAGAATGCACCAGGGATCACAGGGCACCACAACCCAAAAGTATTATTTTCGCACGAAAATTTCACAAATGGCCGAACAAGCACCACCGGCACCAAAATTGGACCACGGGGCATCGTGGACCTCAAAATTGAAAAGTACTCCTAGAATTATGGTTTTTTATGCATAAGAGTGCACCAGGGATCAGGAGGCACCAAAACCCAAAAGCCTTATTTTCGTACGAAAATTGCAAAATGGGCCGAAAATGTATCACGGGCAACAAAATTGAACCACAGGGCACCACGGACCTCAAACTGAAAAGTGCTCCAAGCATTATGGTTTTTTATGCATAAGAATGCACCAGGGATCACAGGGCACCAAAACCCAAAAGTCTAATTTTCGCACGAAAATTGCACAATGGGACGAAAATGCACCACGGGCACCAAAATTGGATCACGGGGCACCTCGAACCTCAAAACTGAAAAGTGCTATGAGCATTATGATTTTTAATTCATAAGAATGCACCAGGGATCACGGGGCATCAAAACCCAAAAGTCTTATTTTGGCACGAAAATTGGACCATGTGCCAAAAATGCACCACGGACCACAAAACTGAAAGTGCTCCGAGCATTATGGTTTTTTATGCATAAGGATGCACCAAGGATGACGGGGCACCAAAACCCAAAAGTCTTTTGTTGGCACGAAAATTGCACCATGTGCCGAAAATGCACCATGGGGCACCACAGACCTTAAAACTAAAAAGTGCTATAAGCATTATGCTTTTTTAGGCATAATCATTCGCACAAAAATTGCCAATGGGCACAACATGCACCACGGACAATGAAATTGGACCACGAGGGACAACAAACCTCAAAACTGAAAAGTGCTAAGAGCATTTTGGTTTTTTATGCATAAGAATGCCCCAGGGATCACGAGGCACCAAAACCCAAAAGTCTTAATTTGGGTACGAAAATTGCACCATTGGCCGAAAATCTACCACGGACACCAAAATTGGACCACGGGACACCACAGACCTCAAAACTGAAAAGTGCTCTGAGTTTTATGGTTTTTTATGAATAAGAATCCACCAGGGATCACGGGGCACCAAAACCCAAAAGTCTTATTTTGTCACGAAAATTGCACCATGGGCCAAAAATGCACCACGGGGCACAAAAATTGGACAACTGGACACGACGGACCTCAAAACTGAAAAGAGCTTTGAGCATTATGGTTTTTTATGCATAAGGATGCACCAAGGATCACGGGGCACCAAAACTCAAAAGTCTTATTTTGGCACGAAAATTGCACCATGTGCCGAAAATCCACCATGGGCACCAAAATTGGACCACGGGGCACCACGGACTTGAAAACTTAAAAGTACTCCGAGCATTATGGTTTTTAATGCATAAGAATGCACCAGGGATCACGTGGAACCAAAACCCAAAAGTCTTATTTTGGCACGAAAATTGGACCATGTGCCGAAAATGCACCACGGGCACCAAAATTGGACAACGAGGAACCACAGACCTCAAAACTGAAAAGTGCTCCGAGCATTATGGTATTTTATGCATAAGAATACACCAGGGATCACGTGGCACAAAAACCCAAAAGTCTTTTTTTGGCACGAAAATTGGACCATGTGCCGAAAATCCACCACGGGCACCAAAATTGGACCACGGGGCACGATGAATCTCAAAACTAAAAAGTGCTCCGAGCATTATGGTTTTTTATGCATAACGATGCAACAAGGCATGGGGCACCCAAACCCAAAAGTCTTATTTTGGCATGAAAATTGCACCATGGGCCTAATATCTACCACGGGCACCAAAATTGGACAACGGGGCACGAATGACCTCAAAACTGAAAAGTGCTTTGAGCTTTATAGTTTTCTATGCATAAGAATCCACCAGGGATTACGGGGCACCAAAACCCAAAAGTCTTATTTTGGGACGAAAATTGCACCATGGGCCAAAAATGCACCAATGGGCACCAAAATTGGACCACGGGGCACCACGGACCTAGAAACCGAAAAGTGCTCCGAGCCTTATGGTTTTTTAAGCATAAGAATGCACCAGGGATCACATGGCACCAAAACCAAAAGTCTTATTTTTGCACGAAAATTGGACCATGTTCCGAAAATCCCCCACAGCCACCAAAATTGGACCACGGGGCACGACGGATTTCAAAACTGAAAAGTGCTCCGAGTATTATGGTTTTTTATGCACAAGGATGCAACAAGGATCATGGGGCACCAAAACCCAAAAGTCTTATTTTGGCATGAAAATTGCACCATGTGCCAAAAATGCACCATGGCCACCAAAATTGGACCACGGGGGACCACAGACCTGAATACTAAAAAGTGCTTCGAGCATTATGCTCTTTTATGCATAAGAATTCACGAAAATTGTACAATGAGCAGAAAATGCAAAACGGACACAAAAATTGGACCACGGGGCACCAATACCTAAAAGTCTTATTTAGGCACGAAAATTGCACCATGGGTCGAAAATCCACCACGGGCACCAAAATTGGACCACGGGGCACCACGAACCTCAAAACTAAAAAGTGCTCTGAGCATTATGGTTTTTATGCATAAGGATGCAACAAGGATAACGGGGCACCAAAACCCAAAAGTCTTATTTTGGCATGAAAATTGCACCATGGGTCGAAAATCCCTCACGGGCAGCAAAATCCAAAAGTCTTATTTTCGCACAAAAATTGCACAATGGGCCGATAATGCACCACGGGCACCAAATTGGACATGGGGTACCATGGACCTCAAAACTGAAAAGTACTCCGAGCATTATGGTGTTTTATGAATAAGGATGCACCAAGGATCATGGGACAGCAAAACCCAAAAGTCTTATTTTGGCACGAAAATTGCACCATGGGCCGAAAATGCATCACGGGCTCCAAAATTGAACAATGAGACACCACAAACCTCAAAACTAAAAAGTGCTCTGAGCATTATGGTATTTTATGCATAAGAATGTACCAAGGATCACGTGGCACCAAAACCCAAAAGTCTTATTTTGGCACGAAAATTGCACCATGGGCCGAAAATGCACCCCATGCACAAAAATTGGACAACGGGGCACCGCAGACCTCAAAACTGAAAAGTGATTTGAGCATTATGGTATTTTATGCATATGAATGCACAAGGGATCACATGGCACAAAAACCCAAAAGTCTTATTTTGGCATGAAAGTTGCACCATGGGCCGAAAATCTACCACGGGCACCAAAATTGCACCACGGGGCACCACTGACCTCAAAACTGAAAAGTGCTCCGCTTTTTATGGTTTTTTATGCATAAGAATGCACAAGGGATCACGGGGCACCAAAACCCAAAAGTCTTATTTTGGCAAGAAATTGCACCTAGGGCCAAAAATGCACCACGGGGCACAAAATGGGAGCACTGGACACCACGGACCTCAAAATTGAAAAGAGCTCTGAGCATTATGGTTTTTGATGCATAAGGATTCACCATGCTTTCTTGGTTGAAACATTGCTGTCTTGGTCCACAAGAAAGAAGTAAACTGTGCTCCCTGACTTCTTCTTTCTTGGTCGGTTGTTCTTGACTGCCGTATTGAATTAAGGTCGCAATCAAGAAAGCATCTTAATTGGGCCCATGGTTACGATTGACCAAGGTAGAACTCAAGAAAGAACAAAGAGGACAAGAAAAGACAATGAAAGAAGGAAACAAAGAAGAAACACGGCTCGAAATCAATCAAGAAGGGATCTTGATTCCTTTCTTGATTTCCTCCTTGCTTTCTTACTTGAAATATTTCTTTCTTGGTCAACAACAAAGAAGTCACCTGAGCTTCTTGACTTCTTCTTTCTTGGCCTCTTGTTCTTAACTACTTTCTTCAATCAAGATCGCAATCAACTAAGCATCTTGATTGTGCCCATGGTTGCGATTGACCAAGGTAGAACTCAAGAAAGAACACAGAGGACAAGACACGACCATGAAAGAAAGAAATATAGAAGAAACACGACTCTAAATTAATCAAGGATGGATCTTGATTCCTTTCTCCATTTCCTCCTTACTTTCTTGCTTGAAACATTGCTTTCTTAGTCAACAAGAAAGAAGTCAACTGAGCTTCTTCAATTCTTCTTTCTTTTCTTGGCCACTTGTTCTTGACTACTTTCTTGAATTAAGATCGCAATCAATAAAGCATCTTGATTGTGCCCATGGTTGCGATTGACCAAGGTAGAACTCAAGAAAGAACAAAGAGGACAAGAAACGACCGTGAAAGAAAGGAACAAAGAAGAAACACGGCTCAAAATTATTCAAGAACGGATCTTGATTCCTTTCTTCATTTCCTCCTTGCTTTCTTGCTTGAAACATTGCTTTCTTAGTCAATAAGAAAGAAGTCAACTGAGCTTATTGACTTCTTCTTTCTTGGTCTCTTGTTCTTGACTCCCTTTTTGAATCAAGAAAGCATCTTGGTTACGCCCGTGGTTGCGATTGACCGAGGTAGAACTCAAAAAAGAACAAAGAGGACAATAAATGACCATGAAAGAAAGAAACAGAGAAGTAACACGAGTCGAAATTAATCAAGAACGGATCTTGATTCCTTTCTTCATTTCCTCCTTGCTTTCTTGCTTGAAACATTGCTTTCTTGATCAACAAGAAAGAAGTCAACTGTGCTTCTTGAAATTTTCTTTCTTGGTCGCTTGTTCTTGACTGCTTTTTTGAATCCAAATCGTAATTAAGAAAGCATCTTGGTTGTGCACGTGGTTGCGTCTGACCGACGTAGAACTCAAGAAAGAACAAATAGGACAAGAAACGACCATGAAAGAAAGAAACAAAGAAGAAACACGGCTAGTAATCAATCAAGAAGGGATCTTGATTCCTTTCTTCATTTCCTCCTTGCTTACTTGCTGGAAACATTGCTTTCTTGGCCAACAAGAAAGAAGTCAACTGAGCTTCTTGACTTTTTCTTTCTTGGCCGCTTATTCTTGACTACTTTCTTGAATCAAGATCGCAATCAACTAAGCATCTTGATTGTGCTCATGGTTGAGATTGCCAAGGTAGAATTCAAGAAAGAACAAAGAGGACAAGAAATGACCATCAAAGAAAGAAACAAAAAAGAAACACGGCTCGGAATCAATGAAGAAGGGATCTTGATTCCTTTCTTCATTTCCTGCTTGCTTTCTTGCTTGAAACATTGCTTTCTTGGTCAAGAAGAAAGAAGTCAACTGATCTCCCTGACTTCTTCTTTCTTGGTCGCTTATTCTTGACTGCTTTCTTGAATTAAGATCGCAGTCAAGAAAGCGTCTTGATTGTGCCCATGGTTGCGGTTGACCAAGGTAGAACTCAAGAAAGAAAAAAGAGGACAAGACACGACCATGAAAGAAAAAAATATAGATGAAACACGACTCTAAATTAATCAAGGACGGATCTTGATTCCTTTCTCCATTTCCTCCTTGCTTTCTTGCTTGAAGCATTGCTTTCTTAGTCAACAAGAAAGAAGTCAACTGAGCTTCTTTACTTCTTCTTTCTTTTCTTGGCCACTTGTTCTTGACTACTTTCTTGAATCAAAATCGTAATCAACTAAGCATCTTGATTGTGCCCATGGTTGCGATTGACCAAGGTAGAACTCAAGAAAGAACAAAGAGGATAATAAACGACCGTGAAAGAAAGAAACAAAGAAGAAACACGACTCAAAATTATTTAAGAACGGATCTTGATTCCTTTGTTCATTTCCTCCTTGCTTTCTTGCTTGAAACATTGCTTTCTTAGTCAATAAGAAAGAAGTCAACTGAGCTTATTGACTTCTTCTTTCTTGGTCTCTTGTTCTTGACTCCATTTTTGAATCAAGATCGCAATCAAGAAAGCATCTTGGTTGTGCACGTGGTTGCGTCTGACCGAGGTAGAACTCAAAAAAGGCCAAAGAGGACAATAAATGACCATGAAAGAAAGAAACAAAGAAGAAACACGACTCGAAATTAATCAAGAACGGATCTTGATTCCTTTCTTCATTTCCTCCTTGCTTTCTTGCTTGAAACATTGCTTTCTTGATCAACAAGAAAGAAGTCAACTGTGCTTCTTGACATTTTCTTTCTTGGTCACTTGCTCTTGGCTGCTATTTTGAATCGAGATCGCAATCGCAATCAAGAAAGCATCTTGGTTGTGGACGTGGTTGCGTCTGACCGAGGTAGAACTCAAGAAAGAACAAAAAGGACAAATAACAACCATGAAAGAAAGAAACAAAGAAGAAACATGGCTAGTAATCAATCAAGAAGGGATCTTGATTCCTTTCTTCATTTCCTCCTTGCTTACTTGCTGGAAACATTGCTTTCTTGGTCAACAAGAAAGAAGTCAACTGCGCTTCTTGACTTTTTCTTTCTTGGCCGCTTGTTCTTGACTACTTTCTTGAATCAAGATCGCAATCAACTAAGCATCTTGATTGTGCTCATGGTTGAGATTGCCAAGGTAGAACTCAAGAAAGAACAAAGAGGACAAGAAACGACCATCAAAGAAACAAACAAAAAAGAAACACAGATCGGAATCAATGAAGAAGGGATCTTGATTCCTTTCTTCATTTCCTGCTTGCTTTCTTGCTTGAAACATTGCTTTCTTGGTCAAGAAGAAAGAAGTCAACTGAGCTCCCTGACTTCTTCTTTCTTTGTCGCTTATTCTTGACTGCTTTCTTGAATTAAGATCGCAGTAAAGAAAGCATCTTGATTGTGCCCATGGTTGCGGTTGACCAAGGTAGAACTCAAGAAAGAACAAAGAGGACAAGACACGACCATGAAATAAAGAAATATAGAAGAAACACGACTCTAAATTAATCAAGGACGGATCTTGATTCCTTTCTCCATTTCCTCCTTGCTTTCTTGCTTGAAGCATTGCTTTCTTAGTCAACAAGAAAGAAGTCAACTGAGCTTCTTCACTTCTTCTTTCTTTTCTTGGCCACTTATTCTTGACTACTTTCTTGAATCAAAATCGTAATCAACTAAGCATCTTGATGGTGCCCATGGTTGCGATTGACCAAGGTAGAACTCAAGAAAGAACAAAGAGGATAATAAACGACCGTGAAAAAAAGAAACAAAGAAGAAACACGGCTCAAAATTATTTAAGAACGGATCTTGATTCCTTTGTTCATTTCCTCCTTGCTTTCTTTCTTGAAACATTGCTTTCTTAGTCAATAAGAAAGAAGTCAACTGAGCTTATTGACTTCTTCTTTCTTGGTCTCTTGTTCTTGACTCCGTTTTTGAATCAAGATCGCAATCAAGAAAGCATCTTGGTTGTGCACGTGGTTGCGTCTGACCGAGGTAGAACTCAAAAAAGACTAAAGAGGACAATAAATGACCATGAAAGAAAGAAACAAAGAAGAAACACGACTCGAAATTAATCAAGAACGGATCTTGATTCCTTTCTTCATTTCCTCCTTGCTTTCTTGCTTGAAACATTGCTTTCTTGGTCAAGAAGAAAGAAGTCAACTGAGCTCCCTGACTTCTTCTTTCTTTGTCGCTTATTCTTGACTGCTTTCTTGAATTAAGATCGCAGTAAAGAAAACGTCTTAATTGTGCCCATGGTTGCGGTTGACCAAGGTAGAACTCAAGAAAGAACAAAGAGGACAAGACACGCCCATCAAAGAAAGAAATATAGAAGAAACACGACTCTAAATTAATCAAGGATGGATCTTGATTCCTTTCTCCATTTCCTCCTTGCTTTCTTGCTTGAAGCATTGCTTTCTTAGTCAACAAGAAAGAAGTCAACTGAGCTTCTTCACTTCTTCTTTCTTTTCTTGGCCACTTGTTCTTGACTACTTTCTTGAATCAAAATCGTAATCAACTAAGCATCTTGATTGTGCCCATGGTTGCGATTGACCAAGGTAGAACTCAAGAAAGAACAAAGAGGACAAGAAACGACCGTGAAAGAAAGAAATAAAGAAGAAACACAACTCAAAATTATTCAAGAATGGATCTTGATTCCTTTCTTCATTTCCTCCTTGCTTTGTTGCTTGAAACATTGCTTTCTTAGTCAATAAGAAAGAAGTCAACTGAGCTTATTGACTTCTTCTTTCTTGGTCTCTTGTTCTTGACTCCCTTTTTGAATCGAGATCGCAATCAAGAAAGCATCTTGGTTGTGCATGTGGTTGCGTCTGACCGAGGTAGAACTCAAGAAAGAACAAAGAGGACAAGAAACAACCATGAAAGAAAGAAACAAAGAAGAAACATGGCTAGTAATCAATCAAGAAGGGATCTTGATTCCTTTCTTCATTTCCTCCTTGCTTACTTGCTGGAAACATTGCTTTCTTGGTCAACAAGAAAGAAGTCAACTGAGCTTCTTGACTTTTTCTTTCTTGGCCGCTTGTTCTTGACTACTTTCTTGAATCAAGATCGCAATCAACTAAGCATCTTGATTGTGCTTATGGTTGAGATTGCCAAGGTAGAACTGAAGAAAGAACAAAGAGGACAAGAAATGACCATCAAAGAAAGAAACAAAAAAGAAACACGGCTTGGAATCAATGAAGAAGGGATCTTGATTCCTTTCTTCATTTCCTGCTTGCTTTCTTGCTTGAAACATTGCTTTCTTGGTCAAGAAGAAAGAAGTCAACTGAGCTCCCTGACTTCTTCTTTCTTTGTCGCTTATTCTTGAATGCTTTCTTGAATTAAGATCGCAGTAAAGAAAGCGTCTTGATTGTGCCCATGGTTGCGGTTGACCAAGGTAGAACTCAAGAAAGAACAAAGAGGACAAGACACGACCATGAAAGAAAGAAATATAGAAGAAACACGACTCTAAATTAATCAAGGATGGATCTTGATTCCTTTCTCCATTTCCTCCTTGCTTTCTTGCTTGAAGCATTGCTTTCTTAGTCAACAAGAAAGAAGTCAACTGAGCTTCTTCACTTCTTCTTTCTTTTCTTGGCCACTTGTTCTTGACTACTTTCTTGAATCAAAATCGTAATCAACTAAGCATCTTGATTGTGCCCATGGTTGCGATTGACCAAGGTAGAACTCAAGAAAGAACAAAGAGGACAAGAAACGACCGTGAAAGAAAGAAACAAAGAAGAAACATAGCTCAAAATTATTCAAGAATGGATCTTGATTCCTTTCTTCATTTCCTCCTTGCTTTCTTGCTTGAAACATTGCTTTCTTAGTAAATAAGAAAGAAGTCAACTGAGCTTATTGACTTCTTCTTTCTTGGTCTCTTGTTCTTAACTCCCTTTTTGAATCAAGATTGCAATCAAGAAAGCATCTTGGTTGTCCCCGTGCTTGGGATTGACCGAGGTAGAACTCAAAAAAGAACAAATAGGACAATAAATGACCATGAAAGAAAGAAACAAAGAAGAAACACGACTCAAAATTAATCAAGACCGGATCTTGATTCCTTTCTTCATTTCCTCCTTGCTTCCTTGCTTGAAACATTGCTTTGTTGATCAACAAGAAAGAAGTCAACTATGCTTCTTGACATTTTCTTTCTTGGTCGCTTGTTCTTGACTGCTTTTTTGAATCCAGATCACAATCAAGAAAGCATCTTGGTTGTGCACTTGGTTACGTCTGACCGAGGTGGAACTCAAGAAAGAAGAAAGAGGACAAGAAACGACCATGAAAGAGAGAAATAAAGAAGAAACACGGCTCGAAATCAATCAAGAGGGGATCTAGATTCCTTTCTTCATTTCCTGCTTGCTTTCTTGCTTGAAACATTGCTTTCTTGGTCAAGAAGAAAGAAGTCAACTGAGCTCCCTGACTTCTTCTTTCTTTGTCGCTTATTCTTGACTGCTTTCTTGAATTAAGATCGCAGTAAAGAAAGCGTCTTGATTGTGCCCATGGTTGCGGTTGACCAAGGTAGAACTCAAGAAAGAACAAAGAGGACAAGACACGACCATGAAAGAAAGAAATATAGAAGAAACACGACTCTAAATTAATCAAGGACGGATCTTAATTCCTTTCTCCATTTCCTCCTTGCTTTCTTGCTTGAGGCATTGCTTTCTTAGTCAACAAGAAAGAAGTCAACTGAGCTTCTTCACTTCTTCTTTCTTTTCTTGGCCACTTGTTCTTGACTACTTTCTTGAATCAAAATCGTAATCAACTAAGCATCTTGATTGTGCCCATGGTTGCGATTGACCAAGGTAGAACTCAAGAAAGAACAAAGAGGACAAGAAACGACCGTGAAAGAAAGAAACAAAGAAGAAACACAACTCAAAATTATTCAAGAATGGATCTTGATTCCTTTCTTCATTTCCTCCTTGCTTTATTGCTTGAAACATTGCTTTCTTAGTCAATAAGAAAGAAGTCAACTGAGCTTATTGACTTCTTCTTTCTTGGTCTCTTGTTCTTGACTCCCTTTTTGAATCGAGATCGCAATCAAGAAAGCATCTTGGTTGTGCACGTGGTTGCGTCTGACCGAGGTAGAACTCAAGAAAGAACAAAGAGGACAAGAAATGACCATGAAAGAAAGAAACAAAAAAGAAACATGGCTAGTAATCAATCAAGAAGGGATCTTGATTCCTTTCTTCATTTCCTCCTTGCTTACTTGCTGGAAACATTGCTTTGTTGATCAATAAGAAAGAAGTCAACTGTGCTTCTTGACATTTTCTTTCTTGGTCGCTTGTTCTTGACTGCTTTTTTGAATCCAGATCACAATCAAGAAAGCATCTTGGTTGTGCACGTGGTTACGTCTGACCGAGGTGGAACTCAAGAAAGAAGAAAGAGGACAAGAAACGACCATGAAAGAGAGAAACAAAGAAGAAACACGGCTCGAAATCAATCAAGAGGGGATCTAGATTCCTTTCTTCATTTCCTGCTTGCTTTCTTGCTTGAAACATTGCTTTCTTGGTCAAGAAGAAAGAAGTCAACTGAGCTCCCTGACTTCTTCTTTCTTGATCGCTTATTCTTGACTGCTTTCTTGAATTAAGATCGCAGTCAAGAAAGCATCTGGATTGTGCCCATGGTTGCGGTTGACCAAGGTAGAACTCAAGAAAGAACAAAGAGGACAAGACACGACCATGAAATAAAGAAATATAGAAGAAACACGACTCTAAATTAATCAAGGACGGATCTTGATTCCTTTCTCCATTTCCTCCTTGCTTTCTTGCTTGAAGCATTGCTTTCTTAGTCAACAAGAAAGAAGTCAACTGAGCTTCTTCACTTCTTCTTTCCTGGCCTCTTCTTCTTGACTACTTTCTTGAATCAAGATCGCAATCAACTAAGCATCTTGATTGTGCCCATGGTTGTGATTGACCAAGGTAGAACTCAAGAAAGAACAAAGAGAACAAGAAACAACCATGAAAGAAAGAAACAAAGAAGAAACACAGCTCGAAATTAATCAAGAACGGATCTTGATTCCTTTCTTCATTTCCTCCTTGCTTTCTTGCTTGAAACATTGCTTTCTTAGTCAACAAGAAAGAAGTCAACTGAGCTTCTTGACTTCTTCTTTCTTGGCCGCTTGTTCTTGACTACGTTCTTGAATCAAGATCGCAATCAACTAAGCATCTTGATTATGCCCATGGTTGGGATTGACCAAGCTAGAACTCAAGAAAGAACAAAGAGGACAAGAAACGACCATCAAAGAAAGAAACAAAGAAGAAACACAGATCAAAATCAATCATGAAGGGATCTTAATTCCTTTCTTCATTTCCTGCTTGAAACATTACTTTCTTGGTCAACAAGAAAGAAGTCAACTGAGCTTCTTGATCTCTTCTTTCTTGGCCGCTTGTTCTTCATTGCTTTCTTGAATCAAGATCGCAATTAACTAAGCATCTTGATTGTGCCCATGGTTGCGATTGACCAAGGTAAAACTTAAGAAAGAACAAAGATGACATGAAACGACCATGAAAGAAAGAAACAAAGAAGAAACACGGCTCGGAATCAATCAAGAAGGGATCTTGATTCCTTTCATCATTTCCTCCTTGCTTTGTTGCTTGAAACATTGCTTTCTTGGTCAACAAGAAAGAAGTCAAATAAGCTTCTTGACTTCTTCTTTCTTTGTCACTGGTTCTTGACTACTTTCTTAAATCAAGATCGCAATCAAGAAAAAATCTTGATTGCGCCCATGGTTGCGACTTACCAAGGTAGAACTCAAGAAAGAATAAAGAAGATAAGAAACGACAATGAAAGAAAGAAACAAAGAAGAAACATGGCTTGGAATCAATCAAGAAAAGATCTTGATTCCTTTCCTCATTTCCTCCTTGCTTTCTTGGTCAACAAGAAAGAAGTGAAATGAGCTTCTTGACTTCTTCTTTCTTGGTCGTTTGTTCTTGACTGCTTTCTTGAATCAAGATCGCAATCAACTAAGCATCTTGATTGCACCCTTGGTTGTGGTTGACCAAGGTATAAATCAACGAAGAACAAAGAGGACAAGAAATGACCATCAAAGAAAGAAACAAAGAACAAACACGGCTCGTAATCAATCAAGAAGGGATCTTGATTACTTTCTTCATTTCCTCCTTACTTTCTTGCTTGAAACATTGTTTCTTGGTCAACAACAAATAAATCAACTAAGCTCCTTGACTTCTCCTTTCTTGGTCGCTTGTTCTTCACTGCTTCTTGAATCAAGATCGCAGTTAAGAAAGCATCTTGATTGTGCCCATGGTTGCGTTGATCAAGTTAGGACTCAAGAAAGAACAAAGAGGAGAAGAAACGACCATGGGAGAAAGAAACAAAGAATAAAAATGGCTTGTAAACAATCAAGAAGGGATCTTGATTCCTTTCTTCATTTCCTCCATGCTTTCTTGATTGAAACATTGCTTTCTTGGTCAATAAGAAAGAAGTCAACTGTGCTTCTTGACTTCATCTTTCTTGGTCGCTTGTTGTTGACAGCTTTGTTGAATCAAGATCCTAATCAAGAAAGCATCTTGATTGCGCCCATGGTTAAGAATGACCAAGGTAGAACTCAAGAAAGTATAAAGAGGACAAGAAACGACCATAAAAGAAAGAATCAAAGAAGAAACACGGCTCAGAATCAATCAAGAAGGGATCTTGATTCCTTTTTTCATTTCCTCCTTGCTTTCTTGCTTGAAACGTTACATTCTTGGTCAACAAAAAAGAAGTCAACTGAGCTTCTTGACTTCTTCTTTCTTGGTCGGTTGTTCTTGACTGCTTTTTGAATCAAGATTGCAATCAGCTAAGCATCTTGATTGCGCCCATGGTTGCGATTGATAAAGGTAGAACTCAAAGAAGAACAAAGAGGACAAGAAACAACCATGAAAGAAAGAAATAAAGAAGAAACACGGCTCAGAAGCAATCAAGAAGGGATCTTGATTCCATTTTTCATTTCCTCCCTACCTTCTTGCTTGAAACATTGCTTTCTTAATCAACAAGAAAGAAGTCAACTGAGCTCCTTGACTTCTTCTTTCTTGGTCGCTTGTTCTTGACTGCTTTCTTAAATAAAGATCTCAATCAAGAAAGCATCTTGATTGCACCCACGGTTGCGATTGACCAAGGTAGAACTCAAGAAAGAACAAAGAAGATAAGAAACGACCATGAAAGAAAGAAACAAAGAAGAAACACGGCTTGGAGACAATCAAGAAGGGATCTTGATTCCTTTCTTCATTTCCTACATGCCTTTTTGCTTGAAACATTGCTTTCTTGATCAACAAAAAAGAAGTCAACTGAGCTTCTTGACTTCATCTTTCTTGGTCGCTTTTTCTTGACTGCTTTCTTGAATCAAGATCGCAATCAAGAAAGCATCTTGAGCGCAACCACGGTTGCGATTGACCAAGGTAGAACTCAAAAAAGAACAAAGAGGACAACTAACCACCATGGGAGAAAGAAACATGGCTTGGAATCAATCAAGAAGGGATCTTGAATCCTTTCCTCATTTCCTCCTTGCTTTCTTGCTTGAAACATTGCTTTCTTGGTCAACAAGAAAGAAGTGAACTGAGCTTCTTGACTTCTTCTTTCTTGGTCGTTTATTCTTGACTGATTTCTTGAATCAAGATCGCATTCAACTAAGCATCTTGATTGTGCCCATGGTTGAGATTGAGCAAGGTAGAACTCAAGAAAGAACAAAGAGGACAAGAAACGACCATCAAAGAAAGAAACAAAGAAGAAACACGGATCGGAATCGATCAAGAAGGGATCTTGATTCCTTTCTTCATTTCCTGCTTGAAACATTGCTTTCTTGGTCAACAAGAAAGAAGTCAACTGAGCTTCTTGACTTCTTCTTTCTTGGCCACTTGTTCTTCATTGCTTTCTTGAATCAAGATCGCAATTAACTAAGCATGTTGATTGTGCCCATGGTTGCGATTGACCAAGGTAGAACTCAAGAAAGAACAAAGATGACATGAAACGACCATGAAAGAAACAAGCAAAGAAGAAACACGGCTCAGAATCAATCAAGAAGGGATCTTGATTCCTTTCATCATTTCCTCCTTGTTTTCTTGCTTGAAACATTGCTTTCTTGGTCAACAAGAAAGAAGTCAGCTAAGCTTCTTGACTTCTTCTTTCTTTGTCACTGGTTCTTGACTGCTTTCTTGAATCAAGATCGCAATCAACAAAAAATCTTAATTGCCCCCATGGTTGCGATTTACCAAGGTAGAACTCAAGAAAGAATAAAGAAGACAAGAAACGACCATGAAAGAAAGAAACAAAGAAGAAACATGGCTCGGAATCAATCAAGAAGCGATCTTGATTCCTTTCTTCATTTCCTCCTTGCTTTCTTGCTTGAAACATTGCTTTCTTGGTCAACAAGAAAGAAGTGAACTGAGCTTCTTGACTTCTTCTTTCTTGGTCGTTTGTTCTTGACTGCTTTCTTGAATCAAGATCGCAATCAACTAAGCATCTTGATTGCGCCCTTGGTTGTGTGACCAAGGTATAACTCAACGAAGAACAAATAGTACAAGAAATGACCATGAAAGAAAAAACAAAGAAGAAACACGGCTCGTAATCAATCAAGAAGGGATCTTGATTACTTTCTTCATTTCCTCCTTACTTTCTTGCTTGAAACATTGTTTCTTGGTCAACAACAAATAAATCAACTAAGCTCCTTGACTTCTTCTTTCTTGGTCGCTTGTTCTTCACTGCTTCTTGAATCAAGATTGCAGTTAAGAAAGCATCTTGATTGTGCCCATGGTTGCGTTGATCAAGTTAGGACTCAAGAAAGAACAAAGAGGAGAAGAAATGACCATGGGAGAAAGAAACAAAGAATAAAAATGGCTTGTAAACAATCAAGAAGGGATCTTGATTCCTTTCTTCATTTTCTCCATGCTTTCTTGATTGAAACATTGCTTTCTTGGTCAATAAGAAAGAAGTCAATTGTGCTTCTTGACTTCATCTTTCTTGGTCGCTTGTTGTTGACAGCTTTGTTGAATCAAGATCCTAATCAAGAAAGCATCTTGATTGCGCCCATGGTTATGAATGACCAGGGTAGAACTCAAGAAAGTATAAAGAGGACAAGAAACGACCATGAAAGAAAGAATCAAAGAAGAAACACGGCTCAAAATCAATCAAGAAGGGATCTTGATTCCTTTTTTCATTTCCTCCTTGCTTTCTTGCTTGAAACGTTACATTCTTGGTCAACAAAAAAGAAGTCAACTGAGCTTCTTGACTTCTTCTTTCTTGGTCGGTTGTTCTTGACTGCTTTTTGAATCAAGATTGCAATCAACTAAGCATCTCGATTGCGCCCATGGTTGCGATTGATAAAGGTAGAACTCAAAGAAGAACAAAGAGGACAAGAAACAACCATCAAAGAAAGAAATAAAGAAGAAACATGGCTCAGAAGCAATCAAGAAGAGATCTTGATTCCATTTTTCATTTCCTCCCTACCTTCTTGCTTGAAACTTTGCTTTCTTAATCAACAAGAAAGAAGTCAACTGAGCTCCTTGACTTCTTCTTTCTTGGTCGCTTGTTCTTGACTGCTTTCTTAAATCAAGATCTCAATCAAGAAAGCATCTTGATTGCACCCACGGTTGCGATTGACCAAGGTAGAACTCAAGAAAGAACAAAGAAGATAAGAAACGACCATGAAAGAAAGAAACAAAGAAGAAACACGGCTTGGAGACAATCAAGAAGGGATCTTGATTCCTTTCTTCATTTCCTCCATGCCTTTTTGCTTGAAATATTGCTTTCTTGATCAACAAAAAAGAAGTCAACTGAGCTTCTTGACTTCATCTTTCTTGGTCACTTTTTCTTGACTGCTTTCTTGAATCAAGATCGCAATCAAGAAAGCATCTTGAATGCAACCATGGTTGCGATTGACCAAGGTAGAACTCAAAAAAGAACAAAGAGGACAACTAACCACCATGGGAGAAAGAAACAAAGAAGAAACATGGCTTGGAATCAATCAAGAAGGGATCTTGAATCCTTTCCTCATTTCCTGCTTCCTTTCTTACTTGAAATAATGCTTTCTTGGTCAACAAGATAGAAGTCACCTAAGCTTCTTGACTTCTTCTTTCTTGGTCGCCTATCAATGCCTGCTCTCTTGAATTAATATCACAATCAAGAAAGCATCTTGATTGCGCCCATGGTTGCGATTGACCAAGGTAGAACTCAAGAATGAACAAAGAGGACAAGAAACCAGCATGGGAGAAAGAAACAAAGAAGAAACACGGCTTGGAATCAATCAAGAGGGGATCTTAATTCCTTTCTTCATTTCCTCCTTGGTTTCTGGCTTGAAAGAATGCCTTCTTAGTCAACATGAAAGTAGTCAACTGAGCTTCTTTACTTCTTCTTTCTTGGTCGCTTGTTCTTGACTACTTTCTTCAGTCAAGATTGCAATCAAGAAAGCATCTTGAATACGGCCATGGTTGCGATTGACGAAGGTGGAACTCAAGAAAGAACAAAGAGGATAAGAAACGACCATGGGAGAAAGAAACAAAGAAGAAACACGGCTTGGAATCAATCAAGAAGGGATCTTGATTCCTTTCTTCATTTCCCCCTTTCTTTCTTGCTTGAAACAATGCTTTCTTGTCAACAAGAAAGTAGTCAATAGAGCTTCTTGACTTCTACTTTCTTGGTCGCTTGTTCTTGACAACTTTCTTTAGTCAAGATTGCAATCAAGTAAGCATCTTGATTGAGCCTATGGTTGTGATCGACCAAGGTAGAAATCGAGAAAGAACAAAGAGGACAAGAAACAACCATGGGAGAAAGAAACAAAGAAGAGACACGACTCTTAATCAATCAAGAAGGGATCTTGATTCCTTTCTTCATGTCGTCCTTGCTTTCATGCTTGAAACATTGCTTTCTTGGTTAACAAGAAAGAAACCAACTGAGCTTCTTGGCTTCTGCTTTCTTGGACGCTTGTTCTTGACTGGTTTATTGAATCAAGATCGCAATCAAGAAAGTAGCTTCATTGTGCCCATGGTTGCGATTGAGCAAGGAAGAACTCTTGGAAGAACAAAGAGGACAAGAAATGACCATGGGAGAAAGAAACTAAGAAGAAACACGACTATGAATCAATCAAGAAGGCATCTTGATTCCTTTCTTCATTTCCTCCTATCTTTCTTTCTTGAAACAATGCTTTCTTGGTCAACAAAAAAGTAGTCAACTGAGCTCCTTGACTTCTTCTTTCTTGGTCGCCTATTCCTAACTGCTTTCTTAAATCAAGATCGCAATCAAGAAAGCATCTTGATTACGCCCCTGTTGCGATTGACCAAGGAAGAACTCAAGAAAGAACAAAGAAGACAAGAAACAACCATGGGAGAAAGAAACAAAGAAGAAACACGGTTTGGAATCAATCAAGCACGGATTTCGATTCCTTTCTTAATTTCCTCCTTACTTTCTTGTTTTAAACATTGCTTTCGTGGTCAACAAGATAGAAGTCAACTGAGCTTCTTGACTTCTTATTTCTTGGTCGATTGTTCTTGACTTCTTTCTTGAGTCAAGATTGCAATCAAGAAAGCATCTTGAATGCGCACATGGTTGCGATAAACCAAGGTAGAACTCAAGAAAGAACAAAGAGGGCAAGAAATGACCTTGGGAGAAACAAACAAAGAAGAAACATGGCTTGAAATCAATCAAGAAGAGATCTTGATTCCTTTCTTCATTTCCCCCTTGCTTTCTTGCCTGAAACATTACTTTCTTGGTCAATAAGAAAGTAGTCAACTGAGCTTTTTCACTTCTTCTTTCTTAGTCACTTGTTCTTGAATGCTTTCTTTAGTCAAGATTGCACTCAATAAAGCATCTTGATTACGCCTATGGTTGTGATTGACCAAGGTAGAACTCGAGAAAGAACAAAAAGGACAAGAAATGACCATGTGAGAAAGAAACAAAGAAGAAAAATGGCTTGGAATCAATCAAAAGGGATCTTGATTCCTTTCTTCATGTCCTCCTTGCTTTCTTGCTTGAAACATTGCTTTCTTGGTCAACAAGAAACAAGTCAACTGAGCTTCTTGACTTCTACTTTCTGGGACGCTTATTCTTGACTACTTTCTTGAATCAACATCGCAATCAAGAAAGCATCTTGATTACGGCCATGGTTGCGATTGACCAAGGTAGAACTCAAGAAAGAACAAAAAGGACAAGAAACAACCATAAGAGAAAGAAACAAAGAAGAAACACAAGATGGAATCAATCAAGAAGGCATCTTGATTCCTTTCTTCATTTCCTCCTTGCTTTCTTGCTTGAAACAATGCTTTCTTAGTCAATAAGAAATTAGTCAACTGGGCTTCTTGACTTCTTCTTTCTTGGTCGCTTGTTCTTACCTGCTTTCTTTAGTCGAAATAGCAATCAAGAATGCATGTTGATTGCACTTATGGTTGTGATTGACCAAGTTAGAACTCGAGAAAGACCAAAGAGGACCAGAAATGACCATGGGAGAAAGAAACAAAGAAGCAACACGGCTTGGAATCAATCAATAATCGATCTTGATTCCTTTATTCATGTCCTCCTTGCTTTCTTGCTTGAAACATTGCTTTCATGGTTAACAAGAAAGAAGTCTACTGAGCTTCTTGACTTCTGCTTTCTTGGACACTTATTTTTTACTGCTTTCTTGAATCAAGATCATAATCAACAAAGAATCTTGATTGCACTCATGGTTGCGATTGACCAAGGTAGAACTCAAGAAAGAACAAAGAGGACACGAAACCACCATGGGAGAAAGAAACAAAGAAGAAACACGGATGGGAATCAATCAAGAAGGGATCTTGATTCCTTTCTTCATTTCCTACTTGATTTATTGCTTAAAACATTACTTTCTTGGTCAACTGAGTTTCTTGACGTCTTCTTTCTTGGTCGCTTGTTCTTGACTGCTTTCTTGAATCAAGATCGCAATCAAGTAAGCATCTTGATTATGCCCATGGCTGCGATTGATCAAGGTAGAACTCTAGAAAGAACAAAGAGGACGAGAAATGACAATGAAAGAAAGAAAGAAAGAAGAAACACGGCTCAAAATCAATCAAGAAGGGATCTTGATTCCTTTCTTCATTTCCTTCATGCTTTCTTGCTTGAAACGTTGCTTTCTTGGTCAAGAAGAAAGAAGTCAACTGATCTTCTTGCCTACTTCTTTCTTCGTCAATTATTCTTGACTGCTTTCTTAAATCAAGATCGCAATCAACTAAGCATCTTGATTGCACCCATGGTTGTGATTGACCAAGGTAGAACTCAAGAAAGAACAAAGAGGATAAGAAACGACCATGGGAGAAAGAAACAAATAAGAAACATGGCTTGTAATCTATCAAGAACTGATCTTGATTCCTTTGTTTATTTGTAGTCAACTGAGCTTCTTGACTTCTTCTTTCTTGGTCAACTATTTTTGACTGCTTTCTTGGGTCAAGATTGCAATCAAGAAAGCATCTTGAATGCACCCATGGTTACGATTGACCAAGGTAGAACGCAAGAAAGAACAAATAGGACTAGAAACCACCATGGGAGAAAGAAACAAAGAATAAACACGGCATGGAATCAATCAAGAAGGGATCTTGATTCCTTTCCTCCTTTCCTCCTTGCTTCTTGCTTGAAATAATGCTTTCTTGGTCAACAACGTAGAAGTCAACTGAGCTTCTTGAATTCTTCTTTCTTGGTCGCCTGTTCTTGACTGCTCACTTGAATCAATATCGTAATCAAGAAAGCATCTTGATTGCACCCATGGTTGCGATTAACTAAGGTAGAACTCTAGAAAGAACAAAGAGGACAAGAAACGACCATGAAAGAAAGAAACAAAGAAGAAACACGGCTTAGAATCAATTGAGAAGGGATCTTGATTCATTTCTTCATTTGCTCCCTGCTTGCTTGCTTGAAATGTTACTTTCTTCGTCAAGAATAAAAGAAGTCACCTGATATTCTTGACTTCTTCTTTCTTGCTTGCTTGTGCTTGACTACTCTATTGAATCAAGATCACAATAAACTAAGCATCTTGATTGCGCCTATGGTTACTATTGACCAAGGTAGAACTCAAGAAAGAACAAAGAGGACAAGAAACGACCCTGGGAGAAAGAAAGAAATAAGAAACACAACCTGTAATCAATCAAGAAGGGACCTTGATTTCTTTCTTCATTTGCAGTCAACTGAGCTTCTTCACTTCTTCTTTCTTAGTCGATTATTCTTGACTGCTTTCTTGAGTCAAGATTGCAATCAAGAACGCATCTTGAATACGTCCATGGTTGCGTTAGACCAAGGTAGGACACAAGAAAGAACAAAGAGGACAAGAAACGACCGTGAGAGAAAGAAACAAAGAAGAAACACGGCTTGGAATCAATCAAGAAGGGATCTTGATTCCTTTCCTCATTTCCTCCTTGATATCTTGCTTGAAACAATGCTTTCTTGCCCAATAAGATAAAAGTCAACTGAGCTTCTTGACTTCTTCTTTCTTGGTCGCCTGTTCTTGACTGCTCTTTTGAATCAATATCGCAACCAAGAAAGCATCCTGATTGCGCCTATGGTTGTGATTGACCTAGGTAGATCTCGAGGAAGACCAAAGAGGACAAGAAACGACCTTGGGAGAAAGAAACAAAGAAGTAACACGGCTTGGAATCAATCAAGAAGGGATCTTGATTCCTTTCCTCATTTCCTCCTTGCTTTCTTGCTTGACACGTTGCTTTCTTGGCCAAGAAGAAAGAAGTCAACTGATATTCTTAACTTCTTCTTTCTTGGTCGCTTGTTTTTGACTGCTGTGTCGAATCAAGTTCGCAATCAACTAAGCATCTTGATTGTGCCCATGGATGCTATTGACCGAGGTAGAATGCAAGAAAGAACAAAAGGACAAGAAACGACCATGGGAGAAAGAAATAAAGAAGAAACACGGCTTGGAATCAATCAAGAAGGGATCTTGATTCATTTCTTCATTTCCTCCTTGCTAGCTTGCTTGAAACGTTGCTTTCTTGGCCAAGAAGAAAGAAGTCAACTGATATTCTTGACTTCTTCTTTCTTGGTCGCTTGTTCTTGACTGCTTTGTTGAATCAAGATCGCCATCAACTAAGTATCTTGATTGCGCCCATGGTTGCTATTGACCAAGGTAGAATGCAAGAAAGAACAAAGAGGACAAGAAACGACCATGGGAGAAAGAAACAAAGAAGAAACACGGCTTGGAATCAATCAAGAAGGGATCTTCATTCCTTTCCTCATTTCCTCCTTGCTTTGTTGCTTGAAACAACACTTTCTTGGTCAACAAGATAGAAGTCAACTAAGCTTCTTGACTTCTTCTTTCTTGGTCGCCTGTTCTTGACTGCTCTTTTGAATCAATATCGCAATCAAGAAAGCATCCTAATTGCGACGATGGTCATGATTGACCAAGGTAGAACTCGAGAAAGAATAAAGAGGACAAGAAACGACCTTGGGAGACAGAAACAAAGATGAAACACGGCTTGGAATCAATCAAGAAGGGATCTTGATTCCTTTCCTCATTTCCTCCTTGATATCTTGCTTGAAACAATGCTTTCTTGCCCAATAAGATAGAAGTCAACTGAGCTTCTTGACTTCTTCTTTCTTGGTCGCCTGTTCTTGACTGCTCTTTTGAATCAATATCGCAACCAAGAAAGCATCCTGATTGCGCCTATGGTTGTGATTGACCTAGGTAGAACTCGAGGAAGACCAAAGAGGACAAGAAACTACCTTGGCAGAAAGAAACAAAGAAGTAACACGGCTTGGAATCAATCAAGAAGGGATCTTGATTCATTTCCTCATTTCCTCATTGCTTTCTTGCTTGAAACAATGCTTTCTTGGTCAACAAGATCGAAGTCAATTGAGCTTCTTGACTTCTTATTTCTTGGTCGCGTATTCGTGACTGCTCTCTTGAATCAATATCGTAATCAAGAAAGCATCTTGATAGCGCCCATGGTTGCGATTGACCAAAGTACAACTCAAGAAAGAACAAAGAGGACAAGAAACCACCATGGAAGAAAGAAACTAAGAAGAAAAATGGCTTGGAATCAATCAAGAAGTGATCTTGAATCATTTCTTCATTTCCTCCTTGCTTGCTTGCTTGAAACGTTGCTTTCTTGGCCAAGAAGAAAGAAGTCAACTAATATTCTTGACTTCTTCTTTCTTGGTCGCTTATTCTTGACTGCTTTGTTGAATCAAGATCACAATCAACTAAGCATCTTAAATGCGCCCATGGTTGCTATTGACCAAGGTAGAATGCAAGAAAGAACAACGACGACAAGAAACCACGATGGGAGAAAGAAACAAAGAAGAAACACGGCTTGGAATCAATCAATACGGGATCTTGATTCCTTTCCTCAATTCCTCCTTTCTTTGTTGCTTGAAACAATACTTTCTTGGTCAACAAGATAGAAGTCAACTGAGCTTCTTGACTTCTTCTTTCTTGGTCAACTGTTCTTGACTGCTCTCTTGAATAAATATCGCAATCAAGAAAGCATCCTGATTGCGACTATGGTCGTGATTGACCAAGGTATAACTCGAGAAAGAACAAAGAGGACAAGAAATGACCTTGGGAGAAAGAAACAAAGATGAAACACGGCTTGGAATCAATCAAGAAGGGATCTTGATTCTTTCCTCATTTCCTCCTTGCTTTCTTGCTTGAAACAATGCTTTATTGGTCAACAAGATAGAAGTCAACTAGGCTTCTTTACTTCTTCTTTCTTGGTCGCATGTTCTTTACTGCTCTCTTGAATCAATATCGCAATCAAGAAAGCATCCTGGTTGCGACTATGGTTATGATTGACCAAGGTAGAACTCGAGAAAGAAGAAAGAGGATAAGAAATGACCTTGGGAGAAAGAAACAAAGAGACACGGCTTAGAATCAATCAAGAAGGCATCTTGAATCCTTTCCTCATTTCCTCCTTGTTTCCTTCCTTAAACAAAGCTTTCTTGGTCAAGAAGATAGAAGTCAACTTAGCTTCTTGACTTCTTCTTTCTTGGTCGCCTGTTCTTGACTGCTCTCTTAAATCAATATCGCAATCAAGAAAGCATCCTGATTGTGACTATGGTTATGATTGACCAAGGTAGAACTCGAGAAAGAACAAACAGGATAAGAAACGACCTTGGGAGAAAGAAATAAAGAAGAAACACGACTTGGAATCAATCAAGAAGGGATCTTGATTCCTTTCCTCATTTCCTCCTTGCTTTCTTGCTTGAAACAATGCTTTCTTGGTCAATAAGAAAGAAGTCAACTGAGCTTCTTGACTTCTTGTTTCTTAGTCGCCTATTCTTGACTGCTCTCTTGAATCAATATTGCAATCAAGAAAGCATCCTGATTGTGACTATGGTTGTGATTGACCAAGGTAGAACTCGAGAAAGAACAAAGAGGACAAGAAACGACCTTGGAAGAAAGAAACAAAGAAGAAACACGGCTTGGAATCAATCAAGAAGGGATCTTGATTCCTTTCCTTATTTCCTCCTTGCTTTCTTGCTTGAAACAATGCTTTCTTCGTCAACAAGATAGAAGTCAATTGAGCTTCTTGACTTCTTCTTTCTTGGTCGTCTATTCTTGACTGCTCTCTTGAATCAATATCGCAATCAAGAAAGCAACTTGATAGCACCCATGGTTGCGATTGACCAAAGTAGAGCTCAAGAAAGAACAAAGAGGACAAGAAACCACCATGGAAGAAAGAAACTAAGAAGAAAAATGGCTTGGAATCAATCAAGAAGTGATCTTGAATCAATTCTTCATTTCCTCCTTGCTTGCTTGCTTGAAACGTTGCTTTCTTGGCCAAGAAGAAAGAAGTCAACTAATATTCTTGACTTCTTCTTTCTTGGTCGCTTATTCTTGACTACTTCGTTGAATCAAGATCACCATCAACTAAGCATCTTAAATGCGCCCATGGTTGCTATTGAGCAAGGTAGAATGCAAGAAAGAACAAAGACAACAAAAAACCACCATGGGAGAAATAAACAAAGAAGAAAACGGCTTGCAATCAATCAAGAAGGGATCTTGATTCCTTTCCTCATTTCCTCCTTACTTTCTTGCTTGAAACAATGCTTTCTTGGTCAACAAGATCGAAGTTAACTAGGCTTCTTGACTTCTTCTTTCTTGGTCGCATGTTCTTGACTGCTCTCTCGAATCAATATCGCAATCAAGAAAGCATCCTGATTGCGTCTATGGTTGTAATTGACCAAGGTAGAACTCGAGAAAGAACAAAGAGGACAAGAAACTACCTTGGGAGAAAGAAACAAAGAAGAAACACAGCTTGGAATCAATCAAGACGGGATCCTGATTCCTTTCCTCATTTCCTCCTTGCTTTCTTGCTTGAAACAATGATTTCTTGGTCAACAAGATAGAAGTCAACTGAACTTCTTGACTTCTTCTTCCTTGGTCACCTGTTCTTCACTGCTCTCTTGAATCAATATCGCAATCAACAAAGCATCCTGATTGCGACTATGGTTGTGATTGACCAAGGTAGAACTCAAGAAAGAACAAAGAGGATAAGAAACGACCTTGGGAGAAAGAAACAAAGAAGAGACACGGCTTGGAATCAATCAAGAAGGCATATTGATTCCTTTCCTCATTTGCTCCTTGCTTTCTTGCTTGAAACAAAGCTTTCTTGGTCAACAAGATAGAAGTCAACTGAGCTTCTTGACTTCTTCTTTCTTGGTCGCCTGTTCTTGACTGCTCTCTTGAATCAATATTGCAATCAAGAAAGCACCCTGATTACGACTATGGTTGTGATTGACCAAGGTAGAACTCGAGAAAGAACAAAGAGGACAAGAAACGACCTTGGGAGAAAGAAGCAAAGAAGAAACATGGCTTGGAATCAATCAAGAAGGGATCTTGATTCCTTTCCTCATTTCCTCCTTGCTTTCTTACTTGAAACAATGCTTTCTTGGTCAACAAGATAAAAGTCAACTGAGCTTCTTGACTTCTTCTTTCTTGGTCGCATGTTCTTGACTGCTCTCTTGAATCAATATCGCAATCAAGAAAGAATCCTGATTGCGACTATGGTTGTGATTGACCAAGGTAGAACTCGAGAAAGAAGAAAGAGGACAAGAAACTACCTTGGCAGAAAGAAACAAAGAAGAAACATGGCTTGGAATCAATCAAGAAGGGATCTTGATTCCTTTCCTCATTTCCTCATTGCTTTCTTGCTTGAAACAATGCTTTCTTGGTCAACAAGATCGAAGTCAATTGAGCTTCTTGACTTCTTATTTCTTGGTCGCCTATTCTTGACTGCTCTCTTGAATCAATATCGTAATCAAGAAAGCATCTTGATAGCGCCCATGGTTGCAATTGACCAAAGTACAACTCAAGAAAGAACAAAGAGGACAAGAAACCACCATGGAAGAAAGAAACTAAGAAGAAAAATGGCTTGGAATCAATCAAGAAGTGATCTTGAATCATTTCTTCATTTCCTCCTTGCTTGCTTGCTTGAAATGTTGCTTTCTTGGCCAAGAAGAAAGAAGTCAACTAATATTCTTGACTTCTTCTTTCTTGGTCGCTTATTCTTGACTGCTTTGTTGAATCAAGATCACAATCAACTAAGCATCTTAAATGCGCCCATGGTTGCTATTGACCAAGGTAGAATGCAAGAAAGAACAAAGACGACAAGAAACCACGATGGGAGAAAGAAACAAAGAAGAAACACGGCTTGGAATCAATCAATACGGGATCTTGATTCCTTTCCTCAATTCCTCCTTTCTTTGTTGCTTGAAACAATACTTTCTTGGTCAACAAGATAGAAGTCAACTGAGCTTCTTGACTTCTTCTTTCTTGGTCAACTGTTCTTGACTGCTCTCTTGAATAAATATCGCAATCAAGAAAGCATCCTGATTGCGACTATGGTCGTGATTGACCAAGGTATAACTCGAGAAAGAACAAAGAGGACAAGAAATGACCTTGGGAGAAAGAAACAAAGATGAAACACGGCTTGGAATCAATCAAGAAGGGATCTTGATTCTTTCCTCATTTCCTCCTTGCTTTCTTGCTTGAAACAATGCTTTATTGGTCAACAAGATAGAAGTCAACTAGGCTTCTTTACTTCTTCTTTCTTGGTCGCATGTTCTTTACTGCTCTCTTGAATCAATATCGCAATCAAGAAAGCATCCTGGTTGCGACTATGGTTATGATTGACCAAGGTAGAACTCGAGAAAGAAGAAAGAGGATAAGAAATGACCTTGGGAGAAAGAAACAAAGAGACACGGCTTAGAATCAATCAAGAAGGCATCTTGAATCCTTTCCTCATTTCCTCCTTGTTTCCTTCCTTAAACAAAGCTTTCTTGGTCAAGAAGATAGAAGTCAACTTAGCTTCTTGACTTCTTCTTTCTTGGTCGCCTGTTCTTGACTGCTCTCTTGAATCAATATCGCAATCAAGAAAGCATCCTGATTGTGACTATGGTTATGATTGACCAAGGTAGAACTCGAGAAAGAACAAACAGGATAAGAAATGACCTTGGGAGAAAGAAACAAAGAAGAAACACGACTTGGAATCAATCAAGAAGGGATCTTGATTCCTTTCCTCATTTCCTCCTTGCTTTCTTGCTTGAAACAATGCTTTCTTGGTCAATAAGAAAGAAGTCAACTGAGCTTCTTGACTTCTTGTTTCTTAGTCGCCTATTCTTGACTGCTCTCTTGAATCAATATTGCAATCAAGAAAGCATCCTGATTGTGACTATGGTTGTGATTGACCAAGGTAGAACTCGAGAAAGAACAAAGAGGACAAGAAACGACCTTGGAAGAAAGAAACAAAGAAGAAACACGGCTTGGAATCAATCAAGAAGGGATCTTGATTCCTTTCCTTATTTCCTCCTTGCTTTCTTGCTTGAAACAATGCTTTCTTCGTCAACAAGATAGAAGTCAATTGAGCTTCTTGACTTCTTCTTTCTTGGTCGTCTATTCTTGACTGCTCTCTTGAATCAATATCGCAATCAAGAAAGCAACTTGATAGCACCCATGGTTGCGATTGACCAAAGTAGAGCTCAAGAAAGAACAAAGAGGACAAGAAACCACCATGGAAGAAAGAAACTAAGAAGAAAAATGGCTTGGAATCAATCAAGAAGTGATCTTGAATCAATTCTTCATTTCCTCCTTGCTTGCTTGCTTGAAACGTAGCTTTCTTGGCCAAGAAGAAAGAAGTCAACTAATATTCTTGACTTCTTCTTTCTTGGTCGCTTATTCTTGACTGCTTCGTTGAATCAAGATCACCATCAACTAAGCATCTTAAATGCGCCCATGGTTGCTATTGAGCAAGGTTGAATGCAAGAAAGAACAAAGACAACAAGAAACCACCATGGGAGAAAGAAACAAAGAAGAAAATGGCTTCAATCAATCAAGAAGGGATCTTGATTCCTTTCCTCATTTCCTCCTTGCTTTCTTGCTTGAAATAATGCTTTCTTGGTCAACAAGATCGAAGTTAACAAGGCTTCTTGACTTCTTCTTTTTCTTATCCTCTTTCTTCTTTCTTGAGTTTTACCTTGATCAATCACATCCATAGGTGCAATCAAGATGCTTTCTTGATTGCCATCTTGAATCAAGAAAGCACTGAAGAGCATCCGACGAAGAAAGAAGAAGTCAACAACCTCAGTTGGCTTCTTTCTTGTTGACAAAGAAAGTAATGTTTCAAGCAAGCAAGCAAGGATGAAATCAAGAAAGGATTCGAGATCCCTTCTTGATCGATTCCAAGCCGGGTTTATCTTTGTTTCTTTCTTCCATGGTTGTTTCTTATCCTCTTTGTTCTTTCTTGAGTTCTACCTTGGTCAATCATAACCATGGGCGCAATCAAGATGCTTTCTTGATTGTGATCTTGATCCAAGAAAGCAGTCAAGAACAGGCGACCAAGAAAGAAAAAATCAAGAAGCTTAGTTGACTTCTTTCTTGTTGACCAAGAAAGCAATGTTTCAAGAAAGAAAGCAAGGAGGAAATGAAGAAAGGAATCCAGATCCCTTCTTGATTCATTCCATGCCATGTTTCTTCTTCATATTTTCGCCCATGGTCGTTTCTTGTCCTCTGTGTTCTTTCTTGAGTTCTATCTTGGTCAATCGCAACCATGGGCGCATTCAAGATGCTTTCTTGATTGCGATCTTGATTCAAGAAAGCAGTCAAGAACAGGCGACCAAGAAAGAAGAAGTCAAGAAGCTTAGTTGACTTCTTTCTTGTTGACCAAGAAAGCAATGTTTCAAGCAAGAAAGTAAGAAGGAAATGAAGAAAGGAATCAAGATCCCTTCTTGATTGATCCCAAGCCGTGTTTCTTCTTTGTTTCTTTCTCCCATGGTCATTTCTAACCTCTTTGTTCTTTCTTGAGTTCTACCTTGATAAATCGCAACCATGGGCGCAAGCAAGAGGCTTTCTTGAGAGCGATCTTGATTCAAGAAAGCAGTCAAGAACAGGCGATGAAGAAAGAAGAAGTTAAGAAGCTCAGTTGACTTCATTCTTGTTGACAAAGAAAGCAATGTTTCAAGCAAGAAAGCAAGGATGAAATCAATAAAGGATTCGAGATCCCCTCTTGATTGATTCCTAGCCGTGTTTAATCTTTGTTTCTTTCTTCCAATGTCATTTCTTGTCCTCTTTGTTCTTTCTTGAGTTCTACCTTGGTCAATCGCAACCATGGGCGCAAACAAGATGCTTTCTTGATTGTGATCTTGATTCAAGAAAGCAGTCAAGAACAGGCGACCAAGAAAGAAAAAGTCAGGATGCTTAGTTGACTTCTTTCTTGTTGACCAAGAAAGGAATGTTTCAAGTAAGAAAGCAAGGAGGAAATGAAGAAAAAAATCAAGATCCCTTCTTGATTGATTTCGTGCCATGTTTCTTCTTTGTTTTTTCTCCCATGGTCATTTCTTATCCTCTCTATTGTTTCTTTAGTTCTATCTTAGTCAATCGCAACCATGGGCGCATTCAAGATGCTTTCTTGATTGCGATGTTGGTTCAAGAAAGGAGTCAAGAATAAGCAACGACGAAAGAAAAAGTTAAGAAGCTCAGTTAACTTCATTCTTGTTGACAAAGAAAGCAATGTTTCAAGCAAGAAAGCAAGGAGGAAATGAAGAAAGGAATCGAGATCCCCTCTTGATTGATTCCAAGCCCATTTAATCTGTGTTTCTTTCTTCCATGGTCGTTTCTTATCCTCTTTGTTCTTTCTTGAGTTCTACCTTGGTCAATCGCAACCATGGGCGCATTCAAGATGCTTTGTTGATTATGATCTTGATTCAATAAAGCAGTCAAGAACAGGCGACCAAGAAAGAAAAAGTCAAGAAGCTTAGTTGACATCTTTCTTGTTGACCAAGAAAGGAATGTTTCAAGCAAGAAATCAAGGAGGAAATGAAGAAAGAAATCAAGATCCCTTCTTGATTGATTCCATGCCATGTTTCTTCTTCGTTTTTTCTCCCATGGTCGTTTCTTGTCCTCTTTGTTCTTTCTTGAGTTCTATCTTGGTCAATCACAACAATGGGCGCATTCAAGATGCTTTTGTGATTGCGATCTTGATTCAAGAAATCAGACAAGAACAAGCGATGAAGAAAGAAGAAGTTAAGAAATTCAGTTGACTTCTTTCTTGTCGACCAAGAAAGCAATGCTTCAATCAAGAAAGCAAGGAGGCAATGAAGAAAGGAATTGAGATCCCTTCTTGATTGATTCCAAGCAGTGTTTAATCTTTGTTTCTTTCTTCCATGGTCATTTCTTGTTGTCTTTGTTCTTTCTTGAGTTCTACCTTTGTCAATCGCAACCATGAGCGCAATCAAGATGCTTTCTTCATGCGATCTTATTTCAAGAAAGCAGTCAAGAACAGGCGACCAAGAAAGAAGTCAATAAGCCAAGAAGCTCAGTTGACTTTTTCCTTTTGACCAAGAAAGCAATGTATCAAGCAGGAAAGCAAAGAGGAAATGAAGAAAGGAATCGAGATCGCTTCTTGATTGATTCCAAGCCGTGTTTCTTCTTTTTTTCTTTCTCCCATGGTTATTTCTTGTCCTCTTTGTTCTTTCTTGAATTCTGCCTTGGTCAATCGCAACCATGGGTGCATTCAAGATGCTTTCTTGATTCCGATCTTGATTCAAGAAAGCAGTCAAGAACAAGCGACCAAGAAAGAAGAAGTCAATAAGCTCTGTTGACTTCTATCTTGTTGACCAAGAAAGCAATGTTTTAAGTAAGAAAGCAACGAAGGAAATGAAGAAAGGAATCGAGATCCCCTCTTGATTGATTCCAAGCCGGGTTTAATCTTTGTTTCTTTCTTCCATGGTCATTTCTTATACTCTTTGTTCTTTCTTGAGTTCTACCTTGGTCAATTGCAACCATGGGCGCAATCAAGATGCTTTCTTGATTGTGATCTTGATTCAAGAAAGCAGTTAAGAACAGGTCACCAAGAAAGAAATAGTCAAGAAGCTTAGTTGACTTATTTCTTGTTGACAAAGAAAGCAATGTTTCAAGCAAGAAAGCAAGGAGGAAATGAAGAAAGGAATCCAGATCCCTTCTTGATTGATTCCATGCCATGTTTCCTCTTCATTTTTTCTCCCATGGTCGTTTCTTGTCCTCTTTATTGTTTCTTGAGTTCTACCTTGGTCAATCGCAACCTTGGCTGCAATCAAGATGCTTTCTTGATTACGATCTTGATTAAAGAAAGCAGTCAAGAACAGGCGACCAAGAAAGAAGCGGTCAAGAAGCTTAGTTGACTTCTTTCTTGTTGACCAAGAAAGCAATGTTTCAAGCATGAAAGCAAGGAGGAAATGAAGAAAGGAATCGAGATACCTTCTTGATTGATTGCAAATCGTGTTTCTTCCTTGTTTCTTTCTCCCATGGTCATTTCTTGTCCTCTTTGTTCGATCTTGGGTTCTACGGTGGTCAATCGCAACCATGGGCGCATTCAATATGCTTTCTTGATTGTGATCTTGATTCAAGAAAGCAGTAAAGAACAAGCGACGAAGAAAGAAGAAGTCAAGAAGCTTAGTTGACTTCTTTCTTGTTGACCAAGAAAGCAATGTTTCAAGCAAGAAAGCAAGGAGGAAATGCAGAAAGTAATCGAGATCCCTTCTTGATTGATTCCAAGCCGTGTTTCCTCTTTGTTTCTTTCTCCCAAGGTTGTTTCTTGTCCTCTTTGTTCTTTCTTGAGTTCAAACTTGGTCAATCGCAACATGGGCGCAATCAAGATGCTTTCTTGATTGCGATGTTGATTCAAGAAAGTAGTCAAGAACAGGCGACCAAAAAAGAAGACGTCAAGAAGCTCAGTTGACTTCTTTCTTGTTTACCAAGAAAGCAATATTTCAAGCAAGAAAGCAAGGAGGAAATGAAGAAAGGAATCAAGATCCCTTCTTGATTGATTTCAAGCCATGGTTCTTCTTTGTCTCTTTCTCCCATGGTCATTTCTTATCGTCTTTGTTCTTTCTTGAGTTCTACCTTGGTCAATCGCAACCGTGGGTGCATTCAAGATGCTTTCTTGATTGCGATCTTGATTCAAGAAAGGAGTTAAGAACAAGCGATGAAGAAAGAAAAAGTTAAGAAGCTCAGCTGACTTGATTCTTGTTGACAAAGAAAGCAATGTTTCAAGCAAGAAAGCAAGGAGGAAATGAAGAAAGGAATCGAGATCCTCTCTTGATTGATTCTAAGCCGTGTTTCTTCTTTGTTTCTTTCTCACATGGTCGTTTCTTGTCCTTTTTATTCTTTCTTGAGTTCTACCTTGGTCAATCACAACCATGGGCGCAACCAAGATGCTTTCTTGATTGCGATCTTGATTCAAGAAAGCAGTCAAGAACAGGGGACCAAGAAAGAAGAAGTCAAGAAGCTCAACTGACTTCTTTCTTGTTGACCAAGAAAGCAATGTTTCAAGCAAGGAAGCAAGGAGGAAATGAAGAAAGGAATCGAGATCGCTTCTTAATTGATTCCAAGCCGTGTTTCTTCTTTGTTTCTTGCTGCCATGGTCGTTTCTTGTCCTCTTTGTTCTTTCTTGAGTTCTACCTTGGTCAATCGCAACCATGGGAGCATTCAATATACTTTCTTCATTGTGATCTTGACTCAAGAAAGCAGTCAAGAACAAGTGAAGAAGAAAGAAGAAGTTAAGAAGCTCAGTTGACTTCTTTCTTGCTGACCAAGAAAGGAATGTTTCAAGCAAGAAAGCAAGGAGGAAATGAAGAAAGGACTCAAGATCCCTTCTTGATTGATTTCAAGCTATGGTTCTTCTTTGTTTCTTTCTCTCATGGTCATTTCTTATCCTCTTTGTTCTTTCTTGAGTTCTACATTGGTCAATCGCAACCATGGGAGCATTCAATATACTTTCTTCATTGTGATCTTGATTCAAGAAAGCAGTCAAGAACAAGCGAAGAAGAAAGAAGTTAAGAAGCTCACTTGACTTCTTTCTTGTTGACTAAGAAAGGAATGTTTCAAGCAAGAAAGCAAGGAGGAAATGAAGAAAGGAATCAAGATCCCTTCTTGATTGATTTCAAGCCATGGTTCTTCTTTGTTTCTTTCACCCATGGTCATTTCTTATCGTCTTTGTTCTTTCTTGAGTTCTACCTTGGTCAATCGCAACCATGGGAGCATTCAATAAACTTTCTTCATTGTGATCTTGACTCAAGAAAGCAGTCAAGAACAAGTGAAGAAGAAAGAAGAAGTTAAGAAGCTCAGTTGACTTCTTTCTTGCTGACCAAGAAAGGAATGTTTCAAGCAAGAAAGCAAGGAGGAAATGAAGAAAGGACTCAAGATCCCTTCTTGATTGATTTCAAGCTATGGTTCTTCTTTGTTTCTTTCTCTCATGGTCATTTCTTATCCTCTTTGTTCTTTCTTGAGTTCTACATTGGTCAATCGCAACCATGGGAGCATTCAATATACTTTCTTCATTGTGATCTTGATTCAAGAAAGCAGTCAAGAACAAGCGAAGAAGAAAGAAGTTAAGAAGCTCACTTGACTTCTTTCTTGTTGACTAAGAAAGGAATGTTTCAAGCAAGAAAGCAAGGAGGAAATGAAGAAAGGAATCAAGATCCCTTCTTGATTGATTTCAAGCCATGGTTCTTCTTTGTTTCTTTCACCCATGGTCATTTCTTATCGTCTTTGTTCTTTCTTGAGTTCTACCTTGGTCAATCGCAACCATGGGAGCATTCAATAAACTTTCTTCATTGTGATCTTGACTCAAGAAAGCAGTCAACAACAAGTGAAGAAGAAAGAAGAAGTTAAGAAGCTCACTTGACTTCTTTCTTGTTGACCAAGAAAGGAATGTTTCAAGCAAGAAAGCAAGGAGAAAATGGAGAAAGGAATCAAGATCCCTTCTTGATTGATTCCAAGCCGTGTTTCTTCTTTGTTTCTTGCTGCCGTGGTCGTTTCTTCTCCTCTTTGTTCTTTCTTCAGTTCTACCTTGGTCAATCGCAACCATAGGAGCATTCAATATACTTTCTTCATTGTGATCTTGATTCAAGAAAGCAGTCAAGAACAAGCGAAGAAGAAACAAGAAGTTAAGAACTCAGTTGACTTCTTTCTTGTTGACCAAGAAAGGAATGTTTCAAGCAAGAAAGCAAGGAGGAAATGAAGAAAGGAATCAAGATCCCTTCTTGATTGATTTCAAGCCGTGGTTCTTCTTTGTTTCTTTCTCCCATGGTCATTGCTTATCGTCTTTGTTCTTTCTTGAGTTCTACCTTGGTCAATCACAACCGTGGGTGCATTCAAAATGATTTCTTGATTGCGATCTTGATTCAAGAACGCAGTTAAGAACAAGCGACGAAGAAAGAAAAAGTTAAGATGCTCAGTTGACTTCATTCTTGTTGACAAAGAAAGCAATGTTTCAAGCAAGAAAGCAAGGAGGAAATGAAGAAAGGATTCAAGATCTCTTCTTGATTGATTCCGAGTCGTGTTTCTTCTTTGTGTCTTTCTTGAGTTCTACCTTGGCCAATAGCAACCATGGGCATAATCAAGATGCTTAGTTGATTGCGATCTTGATTCAAGAGAGCAGTCAAGAACAAGTAACCAAGAAAGAAGAAGTCAAGAATATCAGTTGACTTCTTTCTTCTTGACCAAGAAAGCAACGTTTCAAGCAAGCAAGCAAGGAGGAAATTAAGAAATCAATCAAGATCCCTTCTTGATTGATTCTGAGTTATGTTTCTTCTTTATTTCTTTCTTTCATGGTCGTTTCTTGTCCTCTTTGTTCTTTCTAGAGTTCTACCTGGTTCAATCGCAACAATGGGGACAATCAATTTGCTTTCTTAATTGTGATCTTGACCCAAGAAAGCAGTCAAGAACAATCGACCAAGAAAGAAAAAGTCAAGAAGCTCAATAGACTGGAAACAAAGAAAGGAATCAAGATCCCTTCTTGATTGATTACAAACCGTGTTTCTTCTTTGTTTCTTTCTCCCATGGTTGTTTCTTATCCTCTTTGTTCTTTCTTGAGTTCTACCTTGGTCAATCGCAACCATGGGCGCAATCAAGATACTTTCTTGATTCCAATCTTGACTCAAGAAAGCAGTCAAGTACAATCGACCAATAAAGAAGAAGTCAAGAGGCTCAATTGACTGCAAATGAAGAAAGGAATCAAGATCCCTTCTTGATTGATTACAAATCATATTTCTTCTTTGTTTCTTTCTCCCATGGTAGTTTCTTGTCCTCTTTGTTCTTTCTTGAGTTCTACCTTGGCCAATAGCGACCATTGGCGCAATCAAGATGCTTAGTTGATTGCGATCTTGAATCAAGAGAGCAGTCAAGAACAAGCAACCAAGAAAGAAGAAGTCAAGAATATCAGTTGACTTCTTTCTTCTTGACCAACAAAGCAACGTTTCAAGCAAGCAAGCAAGGAGGAAATTAAGAAATGAATCATGACCCCTTCTTGATTGATTCTGAGCCGTGTTTCTTCTTTGTTTCTTTCTTGAGTTCTACTTTGGCCAATAGCAACCATGGGCGTAATCAAGATGCTTAGTTGATTGCGATCTTGATTCAAGAGAGCGATCAAGAACAAGCAGCCAAGAAAGAAGAAGTCAAGAATATCAGTCGACTTCTTTCTTCTTGACCAAGAAAGCAATGTTTCAAGCAAGCAAACAAGGAGCAAAATTAAGAAATCAATCAAGATCCCTTATTGATTGATTATGAGCCATGTTTCTTCTTTGTTTCTTTCTTACATGGTCGTTTCTTCTCCTCTTTGTTCTTTCTAGAGTTCTACCTGGTTCAATCGCAACAATGGGTGCAATCAATATGCTTTCTTGATTGTGATCTTGACCCAAGAAAGTAGCCAAGAACAAGTGACCAAGAAAGAAAAAGTCAAGAAGCTCAATTGACTGGAAACGAAGAAAGGAATCAAGATCCCTTCTTGATTGATTACAAACCGTGTTTCTTCTTTGTTTCTTTCTCCCATGGTAGTTTCTTATCCTCTTTGCTGTTTCTTGAGTTCTACCTTGATCAATAGCAACCACGGGCGCAATCAAGATGCTTAGTTGATTGCGATCTTGATTCAAGAAAGCAGTCAAGAACAAACGACTAAGAAAAAATAAGTCAAGAAGCTCAGTTGACTTCTTTCTTGTTGACCAAGAAAGCAATGTTACAAGCAAGAAAGCAAGGAGGAAATGAGAAAAGGAATCAAAATCCCTTCTTGATTGATTCCGAGCCATATTTCTTCTTTCTTTCTTTCTTTCTTTCTTTCTTTCATGGTCGTTTCTTGTCCTCTTTGTTCTTTCTAGAGCTCTACCTTGGTCAATCGCAACCATGGGTGCAATCAATATGCTTTCTTGATTATGATCTTGACCAAAGAAAGCAGTCAAGAACAAGCGACCAAGAAAGAAAAAGTCAAGAAGCTCAGTTGACTAGAAACGAAGAAAGGAATCAAGATCCCTTCTTGAGTGATTACAAACCGTGTTTCTTCTTTGTTTCATTCTTCTATGGTAGTTTCTTGTCCTCTTTGTTCTTTCTTGAGTTCTACCTTAGTCAATCACAACCATGGGCGCAATCAAGATGCTTTCTTGATTCTAATCTTGACTCAAGAAAGCAGTCAAGAACAATCGACCAAGAAAGAAGAAGTCAAGAAGCTCAGTTGACTGCAAATGAAGAAAGGAATCAAGATCCCTTCTTGATTGATTACAAGCCGTGTTTCTTATTTGTTTCTTTCTCCCATGGTCGTTTCTTGTCGTCTTTGTTCTTTCTTGAGTTCTACCTTGGTCAATCGCTACCATGGGCGCTATCAAGATGCCTAGTTGATTGCAATCTTGATTCAAGAAAGTAGTCAAGAACAAGGGACCAAGAAATAAGAAGTCAAGAATATCAGTTGACTTCTTTCTTGTTGACCAAGAAAGCAACGTTTCAAGCAAGCAAGCAAGCAAGGAGGAAATGAAGAAATGATTACGATCTTGATTCAAGAAAGCAGTCAATAATAAATGTCCAGGAAAGCAGAAGTCAAGAAGCTCAGTAGACTTCTTTCTTGTTAACCATGAAAGCAATGTTTCAAGAAAGAAAGCAAGGAGGACATGAAGAAAGGAATCAAGATCGATTATTGATTGATTCCAAGCCGTGTTGCTTCTTTGTTTCTTTCTCCCATGGTCATTTCTGGTCCTCTTTGGTCTTTCTCGAGTTCTAACTTGGTCAATCACAACCATAAGTGCAATCAAGATGCATTCTTGATTGCTATTTTGACTAAAGAAAGTAGGTAAGAACAAGCGACCAAGAAAGAAGAAGTCAAGAAGCCCAGCTGACTACTTTCTTGTTGACTAAGAAAGCATTGTTTCAAGCAAGAAAGCAAGGAGGAAATGAAGAAAGGAATCAAGATCCCTTCTTGATTGATTCCAACTTGTGTTTCTTCTTTGTTTCTTTCTCCTATGGTGGTTTCTTGATTGCGATGTTGATTCAAGAAAGTAGTCAAGAATAAGCGTCCAAGAAAGTAGAAGTCAAGAAGCTCAGTTGACTTGTTTCTTGTTGACCAAGAAAGCAATGTTTCAAGCAAGAAAGCAAGGAGGACATGAAGAAAGGAATCAAGATCCCTTTTTGATTGATTCCAAGCCGTTTTTCTTCTTTGTTTCTTTCTCGCATGGTCATTTCTTGTCCTTTTTGTTCTTTCTCGAGTTCTACCTTGGTCAATCACAACCATAGGCGTAATCAAGATGCTTTATTGAGTGCAATCTTGACTAAAGAAAGCATTCAAGAACAAGCGACTAAGAAAGAAGAAGTGAAAAAGCTCAGTTGACTACTTTCTTGTTGACCAAGAAAGCAATGTTTCAGGCAAGAAAGCAAGGGGGAAATGAAGAAAGGAATCAAGATCTCTTCTTGATTGATTTCAAGTCATGTTTCTTCTTTGTTTGTTTCTCCCAAGGTCATTTCTTGCCCTCTTTGTTCTTTCTTGAGTTCTACCTTGGTTTATCGCAACCATGTGCGCATTCAAGATGCTTTCTTGATTGCAATCTTGACTCAAGAAAGAAGTCAAGAACAATCAACCAAGAAATAAGAAGTCAAGAAGCTCAGTTGATTGGAAATGAAGAAAGGAATGAAGATCCCTTCTTGATTGATTACTAGCCATGTTTCTTTTTGTTTCTTTCTCCCATGGTCGTTTCTTGTCCTCTTTGTTCTTTCTTGAGATCTACCTTGGTCTATCGCAACCATGGGCGCATTCAAGATATTTTCTTGATTGCGATCTTGATTCAGGAAAGCAATCAAGAACAAGCAACAAAGAAAGAAGAAGTCAAGAAGCCCAGTTGACTTCTTTCTTGTTGACCATGAAAGCAATGTTTAAAGCAAGAAAGTAAGGAGGAAATTAAGAAAGGAATCGAGATCCGTTCTTGATTGATTCCAAACCGCGTTTCTTCTTTGTTTCTTTCTCCCATGGTTGTTTCTTGTCTTCTTTGTTCTTTCTTGAGTTCTACCTTGGTCAATCGCAACATGGGCGTAATCAAGATGCTTTCTTGATTGTGATCTTGATTCAAGAAAGCAGTTAAGAATAGGCGACCAAGAAAGATGAAGTCAAGGAGCTCAGTTGACTACTTTCTTGTTGACAATGAAAGATATGTTTCAAGCAAGATAGCAAGGAGGAAATGAAGAAAGGAATCAAGATCCCTTCTAGATTCATGCCAGGCTGTGTTTCTTTTTCTAATGGTCATTTCTTGTCCTCTTTCTTCTTTCTTGAGTTCTACCTTTGTCAATCGCAACCACGGGCGCAACAAGATGCTTTCTTGATTGCACTCTTGATTCAAGAAAGTAGCCAAGAACAAGCGACCAAGAAAGAAGAAGTCAAGATGCTCAGTTGACTTCCTTCTTGTTGACCAAGAAAGCAATGTTTCAAGCAAGAAAGCATGTAGGAAATGAAGAGAGGAATCAAGATCCATTCTTGATTGATTCCTAGACATTACCAATCACATTAAAAAGATAACAATCACATTAATAGTTTCCTTTATTAGTTTTTTATCACAACGTTTATAATAATTTCCATTATTAATGAGAGGAGATATGTATTTTTAATAAAATAAAACGAGATATCCTTAAATTTTTTTAAGTCTTCTCTCATTTTATGCCAATTTGGAGGGAATGATCTTTTTAGATCTCACCAAAAAAAAATTATCATCTTTTTATTATTTAACCACCCAAACAAGTCGTGAAATTTTGATATTTCTACGACAATTACAAATCACATTAAAAAGATAACAATCACATTAATAGTTTCCTTTATTAGTTTTTTATCACAACGTTTATAATAATTTCCAATATTAATGAGAGGAGATATGTATTTTTAATAAAATTAAACGAGATATCTAGAAATTTTTTTAGGTCTTCTCTCATTTTATGCCAATTTGGAAGGGAATGATCTTTTTAGATCTCACAAAAAAAATTATAATCTTTTTATTATTTCACCTCCCAAACATATCGTGAAATTTTGATATTTCTACGACAATTACCAATCACATTTAAAAAGATAACAATCACATTAATTTTCCTTTACTAGTTTTTTATCACAACGTTTATAATAATTCTCATTATTAATGAGAGGAGATACGTATTTTTAATAAAATTAAACGAGATATCCTGAAATTTTCTCAGGTCTTCTCTCATTTTATGCCAATTTGGAAGGGAATGATCCTTTTAGATCTCACCAAAAAAAATTATAATCTTTTTATTATTTCACCTCCCAAGCATATAGTGAAGTTTTGATATTTCTACGACAATTAACAATCAGATTAAAAATATAACAATCAGATTAATAGTTTCCTTTATTAGTTTTTTATCACAACATTTATAATAATTTCCTTTATTACTAATGAGAGGAGATATGCATTTTCTAATAAAATTAAACTAGATATCTTGAAATTTTTTTAGGTCTTCTCTAATTTTTTGCCTATTTAGAAGGGAATGATCTTTTCAGATTGCAGCAAAAAAAAATTATAATCTTTTTATTATTTCACCTCCCAACCATATCGTGAAATTTTGATATTTCTACGACAATGATGAATCACATTAAAAAGATAACAATCACATTAATAGTTTCCTTTATTAGTTTTTTATCACAACGTTTATAAGAATTTCCATTATTAATGAGAGGACATATGTATTTGTAATAAAATTAAACGAGATATCATGAAATTCTTTTAGGTCTTCTCTCCTTTTATGCCAATTTGGAAGAAAATGATCTTTTCAAATCTCACTAAAAACAAAATTATAATCTTTTAATTATTTCACCTACCAAACATATCATGAAATTTTGATATTTCTACGACAATTACCAATCACATTAAAAAGATAACAATCACATTAATAGTTTCCTTTATTAGTTTTTTATCACAACGTTTATAAGAATTTCCATTATTAATGAGAGGAGATATGTATTTTTAATAAAATTGAACGAGATATCCTGAAAAATTTTTAGGTCTTCTCTCATTTTATGCCAATTTGGAAGGGAATGATCGTTTCAGATCTCCCCAAAAAAAATTTATAATCTTTTTATTATTTCACCTCCCAAACATATCGTAAAATTTTGATATTTCTACGACAATTGCCAATCACATTAAAAAGATAACAATCACATTAATAGCTTCCTTTATTAGTTTTTTATCACAACTTTATAAGAATTCCCATTATTAATGAGAGGAGATATGTATTTTTAATAAAATTAAACGAGATATCCTAAAAAATTTTTAGGTCTTCCCTCATTTTATGCCAATTTGGAGGGAATGATCTTTTTAGATCTCACAAAAAAATAATAATGTTTTTATTATTTCACCTCCCAAACATATCGTGAAATTTTGATATTTCTACGACAATTACGAATCACATTACAAAGATAACAATCATATTAATAGTTTCCTTTATTAGTTTTTTAACACAACGTTTACAATAATTTCCATTATTAATGAGAGGAGATATGTATTTTTAATAAAATTAAACGAGATATGTATCCTGAAATTTTTTTAGGTCTTCTCTCAGTTTATGTCAATTTGGATGGAAATGATCTTTTTAGATCTCACAAAAAAAAAAATTTATGATTTTACCTCCCAAACATATCGTGAAATTTTGATATTTCTACGACAATTACCAATCACATTAAAAAGATAACAATCACAATAATAGTTTCCTTTATTAGTTTTTTTATCACAACGTTTATAATAATTCCCACTATTAATGAGAGGAGATGTGTATTTTTAATAAAATTAAACGAGATATCCTGAAATTATTTTAGGTCTTCTCTCATTTTATGCCAATTTGGAATGGAATGATCATTTTAGATCTCACAAAAAAAAAATTTGAAAATTTTGTAGGTCTTCTCTAATTTTCTACAAATTTGGATGGGAATGATCTTTTTAGATCTCACAAAAAAAATTACAATCTTTTTATTATTTCACCTCCCAAACATATCGTGAAATTTTGATATTTCTACGAGAATTACCAATCACATTAAAAAGATAACAATCACATTAATAGTTTCCTTTATTAGTTTTTTATCACAATGTTTATAATAATTCCCATTATTAACGAGAGCAGATATGTATTTTTAATAAAATTAAACGAGATATCCTGAAATTTTTTTAGGTCTTCCCTCATTTTATGCCAATTTGGAGGGAATGATCTTTTTAGATCTCACAAAACAAATTATCATCGTTTTATTATTTAACCACCCAAACATATCGTGAAATTTTGATATTTCTACGACAATTACCAATCACATTAAAAAGATAACAATCACATTAATAGTTTCGTTTATTAGTTTTTTATCACAATGTTTATAATATTTCCCATTATTAATGAGAGGAGATATGTATTTTTAATAAAATTAAACGAGATATCCTGGAATTTTTTTAGTTCTTCTCTCATTTTATGCCAATTTGGAAGCGAATGATCTTTTTAGATCTCACAAAAAAAAAATTATTATTTCACCTGCCAAACATATCGTGAAATTTTGATATTTCTACGACAATTACCAATCACATTAAAAAGATAACAATCACATTAATAGTTTCCTTTATTAGTTTTTTAAAACAACGTTTACAATAATTTCCATTATTAATGAGAGGAGATATGTATTTTTAATAAAATTAAACGAGATATGTATCCTGAAATTTTTTTAGGTCTTCTCTCATTTTATGCCAATTTGGAAGGGAATGTTCCTTTTAGATCTCACCAAAAAAAATTATAATCTTTTTATTATTTCACCTCCCAAGCATATAGTGAAGTTTTGATATTTCTACGACAATTACCAATCACATTAAAAAGATAACAATCACAATAATAGTTTCCTTTATTAGTTTTTTTATCACAACGTTTATAATAATTCCCACTATTAATGAGAGGAGATGTGTATTTTTAATAAAATTAAACGAGATATCCTGAAATTATTTTAGGTCTTCTCTCATTTTATGCCAATTTGGAATGGAATGATCATTTTAGATCTCACAAAAAAAAAAATTTGAAAATTTTGTAGGTCTTCTCTAATTTTCTACAAATTTGGATGGGAATGATCTTTTTAGATCTCACAAAAAAAATTACAATCTTTTTATTATTTCACCTCCCAAACATATCGTGAAATTTTGATATTTCTACGAGAATTACCAATCACATTAAAAAGATAACAATCACATTAATAGTTTCCTTTATTAGTTTTTTATCACAATGTTTATAATAATTCCCATTATTAACGAGAGCAGATATGTATTTTTAATAAAATTAAACGAGATATCCTGAAATTTTTTTAGGTCTTCCCTCATTTTATGCCAATTTGGAGGGAATGATCTTTTTAGATCTCACAAAACAAATTATCATCGTTTTATTATTTAACCACCCAAACATATCGTGAAATTTTGATATTTCTACGACAATTACCAATCACATTAAAAAGATAACAATCACATTAATAGTTTCCTTTATTAGTTTTTTATCACAATGTTTATAATATTTCCCATTATTAATGAGAGGAGATATGTATTTTTAATAAAATTAAACGAGATATCCTGGAATTTTTTTAGTTCTTCTCTCATTTTATGCCAATTTGGAAGCGAATGATCTTTTTAGATCTCACAAAAAAAAATTATTATTTCACCTGCCAAACATATCGTGAAATTTTGATATTTCTACGACAATTACCAATCACATTAAAAAGATAACAATCACATTAATAGTTTCCTTTATTAGTTTTTTAAAACAACGTTTACAATAATTTCCATTATTAATGAGAGGAGATATGTATTTTTAATAAAATTAAACGAGATATGTATCCTGAAATTTTTTTAGGTCTTCTCTCATTTTATGCCAATTTGGAAGGGAATGTTCCTTTTAGATCTCACCAAAAAAAATTATAATCTTTTTATTATTTCACCTCCCAAGCATATAGTGAAGTTTTGATATTTCTACGACAATTAACAATCAGATTAAAAATATAACAATCAGATTAATAGTTTCCTTTATTAGTTTTTTATCACAACATTTATAATAATTTCCTTTATTATTAATGAGAGGAGATATGCATTTTCTAATAAAATTAAACTAGATATCTTGAAATTTTTTAAGGTCTTCTCTAATTTTTTACCTATTTAGAAGGGAATGATCTTTTCAGATCGCAGCAAAAAAAAATTATAATCTTTTTATTATTTCACCTCCCAAACATATCGTGAAATTTTGATATTTCTACGACAATGACGAATCACATTAAAAAGATAACAATCACATTAATAGTTTCCTTTATTAGTTTTTTATCACAACGTTTATAAGAATTTTCATTATTAATGAGAGGACATATGTATTTGTAATAAAATTAAACGAGATATCATGAAATTCTTTTAGGTCTTCTCTCCTTTTATGCCAATTTGGAAGAAAATGATCTTTTCAAATCTCACTAAAAACAAAATTATAATCTTTTAATTATTTCACCTACCAAACATATCATGAAATTTTGATATTTCTACGACAATTACCAATCACATTAAAAAGATAACAATCACATTAATAGTTTCCTTTATTAGTTTTTTATCACAACGTTTATAAGAATTTCCATTATTAATGAGAGGAGATATGTATTTTTAATAAAATTGAACGAGATATCCTGAAATTTTTTTAGGTCTTCTCTCATTTTATGCCAATTTCGAAGGGAATGATCGTTTCAGATCTCCCCAAAAAAAATTTATAATCTTTTTATTATTTCACCTCCCAAACATATCGTAAAATTTTGATATTTCTACGACAATTGCCAATCACATTAAAAAGATAACAATCACATTAATAGCTTCCTTTATTAGTTTTTATCACAACTTTATAAGAATTCCCATTATTAATGAGAGGAGATATGTATTTTTAATAAAATTAAACGAGATATCCTAAAAGTTTTTTAGGTCTTCCCTCATTTTATGCCAATTTGGAGGGAATGATCTTTTTAGATCTCACAAAAAAATAATAATGTTTTTATTATTTCACCTCCCAAACATATCGTGAAATTTTGATATTTCTACGACAATTACCAATCACATTACAAAGATAACAATCATATTAATAGTTTCCTTTATTAGTTTTTTAACACAACGTTTACAATAATTTCCATTATTAATGAGAGGAGATATGTATTTTTAATAAAATTAAACGAGATATGTATCCTGAAATTTTTTTAGGTCTTCTCTCAGTTTATGTCAATTTGGATGGAAATGATCTTTTTAGATCTCACAAAAAAAAATCTTTTTATGATTTTACCTCCCAAACATATCGTGAAATTTTGATATTTTTACGACAATTACCAATCACATTAAAAAGATAACAATCACAATAATAGTTTCCTATATTAGTTTTTTTATCACAACGTTTATAGTAATTCCCATTATTAATGAGAGGAGATGTGTATTTTTAATAAAATTAAACGAGATATCCTGAAATTATTTTAGGTCTTCTCTCATTTTATGCCAATTTGGAATGGAATGATCATTTTAGATCTCACAAAAAAAAAATTTGAAAATTTTGTAGGTCTTCTCTAATTTTCTACAAATTTGGATGGGAATGATCTTTTTAGATCTCACAAAAAAAATTACAATCTTTTTATTATTTAACCTCCAAAACATATTGTGAAATTTTGATATTTCTACGAGAATTACCAATCACATTAAAAAGATAACAATCACATTAATAGTTTCCTTTATTAGTTTTTTATCACAATGTTTATAATAATTCCCATTATTAACGAGAGCAGATATGTATTTTTAATAAAATTAAACGAGATATCCTGAAATTTTTTTAGGTCTTCCCTCATTTTATGCCAATTTGGAGGGAATGATCTTTTTAGATCTCACAAAACAAATTATCATCTTTTTATTATTTAACCACCCAAACATATCATGAAATTTTGATATTTCTACGACAATTACCAATCACATTGAAAAGATAACAATTACATTAATAGTTTCCTTTATTAGTTTTTTATCACAACGTTTATAATATTTCCCATTATTAATGAGAGGAGATATGTATTTTTAATAAAATTAAACGAGATATCCTGGAATTTTTTTAGGTCTTCTCTCATTTTATGCCAATTTGGAAGCGAATGATCTTTTTAGATCTCACAAAAAAAAATTATAATCTTTTTATTATTTCACCTCCCAAACATATCGTGAAATTTTGATATTTCTACGAAAATTATCAATCACATTAAAAAGATAACAATCACATTAATAGTTTCCTTTATTAGTTTTTTTTTATCACAACGTTTATAATACTTTTCATTGTTAATGAGAGGAGATATGTATTTTTAATAAAATTAAACTAGATATCCTGATATTTTTTAAGGTCTTCTCTCGTTTTATGCCAATTTAGAAGGGAATGATCTTTTTAGATCTCAAAAAAAAATTATAATCTTTTTATTATTTTACCTCCCAAACATATCGTGAAATTTTGATATTTCTATGAAAATTACCAATCACATTAAAAACATAACAATCACATTAAAAGTTTCCTTTATTAGTTTTTATCACAACGTTTATAATAATTTCCATTATTAATGAGAGGACATATATATTTTTAATAAAATTAAACGAGATATCCTGAAATTTTTTAGGTCTTCTCTCATTTTATGCCAATTTGGAAGGGAATGATCTTTTTAGATCTCACCAAAAAAACATTATAATCTTTTTATTATTTCACCTCCCAAGCATATAGTGAAGTTTTGATATTCCTACGACAATTAACAATCAGATTAAAAATATAACAATCACATTAATAGTTTCCTTTATTAGTTTTTTATCACAACATTTATAATAATCTCCATTATTAATGAGAGAAGATATGCATTTTCTAATAAAATTAAACGAGATATCTTGAAATTTTTTTAGTTCTTCTCTCATTTTAGGCCAATTTGGAAGGGAATGATCTTTCTAGATCTCACAAAAAAAAATTATAATCTTTTTATTATTTCACCTCCCAAACATATCATGAAATTTTGATATTTCTACAACAATTACCAATCACATTAATAGTTTCCTTTATTACTTTTTTATCACAACGTTTATAATAATTTCCATTACTAATGAGAGGAGATATGTATTTTTAATAAAATTAAACGAGGTATCCTGAAATTTTCTCAGGTCTTCTCTCATTTTATGCCAATTTGGAAGGGAATAATCTTTTTAGATCTCACAAAAAAATTATAATCTTTTTATTATTTCACCTCCCAAACATATAGTAAAATTTTGATATTTCTACGACATTAAAAAGATAACAATCACATTAATAGTTTCCTTTATTAGTTTTTTTTTATCACAACGTTTATAATAATTTCCATTATTAATGAGAGGAGATATGTATTTTTAATAAAATTAAACGAGATATCCTGATATTTTTTAGGTCTTCTCTCATTTTATGTCAATTTGGAAGGGAATAATCTTTTCAGATCTCTCATAAAAAAATTATAATCTTTTTATTATTTCAGCTCCCAAACATATCGTTAAATTTTGATATTTCTACGAAAATTATCAATCACATTAAAAAGATAACAATCACATTAATAGTTTTCTTTATTAGTTTTTTTTTATCACAACGTTTATGATAATTCCATTATTAATGAGAGGAGATATGTATTTTTAATAAAATTAAACGAGATATCCTAATATTTTTTAGGTCTTCTCTCATTTTATGCCAATTTGAAAGGGAATGATCTTTTTAGATCTCTCAAAAAAAAAATTATAATCTTTTTATTATTTCACCTCCCAAACATATCGTGAAATTTTGATATTTCTACGAAAATTATCAATCACATTAAAAAGATAACAATCACATTAATAGTTTCCTTTATTAGTTTTTTTTTATCACAACGTTTATAATACTTTTCATTATTAATGAGAGGAGATATGTATTTTTAATAAAATTAAACTAGATATCCTGATATTTTTTAAGGTCTTCTCTCGTTTTATGCCAATTTAGAAGGGAATGATCTTTTTAGATCTCAAAAAAAAATTACAATCTTTTTATTATTTCACCTCCCAAACATATCGTGAAATTTTGATATTTCTACGAGAATTACCAATCACATTAAAAAGATAACAATCACATTAATAGTTTCCTTTATTAGTTTTTTATCACAATGTTTATAATAATTCCCATTATTAACGAGAGCAGATATGTATTTTTAATAAAATTAAACGAGATATCCTGAAATTTTTTTAGGTCTTCCCTCATTTTATGCCAATTTGGAGGGAATGATCTTTTTAGATCTCACAAAACAAATTATCATCTTTTTATTATTTAACCACCCAAACATATCGTGAAATTTTGATATTTCTACGACAATTACCAATCACATTAAAAAGATAACAATCACATTAATAGTTTCCTTTATTAGTTTTTTATCACAACGTTTATAATATTTCCCATTATTAATGAGAGGAGATATGTATTTTTAATAAAATTAAACGAGATATCCTGGAATTTTTTTAGGTCTTCTCTCATTTTATGCCAATTTGGAAGCGAATGATCTTTTTAGATCTCACAAAAAAAAATTATAATCTTTTTATTATTTCACCTCCCAAACATATCGTGAAATTTTGATATTTCTACGAAAATTATCAATCACATTAAAAAGATAACAATCACATTAATAGTTTCCTTTATTAGTTTTTTTTTATCACAACGTTTATAATACTTTTCATTATTAATGAGAGGAGATATGTATTTTTAATAAAATTAAACTAGATATCCTGATATTTTTTAAGGTCTTCTCTCGTTTTATGCCAATTTAGAAGGGAATGATCTTTTTAGATCTCAAAAAAAAATTATAATCTTTTTATTATTTTACCTCCCAAACATATCGTGAAATTTTGATATTTCTATGAAAATTACCAATCACATTAAAAACATAACAATCACATTAAAAGTTTCCTTTATTAGTTTTTATCACAACGTTTATAATAATTTCCATTATTAATGAGAGGACATATATATTTTTAATAAAATTAAACGAGATATCCTGAAATTTTTTAGGTCTTCTCTCATTTTATGCCAATTTGGAAGGGAATGATCTTTTTAGATCTCACCAAAAAAACATTATAATCTTTTTATTATTTCACCTCCCAAGAATATAGTGAAGTTTTGATATTCCTACGACAATTAACAATCAGATTAAAAATATAACAATCACATTAATAGTTTCCTTTATTAGTTTTTTATCACAACATTTATAATAATCTCCATTATTAATGAGAGGAGATATGCATTTTCTAATAAAATTAAACGAGATATCTTGAAATTTTTTTAGCTCTTCTCTCATTTTAGGCCAATTTGGAAGGGAATGATCTTTCTAGATCTCACAAAAAAAAATTATAATCTTTTTATTATTTCACCTCCCAAACATATCGTGAAATTTTGATATTTCTACGACAATCACCAATCACATTAAAAAGATAACAATTACATTAATAGTTTCCTTTAATAGTTTTTTATCACAACGTTTATAATAATTTCCATTATTAAAGAGAGGAGATATGTATTTTTTAATAAATTTAAACGAGATATCCTGAAATTTTTTTAGGTCTTCTCTCATTTTATGCCAATTTGGAAGGGAATGATCTTTTTAGACCTCACAATACAAAATTATAATCTTTTTATTATTTCACCTCCCAAACATATCATGAAATTTTGATATTTCTACAACAATTACCAATCACATTAATAGTTTCCTTTATTACTTTTTTATCACAATGTTTATAATAATTTCCATTACTAATGAGAGGAGATATGTATTTTTAATAAAATTAAACGAGGTATCCTGAAATTTTCGCAGGTCTTCTCTCATTTTATGCCAATTTGGAAGGGAATAATCTTTTTAGATCTCACAAAAAAATTATAATCTTTTTATTATTTCACCTCCCAAACATATAGTGAAATTTTGATATTTCTACGACATTAAAAAGATAACAATCACATTAATAGTTTCCTTTATTAGTTTTTTTTTATCACAACGTTTATAATAATTTCCATTATTAATGAGAGGAGATATGTATTTTTAATAAAATTAAACGAGATATCCTGATATTTTTTAGGTCTTCTCTCATTTTATGTCAATTTGGAAGGGAATGATCTTTTCAGATCTCTCATAAAAAAATTATAATCTTTTTATTATTTCAGCTCCCAAACATATCGTTAAATTTTGATATTTCTACGAAAATTATCAATCACATTAAAAAGATAACAATCACATTAATAGTTTTCTTTATTAGTTTTTTTTTATCACAACGTTTATGATAATTCCATTATTAATGAGAGGAGATATGTATTTTTAATAAAATTAAACGAGATATCCTAATATTTTTTAGGTCTTCTCTCATTTTATGCCAATTTGAAAGGGAATGATCTTTTTAGATCTCACCAAAAAAACATTATAATCTTTTTATTATTTCACCTCCCAAGCATATAGTGAAGTTTTGATATTCCTACGACAATTAACAATCAGATTAAAAATATAACAATCACATTAATAGTTTCCTTTATTAGTTTTTTATCACAACATTTATAATAATCTCCATTATTAATGAGAGGAAATATGCATTTTCTAATAAAATTAAACGAGATATCTTGAAATTTTTTTAGCTCTTCTCTCATTTTAGGCCAATTTGGAAGGGAATGATCTTTCTAGATCTCACAACAAAAAAATTATAATCTTTTTATTATTTCACCTCCCAAACATATCGTGAAATTTTGATATTTCTACGACAATTACCAATCACATTACAAAGATAACAATCATATTAATAGTTTCCTTTATTAGTTTTTTAACACAACGTTTACAATAATTTCCATTATTAATGAGAGGAGATATGTATTTTTAATAAAATTAAACGAGCTATGTATCCTGAAATTTTTTTAGGTCTTCTCTCAGTTTATGTCAATTTGGATGGAAATGATCTTTTTAGATCTCACAAAAAAAATCTTTTTATGATTTTACCTCCCAAACATATCGTGAAATTTTGATATTTCTACAACAATTACCAATCACATTAAAAAGATAACAATCACAATAATAGTTTCCTTTATTAGTTTTTTTATCACAACGTTTATAATAATTCCCATTATTAATGAGAGGAGATGTGTATTTTTAAAAAAATTAAACGAGATATCCTGAAATTATTTTAGGTCTTCTCTCATTTTATGCCAATTTGGAATGGAATGATCATTTTAGATCTCACAAAAAAAAAATGAAAATTTTGTAGGTCTTCTCTAATTTTCTACAAATTTGGATGGGAATGATCTTTTTAGATCTCACAAAAAAAATTACAATCTTTTTATTATTTCACCTCCCAAACATATCGTGAAATTTTGATATTTCTACGAGAATTACCAATCACATTAAAAAGATAACAATCACATTAATAGTTTCCTTTATTAGTTTTTTATCGCAATGTTTATAATAATTCCCATTATTAACGAGAGCAGATATGTATTTTTAATAAAATTAAACGAGATATCCTGAAATTTTTTTAGGTCTTCCCTCATTTTATGCCAATTTGGAGGGAATGATCTTTTTAGATCTCACAAAACAAATTATCATCTTTTTATTATTTAACCACCCAAACATATCGTGAAATTTTGATATTTCTACGACAATTACCAATCACATTAAAAAGATAACAATCACATTAATAGTTTCCTTTATTAGTTTTTTATCACAACGTTTATAATATTTCCCATTATTAATGAGAGGAGATATGTATTTTTAATAAAATTAAACGAGATATCCTGGAATTTTTTTAGGTCTTCTCTCATTTTATGCCAATTTGGAAGCGAATGATCTTTTTAGATCTCAAAAAAAAAATTATTATTTCACCTGCCAAACATATCGTGAAATTTTGATATTTCTACGACAATTACCAATCACATTAAAAAGATAACAATCACCTTAATAGTTTCCTTTATTAGTTTTTTAAAACATCGTTTACTATAATTTCCATTATTAATGAGAGGAGATATGTATTTTTAATAAAATTAAACGAGATATGTATCCTGAAATTTTTTTAGGTCTTCTCTCATTTTATGCCAATTTGGAAGGGAATGATCTTTTTAGATCTCACAAAAAAAATTATAATCTTTTTATTATTTCACCCCCCAAACATATCGTTAAATTTTGATATTTCTACGAAAATTATCAATCACATTAAAAAGATAACAATCACATTAATAGTTTTCTTTATTAGTTTTTTTTTATCAAAACGTTTATGATAATTCCATTATTAATGAGAGGAGATATGTATTTTTAATAAAATTAAACGAGATATCCTAATATTTTTTAGGTCTTCTCTCATTTTATGCCAATTTGAAAGGGAATGATCTTTTTAGATCTCTCAAAAAAAAAATTATAATCTTTTTATTATTTCACCTCCCAAACATATCGTGAAATTTTGATATTTCTACGAAAATTATCAATCACATTAAAAAGATAACAATCACATTAATAGTTTCCTTTATTAGTTTTTTTTATCTCAACGTTTATAATACTTTTCATTATTAATGAGAGGAGATATGTATTTTTAATAAAATTAAACTAGATATCCTGATATTTTTTAAGGTCTTCTCTCGTTTTATGCCAATTTAGAAGGGAATGATCTTTTTAGATCTCAAAAAAAAATTATAATCTTTTTATTATTTTACCTCCCAAACATATCGTGAAATTTTGATATTTCTATGAAAATTACCAATCACATTAAAAACATAACAATCACATTAAAAGTTTCCTTTATTAGTTTTTATCACAACATTTATAATAATTTCCATTATTAATGAGAGGACATATATATTTTTAATAAAATTAAACGAGATATCCTGAAATTTTTTAGGTCTTCTCTCATTTTATGCCAATTTGGAAGGGAATGATCTTTTTAGATCTCACCAAAAAAAACATTATAATCTTTTTATTATTTCACCTCCCAAGCATATAGTGAAGTTTTGATATTCCTACGACAATTAACAATCAGATTAAAAATATAACAATCACATTAATAGTTTCCTTTATTAGTTTTTTATCACAACATTTATAATAATCTCCATTATTAATGAGAGGAGATATGCATTTTCTAATAAAATTAAACGAGATATCTTGAAATTTTTTTAGCTCTTCTCTCATTTTAGGCCAATTTGGAAGGGAATGATCTTTCTAGATCTCACAAAAAAAAATTATAATCTTTTTATTATTTCACCTCCCAAACATATCGTGAAATTTTGATATTTCTACGACAATCACCAATCACATTAAAAAGATAACAATTACATTAATAGTTTCCTTTAATAGTTTTTTATCACAACGTTTATAATAATTTCCATTATTAAAGAGAGGAGATATGTATTTTTTAATAAATTTAAACGAGATATCCTGAAATTTTTTTAGGTCTTCTCTCATTTTATGCCAATTTGGAAGGGAATGATCTTTTTAGACCTCACAATACAAAATTATAATCTTTTTATTATTTCACCTCCCAAACATATCATGAAATTTTGATATTTCTACAACAATTACCAATCACATTAATAGTTTCCTTTATTACTTTTTTATCACAACGTTTATAATAATTTCCATTACTAATGAGAGGAGATATGTATTTTTAATAAAATTAAACGAGGTATCCTGAAATTTTCTCAGGTCTTCTCTCATTTTATGCCAATTTGGAAGGGAATGATCTTTTTAGATCTCACAAAAAAATTATAATCTTTTTATTATTTCACCTCCCAAACATATAGTGAAATTTTGATATTTCTACGACATTAAAAAGATAACAATCACATTAATAGTTTCCTTTATTAGTTTTTTTTATCACAACGTTTATAATAATTTCCATTATTAATGAGAGGAGATATGTATTTTTAATAAAATTAAACGAGATATCCTGATATTTTTTAGGTCTTCTCTCATTTTATGCCAATTTGGAAGGGAATGATCTTTTTAGATCTCACCAAAAAACATTATAATCTTTTTATTATTTCACCTCCCAAACATATCGTGAAATTTTGATATTTCTACGACAATTACCAGTCACATTAAAAAGATAACAATCACATTAATAGTTTCCTTTAATAGTGTTTTATCACAACGTTTATAATAATTTCCATTATTAAAGAGAGGAGATATGTATTTTTAATAAATTTAAACGAGATATCCTGAAATTTTTTTAGGTCTTCTCTCATTTTATGCCAATTTGGAAGGGAATGATCTTTTTAGACCTCACAATACAAAATTATAATCTTTCTATTATTTCACCTCCCAAACATATCATGAAACTTTGATATTTCTACAACAATCACCAATCACATTAATAGTTTCCTTTATTACTTTTTTATCACAACGTTTATAATAATTTCCATTACTAATGAGAGGAGATATGTATTTTTAATAAAATTAAACGAGGTATCCTGAAATTTTCTCAGGTCTTCTCTCATTTTATGCCAATTTGGAAGGGAATGATCTTTTTAGATCTCACAAAAAAATTATAATCTTTTTATTATTTCACCTCCCAAACATATAGTGAAATTTTGATATTTCTACGACTTTAAAAAGATAACAATCACATTAATAGTTTCCTTTATTAGTTTTTTTTTATCACAACGTTTATAATAATTTCCATTATTAATGAGAGGAGATATGTATTTTTAATAAAATTAAACGAGATATCCTGATATTTTTTAGGTCTTCTCTCATTTTATGTCAATTTGGAAGGGAATGATCTTTTCAGATCTTTCATAAAAAAATTATAATCTTTTTATTATTTCACCTGCCAAATATATCGTGAAATTTTTATATTTCTACGACAATTACCAATCACATTAAAAAGATAACAATCACATTAATAGTTTCCTTTATTAGTTTTTTTTATCACAACGTTTATAATAATTTCCATTATTAATGAGAGGATATATGTATTTTTAATAAAATTAAACGAGATATCCTGATATTTTTTAAGGTCTTCTTTCATTTTATGCCAATTTGGAAGGGGATGATCTTTTTAGATCACACAAAAAAAATTATAATCTTTTTATTATTTCACCTCCCAAACATATCGTAAAATTTTGATATTTCTATGAAAATTACCAATCACATTAAAAACATAACAATCACATTAATAGTTTCCTTTATTAGTTTTTATCACAATGTTTATAGTAATTTCCAATATTAATGAGAGGAGATATGTATTTTTAATAAAATTAAACGAGATATCCTGATATTTTTTAAGGTCTTCTCTCATTTTATGCCAATTTGGAAGGGAATGATCTTTTTAGATCCCACAAAAAAATAATTATAATTTTTTTATTATTTCACCTCCCAAACATATCGTGAAATTTTGATATTTCTATGAAAATTACCAATCACATTAAAAACATAACAATCACATTAATAGTTTTCTTTATTAGTTTTTATCACAACGTTTATAATAATTTCCATTATTAATGAGAGGAGATATATATTTTTAAAAAAATTAAACGAGATATCCTGAATTTTTTTAGGTCTTCTCTCATTTTATGCCAATTTGGAAGGGAATGATCTTTTTAGATCTCACCAAAAAACTTTTTAATCTTTTTATTATTTCACCTCCCAAGCATATAGTGAAGTTTTGATATTTTTACGACAATTAACAATCAGATTATATAACAATCATATTAATAGTTTCCTTTATTAGTTTTTTATCACAACATTTATATTAATTTCCATTATTAATGAGAGGAGATATGCATTTTCTAATAAAATTAAACGAGATATCCTGAAATTTTTTTAGGTCTTCTCTCATTTTAGGTCAATTTGGAAGGGAATGATCTCTTTAGATCTCACAAAAAAAAAATTTGAATCTTGTTATTATTTCAACTCCCAAACATATCGTGAAATTTTGATATTTCTACGACAATTACCAATCACATTAAAAAGATAACAATCACATTATTAGTTTCCTTTATTAGTTTTTTTATCACAACGTTTATAAGAATTTCCATTATTAATGAGAGGAGATATGTATTTTAATAAAATTAAATGAGATATGCTGAAATTTTTTTAGGTCTTCTCTCATTTTAGGCCAATTTGGAAGGGAATGATCTTTTTAGATCTCACAAAAAAAATTATAATCTTTTTATAAATCCTCTCGTTAATAATGGAAATTATTATAAACGTTGTGATGAAAAACTAATAAAGGAAACTATTAATGTGATTGTTATCTTTTTAATATGATTGGTAATTGTGGTAGAAATATCAAAATTTCACGATATGTTTGGGAGGTGAAATAATAAAAAATTATTTTTTTTTGTGAGATCTAAAAAGATCATTCCCTTCCAAATTGGCATAAAATGAGAGAGGACCTAAAAAAATTTCAGGATATCTCGTTTAATTTTATTAAAAATACATATCTCCTCTCATTAATAATGGGAATTATTATAAACGTTGTGATAAAAACACTAATAAAGGAAACTATTAATATGATTGTTATCTTTTTAATGTGATTGGTAATTGTCCTAGAAATATCAAAATTTCACTATATGTTTGGGAGGTGAAATAATAAAAAGATTTTTTTTTGTGAGATCTAAAAAGATCATTCCCTTCCAAATTGGCATAAAATTAGAGAAGACCTAAAAAAATTTCAGCATTCATATCTCGTTTAATTTTATTAAAAATACATATCTCCTCTCATTAATAATGGAAATTATTGTAAACGTTGTGTTAAAAAACTAATAAAGGAAACTATTAATGTGATTGTTATCTTTTTAATGTGATTGGTAATTGTCGTAGAAATATCAAAATTTCACGATATGTTTGGGAGGTGAAATAATAAAAACATTATTATTTTTTTGGAAGATCTAAAAAGATCATTCCCTCCAAATTGGCATAAAATGAGGGAAGACCTAAAAAAATTTCAGGATATCTCGTTTAATTTTTTTAAAAATACATATCTCCTCTCATTAATAATGGAAATTCTTATAAAGTTGTGATAAAAACTAATAAAGGAAGCTATTAATGTGATTGTTATCTTTTTAATGTGATTGGTAATTGTCGTAGAAATATCAAAATTTCACGATATGTTTGGGAGGTGAAATAATAAAAAGATTATAAATTTTTTTTTGGGGATGTCTGGAAAGATCATTCCCTTCCAAATTGGCATAAAATGAGAGAAGACCTAAAAAAATTTCAGGATATCTCATTCAATTTTATTAAAAATACATATCTCCTCTCATTAATAATGGAAATTCTTGTAAACGTTGTGATAAAAAACTAATAATGGAAAATATTGATGTCATTGTTAACTTTTTAATGTGATTTGTAATTGTCGTAGAAATATCAAAATTTCACGATATGTTTGGGAGTTGAAATAATAACAAGATTATAATTTTTTTTTGTGAGATCTAAAAAGAATATTCCCTTCCAAATTGGCATAAAATGAGAGAACACCTAAAAAAATTTCAGCATATCTCATTTAACTTTTTTAAAATACATATCTCCTCTCATTAATAATGGAAATTCTTGTAAACGTTGTGATAAAAAAACTAATAAAGGATGCTATTAATGTGATTGTTATCTTTTTAATGTGATTATAATTCTCTTAGAAATATCAAAATTTCACAATATGTTTGGGAGGTGAAATAATAAAAAGATTTTTTTTTGTGAGATCTAAAAAGATCATTCCCTTCCAAATTGGCATAAAATGAGAGAAGACCTAAAAAAATTTCAAGATACATATCTCATTTAATTTTATTAAAAATACATATCTCCTCTCATTAATAATGGAAGTTATTGTAAACATTGTGTTAAAAAACTAATAAAGGAAACTATTAATGTGATTGTTATCTTTTTAATGTGATTGGTAATTGTCGTAGAAATATCAAAATTTCACGATATGTTTGGGAGGTGAAATAATAAAAACATTATTATTTTTTTGTGAGATCTAAAAAGATCATTCCCTCCAAATTGGCATAAAATGAGGGAAGACCTAAAAAAATTTCAGGGTATCTCGTTTAATTTTATTAAAAATACATATCTCCTCTCATTAATAATGGAAATTCTTATGAAGTTGTGATAAAAACTAATAAAGGAAGCTATTAATGTGATTGTTATCTTTTTAATGTGATTGGTAATTGTCATAGAAATATCAAAATTTCACGATATGTTTGGGAGGTGAAATAATAAAAAGATTATAAATTTTTTTTTGGGAGATCTGAAAAGATCATTCCCTTCCAAATTGGCATAAAATGAGAGAAGATCTAAAAAAATTTCAGGATATCTCGTTCAATTTTATTAAAAATACATATCTCCTCTCATTAACAATGGAAATTCTTATAAACGTTGTGATAAAAAACTAATGATGGAAAATATTGATGTCAATGTTAACTTTTTAATGTGATTGGTAATTGCCGTAGAATTATCAAACTTTCACGATATGTTTGGGAGGTGAAATAATAACAAGATTATAATTTTTTTTTGTGAGATCTAAAAAGATCATTCCCTTCCAAATTGGCATAAAATGAGAGAAGACCTAAAAAAATTTCAGCATATCTCATTGAATTTTATTAAAATACATATCTCCTTTCATTAATTATGGAAATTCTTATAAACGTTGTGATAAAAAAACTAATAAAGGAAACTAATAATGTGATTGTTATCTTTTTAATGTAATTGGTAATTGTCGTAGAAATAACAAAATTTCACGATATGTTTGTGAGGTGAAATAATAAAAAGATTATAATTTTTTTTTGTGAGATCGAAAAAGATCATTCCCTTCCAAATTGGCCTAAAATGAGAGAAGACCTAAAAAAATTTTAGGATATCTCGTTTAATTTTATTAGAAAATGCATATCTCCTCTCATTAATAATGGAAATTATTATAAATGTTGTGATAAAAAACTAATAAAGGAAACTATTAATGTGATTGTTATATTTTTAATCTGATTGTTAATTGTTGTAGAAATATCAAAATTTCACGATATGTTTGGGAGGTGAAATAATAAAAAAAAAATTGTGAGATCTAAAAAGATCATTCCCTTCCAAATTGGCACAAAATGAGAGAAGACCTTAAAAAATTTCAGGATATCTCATTTAATTTTATTAAAAATACATATCTCCTCTCATTAATAATGGGAATTATTATAAACGTTGTAACACCCTGAAAATTACAATCCAAAGAGTATGAACATGAGAGATTTAATTTGAAAATTTTCTTGTTGGGGAGAATTGTAACACTGTGATTTTTCGTATCGTATATTAAGTGTTTGATAAATACCGTAAAAGGAAATTAAATTTAAATTCATAGTGTTATTGTGAGATTTTTTGGGACTTTTACGCGAGTTTCGTAAGTTGTAAAAAAACAAAAAAAGAGAAGAGGGGTGTCCTTAGAGGAAGGGTGGCTACAAATAGCAAAATATCAAATTTTATCCAAATATAAACGTGAACGAGCTTCCTTTTTTCTCTCATTTTTTCATTCTGTTCATTCTTGTTCCTTCGAAGCTATCTTCTCTTTTTTGTTTCTGCTCCTGGCCGAGGCACCCTACAAGGGAGGAGGAGGCCATTTTTGAATGCTTAGAAGCTTTGCATGCAAGTCTAGTATTGTCCCAACATCCTCTCTACCTTGTTTTTTACTCTCCTCTTCCTTCTGCTGCCAAGCATCAACAAAGGTGAGGGAGACTCTTTGTGGATTCTATTTTTAGTTTAAGGGTAGTTGAGAGCTAGGGGACTCAACTACCTACAGCATGTATGCCTCTCTTTGGCTGTTGTGTGTGTTTGCTTGAATGTTTGAATGTGAAAAGTTGATAAAATTGGTTTGAAACCCTTGGCAGTGGCTGTGTGAGTGCATGTCCTGGCTTTAGTGTTGTTTTTGTTCTTTTGAAACTGAGTGGGAAGGCCCCTGGAACAAGGGAATCCATGCCAAATTTTCGTAGAATTAATTGGAACAAGGTTGCATGTTGAAAACAAACCCCAAAACAATGTAACAGTGGCTGTCAGGTTTGAGTGTCCCTGGACAAATCCCACGATTTTGTGATTTTTAGAACATCTAACCGTTGATTTTTCACAAAATTTGTTTTTAATGAAAATAGACACGAAATGGAACAACTTTCATTTTTACAACTTGGAGAGAAAACCTCATCTCGGGGTTCATCCATGACTCCCAAAATGGTTGTTCTGTTTTCGAGTTTCCCCTGGAACATGTCTCGGTTTTTCTCAAATTCCCACTTGTGTGCTTAATGTTTATTTTTCATTTTTGAACCATTAAAAACTATACAAAACAAGCTTTTTGAAAATATAAATTACAAAAATTATCAAGTCCAATTTCTAAATTAACTTTTAAAAAGAAACAGGGCAAGGGGTTTTGAGCTCTGTTTTGAGTCTGAAATTTAGGCTGTTAGAAACAAATTTACAGGGAACAATAGGGAAAGAATTTAAGGGCAAGGGTTATCTTTTTAGAAAGATAAAGATGTTACCTTTATACTATAAAAATTTCAGCTCAAAACAAGTTTGGAAAGTGGGAGAAATTTACATTTCTTTGAGCTATGTTCAGTGAGCACTCAAAATCCAGGGCTGCTGACTTAGAAATTTTTTATAAAATTTTCTAGATGTTGATTTTATAAGTGGGATATCTTTCTATAAAATAGATTTCAAGAGCTTCGATTTAATATAAAAAGTTTTAAATTCCGAGATCATTTGCTTGTATCAGTGAGAGCTCATATTCAGTACTGTCAAAGAGAAATATTTGGGAGAAAAATCATAAAATTTCAAAAAGACAAAGGAGAAAGGGAGAAAAGGGATTCAAAGGTTTCTCCATCAAACTAAGGATTCTAGGTAAGGATCATGGCATTTAATTTCATTTTAGACCATTTGGAATGTAGAAAAACATGTTGTTAGGTTTAGATTCAAGATTTGATCAAGAGCCATGAAAAGATGAAATTGATTTATATAATTGATATTAGAAGCTTGAAATAATTGTTTGGAACCATGTTTGATTGATTGGATGATGTGTTGTGGTGGATTGAAATTGATTGGTTGGTTTGTTGTTGGATTGAAATTGCTTGATTTGGCTTGATTGTGTTGTGAATGATGTTGGAAATTGTTGAATGTTTATATTTTTGTAGGTGATTGTTTAAAATTACTTATTTAATTGTGATTATTAACATATTGCATATGCATGAGTCTTTTTGGGGGATTTATAAAGATTCAATTGAAAAATGATTGATGTTGGCTAACCGGGACAGCGGTAACCATGAAGAAATGATTTGACAGATAGTAATGATTTGACAGATGAGAAATGATTTGATTTGACAGATGAGTAATGATTTGACATATGAGGAATGATTTGACAGATGAGAATTAAATCTTTGGGGTGAGCAGAATAAGTTAGACAGGGCTGTATAGTCTGTGATTATATAGTCTGTGGGGTGAAGGATATTGGCAATTCCACATGTGGCTGGAAACTGGACTGAGTTGTGGTCGTGGTGGCCTTCCGGGTATCCTGATCTCCTAATTCTGTTTAGTTTATTCGCATTTAGTAGGGGCTGATAGCTGAAATGCAGTATGTAATGGTTGGCAAGCTACTTACTAAACACTCAAAGGGGAAGTCTCCATGGAGCAGGGTCAAAAATGATTTTGAGTCAAAAAACTGCATTTGCATAAATCATACTGCATTTGCTTATGTATGTGATTGATTAATTATTATATGAAATATACATGGTTGATATGGATTCTAATTGTATGAGAAATTAAATGCCTGATCCTGTAAAATTTTGTCCCTAGATTCTAGGGAAGTTTGATTTGCAGGTGTCTGAAGATATAGTGAAAAGATGAAGATGCAGAAATTCCAGAGCTTATAGGATGGGACTATTTTGGGTAGACAATAAATTGTAGTACTTAGAATTATTTTGTAGCAGTGTTTATATAAATTTTAATGATGTAAATTATAAAACATATTTTGGATTGTAAGAGAACGTATCAGAACTTTGAAATAAATATATAATATAAAATAAATAGTTAAATTATGTTTTATAAAAAAGGGGGGTTACATTAGTGGTATCAGAGCTCTGGTTATGCATCTCTAGGACTTGCGAGTAGTGGGTTTATTAGGTGTTTTGCTGTGTTACCCTGATTAGAATTGGTTGTTTGTTAAGAATATTATGGGAAAAAGGGTAGTAACTAGATCTGAAATTTTAAGACATGTAGAAATGAGAAGAGGAAGGCTAGTTATAAATCCTAGAGTTGAAACCAATAGTATAGCTGAGATGGTAGAAAGGAAGAAAGGAAATCTTGATAGAGTTGTGAGGGTGCACACTCAGGACTCAGTCGAGATGACTTTCCCTCCTAATGCTAAATTTTTTATTATTATTAGTATTATCCAAGTTGGGTTATTTTCCATGTTCCTCATATTGTGAAGTTACGAGTTATACCTTGAGTTAGTTGAGGAAGGAGATCCAAAGATCCGAGTTCGTAGATCAAGGTTGAGAATAGAGGTCCAAATAATTGAGTTTATAGGATAAGGGTGAGTTTGACAAAGGAAAGGAAACAAAGTTTTGAAGGTACCTTGATGTTTGGAAGATGATAAGATGTTGAGAGTATGGTTATTGCCTTATTGTTCCAATGGATATATTGCCTTTGATGTTAGAGTTGATAGAATCCCATTATCTCTCCATAGGATTACATGTTATTGCCATATTTCTTTGATTAAATGTTGATTTGGGAATCTAATTACTGTTCACGTTAGTCTGCTGCCATGTACTGCTTAAGCCTTATTTTGGTAAAATTAGCTCGTTAAAATGATGTGATTTGAACCTTAAAATGTTGTATTATGATGGTATGAGATTTGTGCGATGAATTAAGACCAAAATCACTATATTTTGTGCCCTTTAATGTCACACATATGCAGCAAACAAGCAGACAACAGGGGACTCTCAAGATATCTCGTTTAATTTTATTAAAAATACATATCTCATCTCATTAATAATGGAACTTCTTATAAACGTTGTGTTAAAAAACTAATAAAGGAAACTATTAATGTGATTGTTATCTTTTTAATGTGATTGGTAATTGTCGTAGAAATATCAAAATTTCACGATATATTTGGGAGGTGAAATAATAAAAAAAAAAAAAATTTGTGAGATCTAAAAAGATCATTCCCTTCCAAATTGGCACAAAATGAGAGAAGACCAAAAAAAATTTCAGGATATCTCGTTTAATTTTATTAAAAATACATATCTCATCTCATTAATAATGGGAATTATTATAAACGTTGTGATAAAAACTAATAAAGGAAACTATTAATGTGATTGTTATCTTTTTAATGTGATTGGTAATTCTCGTAGAAATATCAAAATTTCACGATATGTTTGGGAGGTGAAATAATAAAAAGAATTTTTTTGTGAGATCTAAAAAGATCATTCCCTTCCAAATTGGCATAAAATGAGAGAAGACCTAAAAAAATTTCAGGATACATATCTCGTTTAATTTTATTAAAAATACATATCTCCTCCCATTAATAATGGAAATTATTCTAAACGTTGTGTTAAAAAACTAATAAAGGAAACTATTAATGTGATTGTTATCTTTTTAATGTGATTGGTAATTGCCGTAGAAATATCAAAATTTCACGATATATTTGGGAGGTGAAATAATAAAAAGATTATAAATTTTTTTTTGGGGAGATCTGAAAAGATCATTTCCTTCCAAATTGGCATAAAATGATAGAAGACCTAAAAAAATTTCAGGATATCTCGTTCAATTTTATTAAAAATACATATCTCCTCTCATTAATAATGGAAATTCTTATAAAAGTTGTGATAAAAAACTAATAATGGAAAATATTGATGTGATTGTTAACTTTTTAATGTGATTGGTAATTGTCGTAGAAATATCAAAATTTCACGATATGTTTGGGAGGTGAAATAATAAAAAGATTTTTTTTTGTGAGATCTAAAAAGATCATTCCCTTCCAAATTGGCATAAAACGAGAGAAGACCTAAAAAAATTTCAGCATATCTCATTTAATTTTATTAAAATACATATCTCCTCACATTAATAATGGAAATTCTTATAAACGTTGAGATAAAAAACTAATAATGGAAAATATTGATGTGATTGTTATCTTTTTAATGTGATTGGTAATTGTCGTAGAAATATCAAAATTTCACGATCTGTTTGGGAGGTGAATTAATAAAAATATTATAATTTTTTTTTGGTGAGATCTGACAAGATCATTCCCTTCCAAATTGGCCTAAAATGAGAGAAGACCTAAAAAAATTTCAGGATATCTATTTAATTTTATTAAAAATAGATATCACCTCTCATTAATAATAGAAATTCTTATAAACGTTGTGATAAAAAACTAATAAAGGAAACTATTAATGTGATTGTTATCTTTTTAATGTGATTGGTAATTGTCGTAGAAATATCAAAATTTCACGATATGTTTGGGAGGTGAGATAATAAAAAGATTATAATTTTTTTTTGGTGAGATCCGAAAAGATCATTCCCTTCCAAATTGGCATAAAATGAGAGAAGACCTAAAAAAATTTCAGGATATCTCGTTTAATTTTATTAAAAATACATATCTCCTCTCATTAATAATGGAAATTCTTATAAACGTTGTGATTAAAAACTAATAAAGGAAACTATTGATGTGGTTGTTATCTTTTTAATGTGATTGGTAATTGTCATAGGAATATCAAAATTTCACGATATGTTTGGGAGGTGAAATAATAAAAAGATTATAATTTTGTTTTTGGTGAGATGTGAAAAATCATTCTCTTGCAAATTGGCAGAAAATGAGAGAAGACCTACAAAAATTTCAGGATATCTCTTTTAATTTTATTAAAAATACATATGTCCTCTCATTAATAATGGAAATTCTTATAAACGTTGTGATAAGAAACTAATAAAGGAAACTATTAATGTGATTGGTAATTGTCGTAGAAATATGAAAATTTCACAATATGTTTGCGAGGTGAAATAATAAAAAGATTATAATTTTTGTTTTGGTGAGATCTGAAAAGATCATTCCCTTCCAAATTGGCATAAAACGAGAGAAGACCTAAAAAAATTTCAGGATATCTGAAACACCCTCATTTTTAGTTTACTATTTGTAAATATTTTTATATAAATATTATGAGAAATTATGTACTGTATTTATAGAAAAACCTTCTGTACATATTTTCATAATAAAATTAATATACTTCTATTCAGTAAAATTTTCTGAGTCTTTTAATACTTTTGTTTCTGCCTAAAATTCTTGTTGACCAAACAGTTGTATCAGACAGCTGTCCAGGATAAAATTTTGCAGTATAACATTTTGGATTAAAATATACTCTAATAAATAAATAATTTAATGTAGATTTAAAATATATACAGTTGAGAAATGAATTACTTGTTGACTGGACCGTTGTGTCAGACAGCTGTCCAGGATAAATTTTCCAGTGTAGCATTTTGGAATAGACTCTAATCTAATAAATAGATAATTGAATGTAGATTAAAAATATATACAGTTGACAAATTAAAATGATATTTTCGAATTGTTAGGATTTTTTTGAAAGTTAGAACTCTGAGAAATTATTACGATAAAATTTTAAGGTAGAAAATTAAGATAAAAATTGTATGACATCTATGGAATTATCTATTAATTATAACATACTTAGAATAATTAGTAAAATTGTTTAACTAAGAAAAATAAAAATAAAAGTATTAGCCAATCAAAATTTGACAACTCAATATTTCTAATGTGATTAAATTAAGCTAATTAGACTTTGATTAAGAGACAATTAAGACACTACCCCAAGGTTTTTGATAGTGAGGAATTTAATGGTGATGTTAGTTTCTTAAAATTCTAATTAGTTTGTAATATAATTAAAAAGGCATAAAACCTTCTAGAAAACTCTACACTTTTCTACAAATTTTGACTAATTCACAAGACCATTAGCAACTAACGTAGGCAACTATTCTTGGCTGTCCAAGTGGCTGGAAATCTCAAGCTTTTGACTGCCCTTGGACCTGCAGCTAGACGTGTGCATATAATTAAATTGGGTGAAGGAAAATTATTATAAAAACATAAGAAACCAAAAGCAAGAAAAAAAAGAAGAGAAAAAGCTAGCTCCCCTAAAGCTCCCAAAACCGTGAGCTTGGCCAGTAGCAGCCCTTCCATTTCACTTCATCCTTTCTTCCAAAATCAAGAGAGAAACCAATCCAAAACTCCCAAAATTTAAACCACCTTCGGTCAAAGAGAAGAAATTAGGAGAAAAATCCTAAAATTTCAAGAAGCCAAGGGAAAAAGGGAGAAAGGGGTTGAAGGGATTCCTTCATCAAACTAAGGATTTAAGGTAAGGATCTTGGCATTTAATTTCAATTTAGATAATTTGGAAGTAGGAAAAACATGTCTTGAGGTCTAATTTCAAGATTTGATCAAGATTCATGAAAAGATGAAATTGATTTAGGATTTTTATATAATTGATTTTAGAAGTTGGAAATATGTGTTTGAATCCATATTTTGTTGATTTCATGATGTGGTGATGGATTGAAATTAATTGGTTGGCTTGTTGTTGGATTGAAATTACTTGATTGACTTGTTCTTGATTGAAATTGGCTTGGTTGTTTTGTAAAATATGTTGGAAATGGCATGAAGGCCATTCGGCCATGATGAGAATCAAAGGGATATCATGTGAAAATTTTCAAATGATCAAGGGCAAAATAGTCATTTCACATGTAGGGATACATTGGGAATTTTATAGAAAGATCAAGGGCATTTCCGAAAATAATAGAAAAGTATAAGGGTAAAATAGTAATTACACATATTCTAGAAAGTTTAGGGATAATCTTGGGATTTTATAAAAAGATCAAGGGTAAAATCGGAAATAATAGAAAATAGTAAGGGTAATTTGGTAATTTCACATTATAAGGACATCATTGGAATTTTAGAAAAGATTAAGGATAGTTTAGTAATTTTACATAATGAGACCTAATTAGTATTTTAGTAAAATATTAATGTTATAAGATTAATTATTGTATTTTATATCTCTTTATGTAATTGTTTAATGTTAATTCATACTTATGATCATTATCACATGGCATAAGCATGCATGAGTCTTTTTGGGGATTTTACAAAGATTCAAGTGAAAAAAAAATGATTGATGTTGGCTAACCGGGACTGCGGTAGCTGTAACCCCCCTCTAATAAAACATTTTATTTAAATATATAATTTATATGATACGTAAAAGTTCTAATTTATAAAATATACAATCTATTAAAATTAAAGTATTTCAAAATTTACATCACTAAAATTTATATAAACACTGCTACAAAATAATTCTAAGTACTACAAATATTGTCTACCCAAATATTTCCCATCCTACAGCTCTGGTGATCTCTGTATCTTTTCTTTTCGTTATTCTTCATTCACTTGAATTTACACTTCCCTAGAATCTAGGGACAAAATTTATCGGATCAGGCATTTAATTTCTAATACATAGAAAAACAATCACAATCAATGGCATTTCATTTCATAACTAAGAATTCATATAAATAATGCAAATGCATTATGCTTTATGAAAGTGCAAGTTTATAAAGCCGATGCAGTTTTGACTCAAATCCTTTTGACTCAAAATCATTTTGACCCTGCTCCATGGAGACTTCCCCTTTGAGTGTTTAGTAAGTAACTGGCCTACCATTACGCACTGCAATTCAGCTATCAGCCCCTACTAAACGTGAATAAGCTAGCAGAATTAGGAGATCAGGATACCCGGAAGGCCACCACGGCAGCATCTCTGTCCAGATTACGGCCACATGTGGAATTGCCAATACCCTTCACCCCACAGACTATATAATCACAAACTATACAGTCCTGTCTAACTTACTCTGCTCACCCATTTCTCAGGACTATCAAATTCTCTGTTCATAATCTCAATCATCTTTTCAAATACATGACTATCGTAGTCCCGGTTAATCAACACAGTCCTGGAAATTAAATCCCCAAAAAATACTCATTTTTCATGACTACCGCAGTCCCGGTTAGTCAACAAAATCATTTCTCATTTAAAAACTCATTTCTCAATTGAAATCTTTGTATTTTCCAAGAACTCAGGCTTATGCAATATGATAATGATGCTAATAAACAAATAATTAATATTAATCAATCACATAAAAATTATAAAAATTCACTAATTAACATTATAACATCCATACCTTAATAAAATACTAACTAGTCCTTTACTAGGTAAAATTACTAAACTTTTACTAAAATAATAATTATGTATTTACTATGAAAATTACTAAACTTTTACTAAAATACCAATTAAGTCTTTAATACGGAAAATTACTAAAATACCCCTATCTTTTTATAAAATTCCAATTTTGCCCTCAAAGGGTGAAATTACCAAATTACCCTTACTATTTTCTAAAATTTCCCATTTTGCCCTTGATCTTTTTATGAAATTCCGAATATGTCCCTAATTGTTCTAGAATCTATGAAATTACCTAATTACCCTCAATCTTTTTATAAAATTCCAATTGTATCCTCTAAATGTGAAATTACCTAATTACCCTTATACTTTTTAATTATTGCTGAAAATGCCCTTAAACTTTTTCTAAAATTCCCAATGTGTCCCTACATGTGAAATGACTATTTTACCCTTGGTCATTTGAAAAATTTCCACCTAGCACCCTTTCAATTCCTTCATGGCCGTGAATGATTTTTTTCTCAAAATTTCCAACATCTCAAAATCAACCAAGCAATTTCAATAACAAACAAACCCATCAAAGTTCAATTCAATCATAACACATCATCAATATCAATCAAACATTACATCAAACACCAATTTCACACTTCTAACATCAAATTTATATAAGCCCCAAATTCAATTTCATGGCTCTTAATCAATTCTTGAATTTAAACATCAAGACATGTTTTTCCTACTTCCAAGTTGTCTAAATTGAAATTAAATGCCAAGATCCTTACCTTGGATCCTTAATTTGAAGAAGAAATTCTTGAATCCTCTTCTCCCCTTTTCCTTTGGCTTCTTGAAATCTTAAGGTTTTTCTTCTAAATCCTTCTCTTTGGCATAAGACATATTGAAATTTGGGAGGTTTTGGTTGGTTTAATTCTTGATTTTAGAAGAAAGGATGAAGGTTTCATGGAGGGGCTGCAGCTGCCCAAAACCCACGGTTTTGAGTTTTGGAGAAACTAGGTTTTGTGACTTTTTCTTTTTCTTGGTTTCTCACCTTTTAAATAAAAATTTTCTTCACCCAATTTGATTGATTATTCACGTCCAGCTGCTGTCCAAGGGCAGCCAATTTGATGAAATTTCCCAGCCCATTTGGACGGCCAAAATTGGTTCCTTAAGGGACTTGCCAATTGCTTGGTCAAAAAGTCAAAAATTGTAGAAAATTTTGGAATTTTCTAGAATATTTTAGGGCTTTTAATTATCTTACAAACTAATTATAATTTTAAGAAACTAACACCACCATTAAATTCCTCACTATAAAAAACCTTGGGGTAGTGTCTTAATTATCTCTTAATCAAAGTCTAATTAGCTTAATTTAATCACTTTAGAAACATTGATTTGTCAAAATTTGATTGGCTAACACTTTTATTTTTATTTTTCTTAGTTAAACAATTTTAATAATTATTCTAAATATATTAAAATTATTAGATAATTCCATAGATGTCATACAAATTTTATCTTAATTTTCTACCTTAAAATTTTATCGTAAAAATTTCTCAGAGTTCTAACTTTCAGAAAATCCTAACAATTCGAAATTAGCATTTTACTTTCGCAACTGTATATATTTTAAATCTATATTCAATTATCTATTTATTAGATTACAGTTTACTCCAAAATTTTACACTGGAAAATTTATCCTGGACAGTTGTCTGACATAACGGTCCAATCAACAAGTAATTCATTTCTCAACTGTATATATTTTAAATCTACATTAAATTCTTTATTTATTAGAGTACAGTTTAATCCAAAATGTTATACTAGAAAATTTTATCCTGGACAGCTGTCTGACACAACTGTCCAGTCAACAAGAATTTTAGGCAGAAACAAAAGTATTAAAAGACTCAGAAAATTTTACTGAATAGAACTATATTAATTTTATTATGAAAATATGTACAGAAAGTTTCTATAAAATACAATACATAATTTCTCATAATATTTATATAAATAAAATATGTACAAGTAGTAAAATAAAATTGAGGGTGTTACAATTCTCCCCCACTAATAAAAATTTCGTCCTCGAAATTTCTAATGTAACTGTATAAACAATTTAGAATGTTCTTCTCTCATTTTCTCCTCTAATTTCTAATGTTACCTATGATATTATCCTAGATAACTTTAACCAGAGGAATATTTTTACCTCTCAAGTACTTGATCCTTTTGTCCTCAATTTTAACATACCTTATTTTTATAGTTAGGTTTTCCTTTACCAGTTATTGATGTTACTTTTAAAAATACCTGATCACCTTCTTGAAATTTTAAAGGTTTTCTTATTTTATCTGCATAACTTTTCTGTCTGCCCTGTGCAGTTTTCATTTCTCCTGAATAAATTTTACTTTTACAGTTATTTGCTGGATGATGTCTGGCCTGATTAATAGATTTTCACCATCCTGATATCATACTAATGGTGTCCTACATTTTCTACCATACAAAGCTTCATAGGAAGCCATACCTATACTAGAATGGTAACTATTATTATATATAAATTTTACTAAAGGTAATATATCTTCCCAGTTTCCTTTCTCTTCTAATGTACAGGCTCTTAAGAGATCTTCTAATGATTGAATAATAGTTCTTTCTTTTTGACCATCAATTTGAGGGTGGTATGTTGAACTAAGATGTAATTTACTTCCTAAAGCTTTCTGAAGTTCTCTCCAAAATTTAGAAACAAATCTAGGGTCCCTATCAGACACTATACTAGTAGGTACTCCATGTAATCTAACTATTTCCTTTATGTACAATTGTGCTAATCTTTCTAAAGAATACCTAATATTTATTGGAAAAATGTGCTGATTTAGTTAATCTACCTATAATTACCCAAATAGTATCAAAATTCCTATTTGTCCTAGGTAATCCTGCCACAAAATCCATTGATATACTATTCCCATTTCCATACAGGTATCTCTAAAGGTTGTAACATGCCAGATGGTCTCTGATGTTCAATCTTTGCTTTCTGACATGTTAAACATCTAGCTACATATTCTGCTACATTTCTCTTCATCCTATGCCATCAAAACATCCCCTTTTAAATCTTTATATATTTTTGCTGTTCCCGGATGAATACTAAGTTTACTTTTGTGCCTTTCCTCCAAAATTAATTCCTTTAATTCTTGATTGTTAGGTACACAAATTCTATTTTTAAACCTAATAATTCCATCCATTCCTAAATTAAATTCTTTCTAATTTCTTCCAAAAATTCATTATTGATAGTAATTCTTCCTAATTGAATTTTATCCTTTTTCCTAATTGTACACAAATTCAAATCTCTAAATTGTTCTATTAATTCTAATTCTTTAATCATCATATTTGACATATGTAAAATTTTCCTACTTAAAGCATCTGCTACTACATTAGCCTTCCCTGGATGATACATTAACTGAAAATCATAATCTTTAATAAACTCCATCCATCTTCTTTGTCTCATATTCAATTCCTTTTGATCAAACAAGTATTGTAAACTTTTATGATCACTATATACATCAAATATAGATCCATATAAATAATGTCTACAAATCTTCAAGGCAAAAACTATAGCAGCTAACTCCAAATCATGAGTAGGATAATTCCTTTCATGTGGTCTCAATTGTCTAGATGCATAAGCTACCACTTTCCTGTTCTGCATCAACACACATCCTAACCCTTGATAAGAAGCATCGCAGTATACCTCATAGAGTTCATTTGGGTCAGGTAAAACTAAGACTGGTGAGGTAGTCAATTTATGTTTCAATTCTTGGAAACTTTTCTCACAACCCTCACTCAAAACAAAAGGTTGATTTTTTTTCCCTAGTTAATTCGGTTATGGTTAAATCTTCTATAATATCCAGCTAATCCTAAGAAACTCCTAATCTTAGTTACTATTTTAGGCCTTTCCCATTCTAAAACTGCTTCTACCTTAGAAGGATCCACACTTATTCCATCTTTAGAAATTACATGTCCTAAAAATTTTACTTCCTTCAACCAAAAATTCACACTTAGACAATTTAGCATATAACTTTCTGTCTTTTAAAGTTTGCAATGTTATTCTAAGATGATTTTCATGTTCTTCGTTATTTTTAGAATATATTAATATGTCATATATAAATACTACTAAAAAATGATCTAAATATGGTCTAAACACGCTATTCATATAATCCATAAACACTGCTGGTGCATTAGTCACTCCAAATGGCATCACTTGATATTCATAGTGTCCATACCTAGTCCTAAAAGCAGTCTTGGGTATATCCTCCTTTTTAACTCTAATTTGATGATACCCAGACCTTAAATCTATTTTAGAGAAAATTGTTGCTCCTCTAGGTTGATCCATTAAATCATCTATTCTAAGTAAGGATACTTATTATTTATAGTTACTTTATTTAATTGTCTATAATCTATGCATAACCTAGATCCTCCATCTTTCTTTTTAACTAATAATACTGGGGCTCACCATGGGGACACACTAGGCCTTAAGGATACTTATTATTTATAGTTACTTTATTTAATTGTCTATAATCTATGCATAACCTAGATCCTCCATCTTTCTTTTTAACTAATAATACTGGGGCTCACCATGGGGACACACTAGGCCTTATAAACTGTTTTTCTAATAATTCTGCCAATTATTTCTTTAACTTAATTAATTCCAATGATGACATCTTATATGGTTGCATCAAAATTGGTCTAGTAATAGGCATCAAATCTATACTAAACTCTATTTCTCTTTCAGAAGACAGGCCAGGGACATCATCAAGAAAATTTCAGGATACTCACTTACCACTGACACAAAGTCTATTTAAATTTTATCTTCCTTATTTTCAAGAGATGATAGCATGTGATTTTTTTTAATTGATATTTCTTTAAATTTGATAGGCTTAAGTCTAAAAATATCAGGTTCAAGAAAAATCAGGGTTTTAGAGGCACAATCTATTAGAATATGGTTGGCTGCTAAATAATTCATTCCTAATATCACATTAAGGTCAATTAAAAGCAACTAACTCAGGTTCACAACAATTGGTCTATTTCTGATGGTTATAACACAATTTATATATATTTTAGAGATTGGGATTGGTTTAGAAATAGGCACAGAAACAGGCAAGGTATAGGGATTTTTAAACATAATTAACATCCTCAACTTTAAAAAAATTTCTTAGGACAACTACTACTAACTTAGCATTTGGGTCCTATTCCACTCTCTTAATCAAGGTTTAACCATCAAGAACCCTCACATATACCTACCAACTAAGTCCTACAATATGGATCATTATTAACCTCAATTATACAAGCCTTAAATCACCACTTACACCATGGGAATGTAATTTAACAATGTTACACCCGCAGGCTATTTTACTGCACCAGAAAAATGCACTATTTTGGTTCTAACTCATGTCTAAAACACAAAATCTCAAGTCCTAACAGTTAAGATATCAATCCTACAACAAATCTAAACCATGATACACTGTTTCAACCTTCAAAACATTTGAAAACATCCATTAGAACAATAAGGCAATAACCATACTCTCAACATCTTATCATCTTCCAAACATCAAGGTACCTTCAAAACTTTGTTTTCTTTCCTTTGTCAAACTCATCCATTATCCTATAAACTCAAATATTTGAACCTATATTCTCAACCTTGATCTAAGAACTCAGATATGTGGATCTCCTTCCTCAACTAACTCAAGATTATAACTCTTAAATTCACAATATAAGGAACATGGAAAATAACACAACTTGGATAATACTACTAATAATAAAAAATTTAGCATTAGGAGGGAAAGTCATCTCGACTAAGTCCTGAGTGTGCACCCTCACAACTCTATCAAGATTATAATTTTTTTTTGCTGCGATCTGAAAAGATCATTCCCTTCCAAATTGGTAAAAAATGAGAGAAGACCTAAAAAAATTTCAGGATATCTCGTTTAATTTTATTAAAAATACATATCTCCTCTCATTAATAATGGAAATTCTTATAAACGTTGTGATAAAACTAATAAAGGAAACTATTAATGTGATTGTTATCTTTTTAATGTGATTAGTAATTGTCGTAGAAATATCAAAATTTCACGAAATGTTTGGGAGGTGAAATAATAAAAAGATTATAATTTTGTTTTTGGTGAGATCTGAAAAGATCATTCCCTTCCAAATAAGCATAAAATGAGAGAAGACCTAAAAAATTTCAGGATATCTATTTAATTTTATTAAAAATAGATATCTCCCCTCATTAATAATAGAAATTCTTATAAACGTTGTGATAAAAAACTAATAAAGGAAACTATTAATGTGATTGTTATCTTTTTAATGCGATTGGTAATTGTCGTAGAAATATCAAAATTTCATGATATGTTTGGGCGGTGAAATAATAAAAAGATTATAATTTTTTTTTTTTTGAGATCTAAAAAGATCATTCCCTTCCAAATTGGCAGAAAATGAGAGAAGACCTAAAAATAAGGATGTTACAATTCTCCCCTACTAATAAAAATTTCGTCCTCGAAATTTCTAATACGAGTATACAACCATACAACTATGCAACAAAATAACTATATAAGCAAATGAGGATATGCTTCTCTCATTTTCTCCTCTAACTCCCATGTAGCATCACCTCTGATATCATCCGAAATAATCTTAACCAGAGGAATATCTTTACCTCTCAGGTACTTAATCCTTCTGTCCACAATCTTAACAGGCTTTGTTTCAAATGTTAGGTTTTCCTTTACCTGTATTTGATTAGGTTCAATGACATGTGAAGGATCTGAGATGTACTGTCTTAGTTGTGACACATGAAACACATCATGGAGATTTGACAAAAAGGGTGGTAAGGCTATTTGATAGGCCATAGGTCCAATTTTTCTGAGAATTTGATAAGGTCCAATAAATTTAGGAGTTAGTTTCTTAGACTTTATTGCTCTGCCAACCCCAGTTATTGGTGTGACTTTCAAAAAGACATGTTCACTTTCTTGAAATTCCAAGGGTTTTCTTCTTTTATCTGCATAACTTTTCTGTCTACTTTGTGCAATTTTCATTTTCTCCTGAATAAATTTTACTTTCTCAATGGTTTGCTGAATAATGTCGGGTCCTATCAAAAGATTCTCACCATCCTGATACCATACCAAAGGTGTCCTACATTTTCTACCATACAATGCTTCATAGGGAGCCATACCTATACTAGAATGATAACTATTATTATATGTAAATTCTACTAAAGGTAATATATCCTCCCACTTCCCTTTTTCTTCTAATGTACAGGCTCTTAAAAGATCTTCTAATGATTGTATAGTTCTTTTTGTTTGGCCATCTGTCTGAGGGTGGTATGCTGAACTAAGATGTAATTTACTTCCTAAGGCTTTCTGAAATTCTCTCCAAAATTTAGAAACAAATCTAGGATCTCTATCTGACACTATACTAGTAGGTACTCCATGTAATCTAACTATTTCTTTTATGTACAATTGAGCTAATCTTTCTAAAGAATACCTAATATTTATTGGAAGAAAATGTGCTGATTTAATTAATCTATCTACAATTACCCAAATAGAATCACAATTTTTATTAGTTCTAGGTAATCCTACTACAAAATCCATTGATATACTATCTCATTTCCGCACAGGTATTTCTAAAGGTTGTAACATGCCAGATGGTTTCTGATGTTCAATCTTTGCTTTTTGACATGTTAAACATCTAGCTACATACTCCGTCACATCTTTCTTCATCTTAGGCCACCAAAACATTTCTTTTAAATCTTTGTACATTTTTGTAGTTCCAGGATGAATACTTAATTTACTTTTATGCCCTTCTTCTAAAATTAATTCTTTTAATTCTTGATTATTAGGTACACAAATTCTATTTTTAACTCTAATAATTCCATTTGTTCCTAAATTAAATTCTTTTACTTTATTTGTTCCTATTAATGCTTTCTTTTCTTGAATGAATGTATCTACATCTTGTTTCTTCCTAATCTCTTCCAAAAAAATCATTAGTAATAGTAACCATTCCTAATTGAATTTTATCTTTTTCTCTAACTGTACACAAATTCAAATCTCTAAATTGTTCTATTAATTCTAATTCTTTAATCATCATAATTGAAATATGTACAATTTTCCTACTTAAAGCATCTGCTACTACATTAGCCTTCCCTGGATGATACATTAACTGAAAATCATAATCTTTAATAAACTCCATCCATCTTCTTTGTCTCATATTCAATTCCTTTTTGTCAAACAAGTATTTTAAACTCTTATGATCACTATACACATCAAATCTAGATCCATATAAATAATTTCTACAAATCTTCAAGGCAAAAACTATAGCAGCTAACTCCAAATCATGAGTAGGATAATTCCTTTCATGCGGTCTCAACTGCCTAGATGCATATGCTACCACTTTCCTATTCTGCATCAACACACATCCTAACCCTTGATATGAAGCATCACAGTATACCTCATAGGATTCATTTGGGTCGGGTAAAACTGAAATTGGTGAGGTAGTCAATTTATATTTCAATTCTTGAAAACTTTTCTCACAACTCTCACTCCAAATAAAAAGGTTGATTTTCCTAGTTAGTTTTGTTAAAGGTCCAACTATCTTAGAAAATCCTTCAATAAATCTTTTATAATATCTAGCTAATCCTAAGAAACTCCTAATCTCAGTTATTGTTTTAGGCCTTCCCATTCTAAAACTGCTTCTACCTTAGAAGGATCCACACTTATTCCCTTTTTTAGAAATTACATGTCCTAAAAATTTTACTTCCTCCAACCAAAATTCACATTTAGACAATTTAGCATATAATTTTCTGTCTTTTAGAGTTTGTAATGCTATTCTAAGATGATTTTCATGTTCTTCTTTATTCTTAGAATATTTTAATATATCATATATAAATACTACTACAAATTGATCTAAATATTGTCTAAACACCCTATTCATATAATCCATAAATACTGCTGGTGCATTAGTCACTCCAAATGGCATCACTTGATATTCATAATGTCCATACCTAGTCCTAAAAGCAGTCTTGGGTATATCCTCCTTTTTAACTCTAATTTGATGGTACCCAGACCTTAAATCTATTTTAGATAATATTGTTGCTCTTCTAAGTTGGTCCATTAAATCATCTATCCTAGGTAAAGGATATTTATTCTTTATAGTTACTTTATTTAGTTGTCTATAATCTACACATAACCTAGACCCTCCATCTTTCTTTTTAACTAATAACACTGGGGCTCCCCATGGTGACACACTAGGTCTTATAAACTATTTTTCTAGCAATTCTTCCAATTGTTTCTTTAATTCAGTTAATTCCAATGGTGCCATCCTATATGGTTGCATAGAAATTGGACTAGTACCAAGCATCAAGTCAATACTAAATTCTATCTCTCTTTCAGGAGGTAAACTAAGAACATCATCAGGAAAAACTTCAGGATACTCATTCACAACTGGCACAGAGTCATTTTCCTTTCTATCTTCCTTAGTTCCGAGAGATGATAACATGTATTTTAGAATTTCACTTTTAAATGATATTTCTTTAGGTTTGACAGGCTTAAGTCTAGAAACATCAGGTTCAAGAAAATTAGAGTTTTAGAGGCACAATCTATTAGGATAAGGTTGGCTGCTAACCAATCTATTCCTAATATCACATCAAGGTCAATCAAAGGCAAACAATTCAAATTCACAACAAATGGTCTATCTCTAATGGTTATCACACAATTCAAACATATTTTAGAGGTTAGGATTGGTTTAGAAGTAGGCACAGAAACAATCAAAGTATAGGGTATTTTAAACATGATTAACATCCTCAACTTACAACTGTACTTTAGAACCCTAATTCCAACAAATCACTATTAGAAAGACTTTCAAAATACCTCAAATTACTCCAATTCACTACTACCAATTTAATTGTTACTTGGGCTTAATTTCCAACATCAAGACACACACCCTTAGGCCTTCCAATCACTTACTCTTTCAACTTTTTTTTTTTTTTAAATTTCTTAGGACAACTACTACTAACTTAGCATTTGGGTCCTATTCTACCCTATTAATCAAGGTTTGACCATCAAGAATCCTCATATATACCTACTAACTAAGACCTACAACATGGATCCTTGATAACCTCAATTATACAAGCCTTAAATCATCACTTACACCATGGGAATGTAATTAAACATATTAAACCCGCATGCTATTTTACTGCACCAGAAAAATGCACTATTTTGGTTCTAACTCATGTCTAAAACACAAAATTTCAAATACTAATAGTTAAGATATCAATCCTGCGACAAATTTATACTACGATACACTGTTTCAGCCTTCAAAACTTTATTTTCTTTCCTTTGTCAAACTCATCCTTATATTATAACTCAAATATTTGGTCCCCTATTCTCAACCTTGATCTACGAATCTAGATCTTTGGATCTCCTTCCTCAACTAACTCAAGGGTATAACTTTTAAATTCACAATATAAGGAACATGGAAAATAACACAGCTTAAAATTTTTTAATATTAGGAGGGAAAGTCATCTCGACTGAGTCCTGAGTGTGCACCCTCACAACTCTATCAAGATTTCCTTTCTTCCTTACTGCCATCTCTACCCGTCTTAGAATCTCAGATCTAATTACTACCCTTTTTCCCATAATATTCTTAACAACTAAACTAAACAAACAATTTCAATCAGCGTAACACAACAAAACACCTAATAGACCCAATACTCACAAGTCCTAGAGATGCATAACCAGAGCTCTAATACCACTAATGTAACCCCCTTCAAATAAATCATTATTTAACTATTTAATTTATATTATACATCAAAGTTCTAATGTATTCTATTTTACATCCAAAATATATCCAGATTTACAATAGAAAATTTTTCAGAAATGCTACTACAAAATAATTCTAAGTAATAAAATTATTATCTACCCAAAATATTCCCATCCTACAGCTCTGGTGATCTCTGCATCTTTATCTTCTAACTAATCTTCAGTCACCTGCAATTTAAAACTTCCCTAGAATCTAGGGACAAAATTTACCGGATCAGGCATTTAATTTCTCATACAATTAAAACAATTTCAAACATATACATATCCTGTAACACCCTAGAGGATATTACCTTTTTCTCCTTATATTGCTAAATTAATAGAGATTAGCATATAAGAATATCAGAGTTAACTATGCGGAAATTAAAACTTAAACTTATATTACATGAAATAAATCTAGTACAAAGCTCCTGGCACTTATGTGCCGTACAAGACATAAGTAATATACATAAAACATAAACTAAATTCCCATCCATTGGGAATTATACAAAAACTATACTAACAACATCTTCCTCCGGGAAAGCAGCTCCATGCTCCAAGCTCTTCCCACAAGGTGTCCACCTGCTAACCTGTAAAAACATGTAAACTAAACGGGATGAGACATAATGTCTCAGTGAGTGTTCCAAGGACTCTAGGCTGACTCTCTATTCTAGAGATCCTTTTCTTAACTCTCATGGCTTCTCTTTTCTTTTATAAATGCTCACACTCAAAACTATTACCTCATCACCTCTACATCACTATTTCTTAGGATCATACCTTGACCCTTGATGAGGTGTAACACCCTGGGGTATTACCCCTAGCTTTACATTTTATTCATCAAATGCGGATAATAAAAATGAAACATATATGATATCATTACTCAAGAATTTCAATGTTAAAAGTCATACATCATTCTCAAGTAACCTCATCATATACAAAACAAAGGCATTTCCCAATGTATGGAACATTATACTAAAAGAATATTTACATAACCAAGTATTTCAAAATTTATAAGCCAAAAGATATTAATATACATAACAAAACATCTTCATGACCAAGTGTCTTCGTTTTTCCATAACTTGCTCAATCTGGAACATGGAAATTAAACTAATGAGACAAGGTCTCAGTGAGTGCTAAACATGCAACAAGATACTTATATGACCCATGGACACATCATAAACATAAACTTAGGCATCAACCATTGCTTACTTAACATTACTTCTTTCTTTGTATTTTCCGTCCTATGGCAAGTATTGAGCTCAAACATTCAAGGAGCGTCCCCCTTGTTCTTATGCCATGACCTCGTATTTATATCCCCCTCCGGTCCGAGGGGCCTTTACCACATCTTTGGGGATGGGAAGTGACGGAACCCCGCCCATCATCCAAAGAGGGTACCTTTAATCTTTGCATGTCTTTTCTCTTAAAACTTTTGGTTTTCCATTGGTGTCCAAAATGATCAATACCTCTTTAATCCCATGGGGATTTTCTTTTATTAACATGTAAACACAAACATAAAGTACACACAAGTAGTATGTCAAAAAGCATAAACATCAATGGAATGTCATAAAATGTAAGAATGGAAAAGTAGTTCCAAGGGTCCCAGATGGCTTAGCTAGGGGTACTGCTAGCTTAGCCATATCCTATTTGAGTAATCTCTAGAGAATGGACAGCTTAGCCATAGGTTCTACTAGCTTAGCCATAGCCTATTTGAGAACTCTCTAAAGGTCGGATGGCTTAGCCGGGGCTTTCGCTAGCTTAGCTAGCCCGTTTGATAACTCTCTGTATATCACATGGCTTAGCTGGGGCTTTCGCTAGCTTAGCTAGCCCGTTTAATAACTCTCTGGAAGTCAGATGGCTTAGCCAGGGCTTTCGCTAGCTTAGCCAATGCTTACACTACTTTCTAGTTCCTCGCCTTAGCTTAGCGAGAATAGCCTCTCGCTTAGCCGCAAATGTTATAGGGTACAAACTATGAGTGTGTTGCTTAGCTAGACCTTTGGCTCGCTTAGCCAGAACGCGAAATCTGCAACTTCGCATGGGTTGCGAATCTATTGGATCTAATGCCATCCATGGATTCCAAGCACTCCAAGATACACCAATCAAACCCTAAACAATTCTATTACATATATAACCGTTTAATCTACTCAAAAGCATCCTCAAACATGCATAATCATCAAAAATCCCAATATCTCCAAGCCTAGGGTTCAAAAGGGGAAAAAGGGAAGATAACAAATCAAAGGGGTAGGGATGGACAAGGGAAAACACTCACCTTCCGGGACATGTAGAGATGAGTTCCCGGCACTGGGTCTTTAGATCTCTGCTCTATCTCCTCCTTCCTCTTCTTCCTCTTCTTCTTCTCCTTCTCTCTAACTCTTCTTCTTTCTTTTTCTTTCTCTCTCTATCTCTCTCTCTCCCTTTCTATTTAAATGTGGGGTGTGTGTGTAGTTGTGTGGTTCTTGGCCCATCTTGGGCCTTGGCTCCCCATCTGGGTCCTATTATCTTATTTCTATTGTATCTTATTATAAGGTAACTGTTATTAATAATGCTTAAGGATATCCTTAAACCATTAAATACAAAACTATTCCATAAAAATATCTCTTTATTATTTATTTCTAAGATTCGTAAATTAGGGATGTTACATATCCGATACAAATTAATCGTTCACACACATAATTAAATGCAAGATGATTTATGCAAATGCAGTTTTGACTCAAAATCATTTTGACTCTACTCCATGGAGACTTCCCCTTTGAGTGTTTAGTAAAGACAGGCCTACCATTACATTCTGTAATTCAGCTAACAGTCCCCACTAAACGCAAATAAGCTAAACAGAATTAGGAGATCAGGATATCCAGAAAGGCCACCACGACCGCAACTCAGTCCAGTTTCCAGCCACATGTGGAATTGCCAATATCCTTCAGCCCACAGACTATATAATCATAGACTATACAACCCTGTCTAACTTATTCTGCTCACCCCAAAGATTAAATTCTCATCTGTCAAATCATTTCTCATATGTCAAATCATTACTCATCTGTCAAATCATTTCTCATCTGTCAAATCATTTTTCATGGCTACCGCTGTCCCGGTTAGCCAACAAAATCATTTCTCATATATCAACTCGTTTCTCATGACTACCGCAGTCCCGGTTAGTCAACATAATTCTTTCTCATTTGAAATCTTTATAAATTCCCCAAAAAGACTCATGCAAATGAATTATGTTAATGATCACAATTAAATAAATAATTTTTACACATTAACATACAAGAATACAAAAATTAAACATTTTACCTTATAACATTAGTATTTTAGTAAATTATCAATTAAATCACTATTAGGTAAAATTACTAAACTACCCTTAATCTTTTCTAAAATTCCATTTATGTCCTAAATTTTGAAATGACCAAATTACCCTTACTCTTTTTCAAAAATTCCCACTGTGTCCCTACATGTAAAATGACCATATTGCCTTTGATTTTACAAAAAATTCCACATAATATCCCTTGTATTTTTAGCTTGGCTGAATGGTATTCATACCATTTCCAACATGTTTTCCAAAGCAACAAATTCAAATTCCAACCAAAAATCAACCAAATCACACTTCAATCAAAATCAAGCAAACCAAAATTTCAACCATCACAACACATCAAAAATTCAATCAAACATCATTCCAATCCATAATTTCCAATTACTAGCATCAAATACACAAAACCCCTAAATCAATTTAAATTTTTCATGATTCTAGGTCACATATTGAATCTAACCCTACAACATGTTTTCTCCTAATTCCAAGGGTTCTAAATTGAAATTAAATGCCAAGATCCTTACCTTGAACTCTTAATTTGATGAAAACTCTTGAATCCCCTTTCTCCCTCACTCCTTGATCTTCTTGAGATTTTTGAGATTTCCTCCAATTTCTTTCTCTATTAGCCGAAATAGCTTAGGGTTTAGGAAGTTTGGATGGTTTGGTTTCTTATTTAAGATGAAAAGATGAAGTTAAGATGAAATAGAATGAAGAGCTGCAGCTGGGAAGCTCACGGTTCTGTTTTTTGGAAAAGCTAGCTTTTTGGTGACTTTTCCTTTTTAGCTTAAGTTTAATGCTTCATTAAACAAGTTATTCACCAAATTGAATTTCTTCTTCAAGTCCAGCAGCCCCTGCACGTCCAGCAGCCCCAATTGGCCAAGGGAGATCAGTTCACCAAGCCACTTGGACAGCCAAAGGAGTGCCTTAAGTGACTTGCTCACTTGCTTCCCCAAAAGTCAACATTTTCAAGAAACTTGTAGAAAATTCTAGAATATGTTTAGGGATCTTAATTATCTTACAAACTAATTAGAATTTGAAGAAAATAACACCACCATTGAATTCCTCACTATCAAAAACCTTGGGGTAGTGTCTTACTTATTTCTTAATCCAAGCCTAATCAGCTTAATTTAGTGACATTAGAAACTTTGAGTTGTCACACTTTGATTGGTTAAGGTTCTAAATTAAATTTTTCTTGGTTAAACATTTTTAATAATTATTCTAAGTATATTACAATTATTACATAATTCTATAGATATCATACGAATTTTCTCTAAATTTTCTGCCTTAGAATTTTACCGTAAAAATTTCTCAAAGTTCTAACTTTCAGAAAATCCTAACAATTCGGAATAAGCATTTTAATTCTTCAACTGTATATATTTTTAATCTATATTCAATTACCTTTTTTATTAAGTTACAAATTAGTCCAAAATTCCACACTTGAAAATCTATCCTGGACAGCTGTCTGACATAGCAGTCCAGTCAACAAGAAATTCAGACAAAAACAAAGACATTTAAAGATTCGGAAAATTCTTCTAAGTAGAACTGTATTAATTTCATTAAGAAAATATGTACATAAATTTTCTATAAAATACAGTACATGATTGTTCATAATATTCATATATAAATACGGACAAATAGTAAAATAAGGATGTTACATTTGGGAGGTCAAATAATAAAAAGGTTATAATTTTTTTTTGGTGAGATGCAAAAAGATCATTCCCTTCCAAATTGGCATAAAATGAGAGAAGACCTAAAAAAATATCAGGATATCTGTTTAATTTTATTAAAAATAGATATCTCCTCTCATTAATAATAGAAATTCTTATAAACGTTGTGATAAAAAACTAATAAAGGAAACTATTAATGTGATTGTTATCTTTTTAATGTGATTGGTAATTGTCGTAGAAATATCAAAATTTCACGATATGTTTGGGAGGTGAAATAATAAAAAGATTATAATTTTTTTTTGCTGCGATCTGAAAAGTTCATTCCCTTCCAAATTGGCAAAAAATGAGAAAAGACCTAAAAAAATTTCAGGATAATCATTTAATTTTATTAAAAATACATATCTCCTCTCATTAACAATGGAAATTCTTATAAACATTGTGATAAAAAACTAATAAAGGAAACTATTAATGAGATTGTTATCTTTTTAATGTGATTGGTAATTTTCGTAGAAATATCAAAATTTCACGATATGTTTGGGAGGTGAAATAATAAAAAAATATAATTTTTTTTTTGTGAGATCTGAAGAGATCATTCCCTTCAAAATTGGCATAAAATGAGAGAAGACCTAAAAAAATTTTAGGATATCTCGTTTAATTGTATTAAAAATACATATCTCCTCTCTTTAATAATGGAAATTCTTATAAACGTTGTGATAAAAAAACTAATAAAGGAAACTATTAATGTGATTGTTGTAACCCCCCTTATAATAAAATTTAATTTAACTATTTAATTTATTTTATACATAATTGTTTTAATACTATTAAAATCCAAAATATATTCAATTTTACATCAGTAAAATTTTCCAATTTTTTTTTTACTATTACAAAATGTTTCTTCTAGAAGTACTGATTTTCCAAAATATACCCATCCTATAGCTCTGGTCATATCTGCATCTTTTTCGTCTAACTATTCTTCTTTCACCTGCAATTAAACTTCCCTAGAAGCTAGGGACAAAATTTACCGAATCAGGCATTTAATTTCTTATACAATTAGAAACAATTTCAATCAAGGTAATATTTCATACATTACTTGATAATTCACATAATATAATTGCAGTATGATTTACGCAAATGCAGTTTTGACTCAAAATCATTTTTGACCCTGCTCCATGAAGACTTCCCCTTTTAGGTGTTTCGCAAAGACTGGCTTAACATTACGCACTACAATTCGGCTCAGCCCCCACTAAATGTGAATAAGCTAGACTAAATTAGAAGCACAGGATACCTCAGGAGGCCACCATGACCGCATCTCTGTCCATATTCCAGCCACATGTGGAATTGCCCATACCCTGCACCCCACAGGCTATATAATCACAGACTATAAAGACTATATAGCCCTGCCTAACTTACTCTGCTCACCCAATTTTTTATATCTCGTGACTACCGCAGTCCCGATGTGTAACGACCCGTCTTCGTTACAGATTTGTTATACTAAAGATTTTATTTCATTAAATTTTAAAAACTCTCTAATTAGTTTATTGATAAAATATTGGATAATTTTTTTTTTCGCAATTCCCAAAACTGACAGATAAAATTTAAAGCTTAATTTATAAATATCTCTTATACAAAACTTAACTAAATAAAACTATGTGTACATACATCTTTTCACATGATAAATACATAATACCCCTAACTGGTTCATTTTATACATAAGACCAAACAAAGAAATGGAAAGAAATGATAATGTCTTCAATCCCTCATATGCTCTATCCACAAACTCTCCAAGAGAAAGATCCACCTAAAAACCATCTGCTCCCCCGAACACGATGTCCGAGATCATCACAGGCACGAACCACATGTGCAAACATTGCAAGGGTAAGCTTACCAAACAAAACTATACATATAAGAAAGTAAGTGAATTTCCAATTATTAAGGAAAAGGACGAAAAACTAGATTTTGTATACTTCAAAATACTATATATAATAACTGAAAATGTTATACAAAACTTAGTTCATAAACATATTTATAACATGAATCATCAACAAGATCAACCACATACACCATCACCACTAATCACAATGAGTCATAACATCATAAGTCACACAATTAAAACAATTGCAGTATGATTTATGCAAATGCAGTTTTGACTCAAAATCATTTTGACCCTGCTCCATGGAGACTTCCCCTTTGAGTGTTTAGTAAGTAACTGGCCTACCATTACATACTGCAATTCAGCTATCAGCCCCTACTAAACGCGAATAAACTAGACAGAATTAGGAGATCAGGATACCCGGAAGGCCACCACGACCGCATCTCTGTCCAGATTACAGCCACATATGGAATTGCCAATATCCTTCTCCCCACAGACTATATAATCACAGATTATACGGTCCTGTCTAACTTATTCTGCTCACCCCAAAGATTCAATTCTCAAATCATATTCATTTCACATGACTACCGCAGTCCCGGTTAGTCAACAAAATCATTTCTCATATATCAACTCATTTCTCATGACTACCGCAGTCCCGGTTAGTCAACAAAATCATTTCTCATATATCAACTCATTTCTCATGACTACCGCAATCCCGGTTAGTCAACATTTATTCTTTCTTTTCTTTCTTTTCTTTTCTTTTCTTTCTTTTCATGGCTACCGCAGTCCCGGTTAGCCAACATCAATTATTTTTCACTTGAATCTTTATAAATCCCCCAAAAAGACTCATGCATATGCAATATGTTAATAATCACAATCAAGCCAAATCAAGCAATTTCAATCCAACAACAAACCAACCAATCAATTTCAATCCATCAAAACACATCATCCAATCAATCAAACATGATTCCAAACAATTATTTCAAGCTTCTAATATCAATTATATAAATCAATTTAATCTTTTTATGGCTCGTTTCTGCCATAAGGAAGTGTTCCTCTTAAGGGCTCGTTTCTAACTTACTATCTCTTTCTCCAACACAAAGCATAGATAAGGTCGTTCACAAAGGGTATATATGGTTTTCATCTAAGCAGATTCACTCTCAAGGCTATAGGCTCACTAACATAGAGTGGATTCGATAGAAATTTATCTAAGTTACTAGGTAGACAGTATAGCTATCTTCAAGGCAATACTTAAATCTACTCAACATTGAAGATTTAGAGTTAATGTATCCTATATAAGTTGTAGGTAAACTACTAGGTAGGCCTCTAGGTCAAGAACAAGTCTTTCACCTAAGGATTTCCTTTGAATTGAGCTTTCTAAGAGGTGATTTTGGGAAGCAACCCTATGATACAGAATTGTTTTCACTTTAGAACCCAAAAACAGATTTATTTCACTTAAAAACAAGATTGTGAATTTTGGTTTCATCCAAGACGGAGTTACAGTTTGAAAACTACGCACGTTTTAAGTTTGCAATTTTAAAGAATTCTAGAAAACAGTTTTCTATGCCAATTGAGCTACAAAGCTCGAAATCCTTTGGGACTTGAAAAAAGATTTAATATGCATTAAATGTGACTTAATGGCTTTGGTTTGACTCAAAAACTCAAAGCGGTTTGGAAATGACGCACATTATAAGTTTGCAAAATGCATGTTTCTAGAAAACTGGTTTTTCTACCAAATTCACTGTATAATGCTTAAACTCATGTGGGACCTCAAAACAGATTTAGAGGGTACTAAAACAAGGTTGTGGGCTTTGGTTTCACTCTAAAATCTCAAACGGTTTGAAAATGGCGTACGTTTCAAGTTTCAGGTTAAAAACGGCTTAGAAAAGAGGTGGTTTTCAAAGGTGAATTTAAAATCCATAGGGAGAAACTTTGTAAATCCCAAAAACAGATTTTATATACCTAAAAATAGGATTGTAGGAATTGGTCTCACCTCAAAATTCATCTCGGATCAAAATCTAGGCATTTCGGGTCACTTAAGGAACTAGTTTTGGGTCAAAATGAACCTAGGGATCCAAAATGAGCTACATAAGTCCAATGGCTATGAAATTTTGTGGAGAACTAGATTTTGGTAATACAAAATTGTGGAAAAAGGTTTCGTTCCGAAAATCATCCTATACAAGGAGTTATGCAGTGCCAAAATTGGCCTTTTTACCATTTCGGGTCATTTCTAAGGTACCTAAAATGTGCAATTTTGACTCTTATCATTTTGTTTTGGTTTTGATAGTTTAAACTCACTATTTTGAGCATGGTATGATACTAAAACACAATGCTTAGCTATGGATTAAGGATATTGATGTTCTACTCCAATTATAGGCTTACCTAAGCACTTGTTAAGGTAAATCTAGTGATTTTGGCTAAGTATTTAAACTATACTTACTAAGTTCATCTAGATGGGTTACTTGCTACTTTGTTTTTGAATAATGACTATAATTCTTAGCTCAACGACTCTTCCAACACCCTTCATACATGTCTAGACCTCAACTTTCTATGTCTAAACACTACCAAAGACTTTTCCTATAATTTTTTCACATTTTTCTCTTCATAGAAGGTATTCTAAATATGATTTAAGTCTCTAACTTACAGCTACATCCTATTATCATAATTCCAACCAATTCACCATTTGGATGATTTCTAAATTGTCTCAAACCATTCCAATCTACTATCACCAATTTAATCACTTATTGAATTCGACTTTTAACATCCAAATCACACTTTCAAACTTTGCAATCACTTACCTCCCCATCTTAAACACTCTGCTATTATTCTAGCATTTGTATCTTATTTCACCCACTAAATCATGACCTAATCATCAAGGACCATCGTGCTTACACACTACGCTTCCGCTACGTACTCTGATTCTACAAACTCGGAGTTTTGGACTTTCTTTCTCAACCACCTCAAGGATACGAACTCATACTCTCAGAATGTGAAGAACAAGGACAACAACACAACTTAGACAATATTTCAAGAAATTTAGTAATAGGAGGGAAAGTCATCTCGACAGAGTCCTGAGTGCGCATCTCACAACTCTATCACGAATCATTTCTTCCTTGAAAGTTTCCATCTTGCTCGAATGCAAGAAAAATAGAAGAAGCAACTCCTCCATGTGGATCAAAAGACTCATAAGACTTGAGAACAATATATCCCCATGAAGTAAATGACTCTCATTGGGATTAAAGACAACTCAATCACCATTGATATAATTTCTCAGAACACGATCAATAAATTTATTTCCACTGGAGACATAGACACTGAAAGAAGCTCAGGTTACCACATGATTAAAAGAAACATCATGTGCAATGCATCATTCATACGAAATGAATGACCCTTCTAAGAATTGAGATATTTCATTTACATGAATAGTAGGCTACTCAAAAGTAGACTACTTGAAACATGTCCAATCGACTCATTCTTACAAGAAGAGCAATGATAAAATAAAATATCCAACATCACTATACAACTTGGAAGAGAATAGAATGCATAAGGCATTTACTCATAAGAAGTCAAAACAACTTGATAACAAGAGGGACAACTCATGCATAATGCATAGACTTCTCTATCACACTCAATCCATTATCCCACTATAGATGCCAAGGTCTTAAGGATTCCTTAAGGCAAAGCACAATCTAGAGAAATAACCTTGTCCCTTAGTGTTTTTTTTTTTTTTTTTTTTTTTTTTGATGTCTAACTAATCTCAATTCTATTGGCAATTCTATGGACTATTACACATCCTTAAGATGTCGGCATTTCCTTTTAACGACATTGCATCAACGATCTCACATGCCTATAATCTAACTAACCATACATTGCCACCACAGTAGTTAATGCAAGATTACGCTGTTACAAACAACTTCATATCTTACACCACCACCCACACATAGTAGGAGTAAGATTACACAACATATAGCATACAATGTTTCTTTCACCACTATTAAACAACAGTCGGTGCAAAAGCAAGCAGCTCAATCAATTCATCCTACATTGCTATTAAAGAATAGTCAATGTGGAATCACACAACATCAAACAATTCATCAATACTGTCATTAAGCGACAGCCAAACCAATCACACACAGCACAAACAATGGTTAAGTCCACACCCCAGTCTTGGTAGGACGAACTGCTCTGATACCATTATTGTAACGACCCGTCTTCGTTACAGATTTGTTATACTAAAGATTTTATTTCATTAAATTTTAAAAACTCTCTAATTAGTTTATTGATAAAATATTGGATAATTTTTTTTTTCGCAATTCCCAAAACTGACAGATAAAATTTAAAGCTTAATTTATAAATATCTCTTATACAAAACTTAACTAAATAAAACTATGTGTACATACATCTTTTCACATGATAAATACATAATACCCCTAACTGGTTCATTTTATACATAAGACCAAACAAAGAAATGGAAAGAAATGATAATGTCTTCAATCCCTCATATGCTCTATCCACAAACTCTCCAAGAGAAAGATCCACCTAAAAACCATCTGCTCCCCCGAACACGATGTCCGAGATCATCACAGGCACGAACCACATGTGCAAACATTGCAAGGGTAAGCTTACCAAACAAAACTATACATATAAGAAAGTAAGTGAATTTCCAATTATTAAGGAAAAGGACGAAAAACTAGATTTTGTATACTTCAAAATACTATATATAATAACTGAAAATGTTATACAAAACTTAGTTCATAAACATATTTATAACATGAATCATCAACAAGATCAACCACATACACCATCACCACTAATCACAATGAGTCATAACATCATAAGTCACACAATTAAAACAATTGCAGTATGATTTATGCAAATGCAGTTTTGACTCAAAATCATTTTGACCCTGCTCCATGGAGACTTCCCCTTTGAGTGTTTAGTAAGTAACTGGCCTACCATTACATACTGCAATTCAGCTATCAGCCCCTACTAAACGCGAATAAACTAGACAGAATTAGGAGATCAGGATACCCGGAAGGCCACCACGACCGCATCTCTGTCCAGATTACAGCCACATATGGAATTGCCAATATCCTTCTCCCCACAGACTATATAATCACAGATTATACGGTCCTGTCTAACTTATTCTGCTCACCCCAAAGATTCAATTCTCAAATCATATTCATTTCACATGACTACCGCAGTCCCGGTTAGTCAACAAAATCATTTCTCATATATCAACTCATTTCTCATGACTACCGCAGTCCCGGTTAGTCAACAAAATCATTTCTCATATATCAACTCATTTCTCATGACTACCGCAATCCCGGTTAGTCAACATTTATTCTTTCTTTTCTTTCTTTTCTTTTCTTTTCTTTCTTTTCATGGCTACCGCAGTCCCGGTTAGCCAACATCAATTATTTTTCACTTGAATCTTTATAAATCCCCCAAAAAGACTCATGCATATGCAATATGTTAATAATCACAATCAAGCCAAATCAAGCAATTTCAATCCAACAACAAACCAACCAATCAATTTCAATCCATCAAAACACATCATCCAATCAATCAAACATGATTCCAAACAATTATTTCAAGCTTCTAATATCAATTATATAAATCAATTTAATCTTTTTATGGCTCGTTTCTGCCATAAGGAAGTGTTCCTCTTAAGGGCTCGTTTCTAACTTACTATCTCTTTCTCCAACACAAAGCATAGATAAGGTCGTTCACAAAGGGTATATATGGTTTTCATCTAAGCAGATTCACTCTCAAGGCTATAGGCTCACTAACATAGAGTGGATTCGATAGAAATTTATCTAAGTTACTAGGTAGACAGTATAGCTATCTTCAAGGCAATACTTAAATCTACTCAACATTGAAGATTTAGAGTTAATGTATCCTATATAAGTTGTAGGTAAACTACTAGGTAGGCCTCTAGGTCAAGAACAAGTCTTTCACCTAAGGATTTCCTTTGAATTGAGCTTTCTAAGAGGTGATTTTGGGAAGCAACCCTATGATACAGAATTGTTTTCACTTTAGAACCCAAAAACAGATTTATTTCACTTAAAAACAAGATTGTGAATTTTGGTTTCATCCAAGACGGAGTTACAGTTTGAAAACTACGCACGTTTTAAGTTTGCAATTTTAAAGAATTCTAGAAAACAGTTTTCTATGCCAATTGAGCTACAAAGCTCGAAATCCTTTGGGACTTGAAAAAAGATTTAATATGCATTAAATGTGACTTAATGGCTTTGGTTTGACTCAAAAACTCAAAGCGGTTTGGAAATGACGCACATTATAAGTTTGCAAAATGCATGTTTCTAGAAAACTGGTTTTTCTACCAAATTCACTGTATAATGCTTAAACTCATGTGGGACCTCAAAACAGATTTAGAGGGTACTAAAACAAGGTTGTGGGCTTTGGTTTCACTCTAAAATCTCAAACGGTTTGAAAATGGCGTACGTTTCAAGTTTCAGGTTAAAAACGGCTTAGAAAAGAGGTGGTTTTCAAAGGTGAATTTAAAATCCATAGGGAGAAACTTTGTAAATCCCAAAAACAGATTTTATATACCTAAAAATAGGATTGTAGGAATTGGTCTCACCTCAAAATTCATCTCGGATCAAAATCTAGGCATTTCGGGTCACTTAAGGAACTAGTTTTGGGTCAAAATGAACCTAGGGATCCAAAATGAGCTACATAAGTCCAATGGCTATGAAATTTTGTGGAGAACTAGATTTTGGTAATACAAAATTGTGGAAAAAGGTTTCGTTCCGAAAATCATCCTATACAAGGAGTTATGCAGTGCCAAAATTGGCCTTTTTACCATTTCGGGTCATTTCTAAGGTACCTAAAATGTGCAATTTTGACTCTTATCATTTTGTTTTGGTTTTGATAGTTTAAACTCACTATTTTGAGCATGGTATGATACTAAAACACAATGCTTAGCTATGGATTAAGGATATTGATGTTCTACTCCAATTATAGGCTTACCTAAGCACTTGTTAAGGTAAATCTAGTGATTTTGGCTAAGTATTTAAACTATACTTACTAAGTTCATCTAGATGGGTTACTTGCTACTTTGTTTTTGAATAATGACTATAATTCTTAGCTCAACGACTCTTCCAACACCCTTCATACATGTCTAGACCTCAACTTTCTATGTCTAAACACTACCAAAGACTTTTCCTATAATTTTTTCACATTTTTCTCTTCATAGAAGGTATTCTAAATATGATTTAAGTCTCTAACTTACAGCTACATCCTATTATCATAATTCCAACCAATTCACCATTTGGATGATTTCTAAATTGTCTCAAACCATTCCAATCTACTATCACCAATTTAATCACTTATTGAATTCGACTTTTAACATCCAAATCACACTTTCAAACTTTGCAATCACTTACCTCCCCATCTTAAACACTCTGCTATTATTCTAGCATTTGTATCTTATTTCACCCACTAAATCATGACCTAATCATCAAGGACCATCGTGCTTACACACTACGCTTCCGCTACGTACTCTGATTCTACAAACTCGGAGTTTTGGACTTTCTTTCTCAACCACCTCAAGGATACGAACTCATACTCTCAGAATGTGAAGAACAAGGACAACAACACAACTTAGACAATATTTCAAGAAATTTAGTAATAGGAGGGAAAGTCATCTCGACAGAGTCCTGAGTGCGCATCTCACAACTCTATCACGAATCATTTCTTCCTTGAAAGTTTCCATCTTGCTCGAATGCAAGAAAAATAGAAGAAGCAACTCCTCCATGTGGATCAAAAGACTCATAAGACTTGAGAACAATATATCCCCATGAAGTAAATGACTCTCATTGGGATTAAAGACAACTCAATCACCATTGATATAATTTCTCAGAACACGATCAATAAATTTATTTCCACTGGAGACATAGACACTGAAAGAAGCTCAGGTTACCACATGATTAAAAGAAACATCATGTGCAATGCATCATTCATACGAAATGAATGACCCTTCTAAGAATTGAGATATTTCATTTACATGAATAGTAGGCTACTCAAAAGTAGACTACTTGAAACATGTCCAATCGACTCATTCTTACAAGAAGAGCAATGATAAAATAAAATATCCAACATCACTATACAACTTGGAAGAGAATAGAATGCATAAGGCATTTACTCATAAGAAGTCAAAACAACTTGATAACAAGAGGGACAACTCATGCATAATGCATAGACTTCTCTATCACACTCAATCCATTATCCCACTATAGATGCCAAGGTCTTAAGGATTCCTTAAGGCAAAGCACAATCTAGAGAAATAACCTTGTCCCTTAGTGTTTTTTTTTTTTTTTTTTTTTTTTTGATGTCTAACTAATCTCAATTCTATTGGCAATTCTATGGACTATTACACATCCTTAAGATGTCGGCATTTCCTTTTAACGACATTGCATCAACGATCTCACATGCCTATAATCTAACTAACCATACATTGCCACCACAGTAGTTAATGCAAGATTACGCTGTTACAAACAACTTCATATCTTACACCACCACCCACACATAGTAGGAGTAAGATTACACAACATATAGCATACAATGTTTCTTTCACCACTATTAAACAACAGTCGGTGCAAAAGCAAGCAGCTCAATCAATTCATCCTACATTGCTATTAAAGAATAGTCAATGTGGAATCACACAACATCAAACAATTCATCAATACTGTCATTAAGCGACAGCCAAACCAATCACACACAGCACAAACAATGGTTAAGTCCACACCCCAGTCTTGGTAGGACGAACTGCTCTGATACCATTATTGTAACGACCCGTCTTCGTTACAGATTTGTTATACTAAAGATTTTATTTCATTAAATTTTAAAAACTCTCTAATTAGTTTATTGATAAAATATTGGATAATTTTTTTTTTCGCAATTCCCAAAACTGACAGATAAAATTTAAAGCTTAATTTATAAATATCTCTTATACAAAACTTAACTAAATAAAACTATGTGTACATACATCTTTTCACATGATAAATACATAATACCCCTAACTGGTTCATTTTATACATAAGACCAAACAAAGAAATGGAAAGAAATGATAATGTCTTCAATCCCTCATATGCTCTATCCACAAACTCTCCAAGAGAAAGATCCACCTAAAAACCATCTGCTCCCCCGAACACGATGTCCGAGATCATCACAGGCACGAACCACATGTGCAAACATTGCAAGGGTAAGCTTACCAAACAAAACTATACATATAAGAAAGTAAGTGAATTTCCAATTATTAAGGAAAAGGACGAAAAACTAGATTTTGTATACTTCAAAATACTATATATAATAACTGAAAATGTTATACAAAACTTAGTTCATAAACATATTTATAACATGAATCATCAACAAGATCAACCACATACACCATCACCACTAATCACAATGAGTCATAACATCATAAGTCACACAATTAAAACAATTGCAGTATGATTTATGCAAATGCAGTTTTGACTCAAAATCATTTTGACCCTGCTCCATGGAGACTTCCCCTTTGAGTGTTTAGTAAGTAACTGGCCTACCATTACATACTGCAATTCAGCTATCAGCCCCTACTAAACGCGAATAAACTAGACAGAATTAGGAGATCAGGATACCCGGAAGGCCACCACGACCGCATCTCTGTCCAGATTACAGCCACATATGGAATTGCCAATATCCTTCTCCCCACAGACTATATAATCACAGATTATACGGTCCTGTCTAACTTATTCTGCTCACCCCAAAGATTCAATTCTCAAATCATATTCATTTCACATGACTACCGCAGTCCCGGTTAGTCAACAAAATCATTTCTCATATATCAACTCATTTCTCATGACTACCGCAGTCCCGGTTAGTCAACAAAATCATTTCTCATATATCAACTCATTTCTCATGACTACCGCAATCCCGGTTAGTCAACATTTATTCTTTCTTTTCTTTCTTTTCTTTTCTTTTCTTTCTTTTCATGGCTACCGCAGTCCCGGTTAGCCAACATCAATTATTTTTCACTTGAATCTTTATAAATCCCCCAAAAAGACTCATGCATATGCAATATGTTAATAATCACAATCAAGCCAAATCAAGCAATTTCAATCCAACAACAAACCAACCAATCAATTTCAATCCATCAAAACACATCATCCAATCAATCAAACATGATTCCAAACAATTATTTCAAGCTTCTAATATCAATTATATAAATCAATTTAATCTTTTTATGGCTCTTGATCAAATCTTGAATCTAAACCTAACAACATGTTTTTCTACATTCCAAATGGTCTAAAATGAAATTAAATGCCATGATCCTTACATTCTTAGATACGGCATCTCAGTACCCGCCATCTCCAATGGCCAGACGAACCTAACAGTCACTGCCACTTTGTTTTGTGGTTTGATTTTCACATGCAAAGCTTATCAAATAATTTCAAGAAAATTTGGGCATGGTCTCCTTTGTTTTAGGAGCCTTTCCAAGTAATTTAGAGAATCAAAAACAAAAACAATCAGTCCATACACACTCACACAGCCACTGCCAGGAGAATCAAATACCCATTTTTCATCAATTTTAAATTCAACCACCAATCAACTCAACATAAACAGCAAAAGGGGCAGGCATGCTATATGTGATTGAGCCCCCTAACTCTCAACCACACTTAAACTGAAAATATAAATCACAAGGAAGCTTCCCTTACCTTGAATCTTTTTTCTCCTTTTCTCCTTTGTCTTCTTTAAATTTTAGGATTTTTCTCCCAAATATTTCTCTCTGAATATAAGATCTCACTGATACAAGCAATTCACATGCACAACAAATTCCAGCACTCTTTGCCCGAGGATCACATTCCTCCCGGTCTCCAATTCACAATTAATAACAGAACAATCATTAATAACCAATAATCCAATAACTCAAACTCAATCATCACAAATCATTGCATTCATATTTCTATGGAAACTTCCCTTTTTAGGTGAAATTATTCCTTAACAAGTACAATTAAAGGCATTAAAACCAAATACACAATTAATATAATTAAATTTCATGTGGACACATAGAGCTGTACACACACACCAAAAATTATTTGATGCATCATATCAATTTGAAATTTCATGATATTTTACAGAGAAACTATACATCATTCATATTTCATCATATAAATTTATCTCACGAAAATTCAACCCACAAATATTATTTTTGAATTAAAAACAGTGGCTGGACATACTCTGTCAAACACAATTCCATATTTTTAGAAAATAGCATATCAAATTCGTTTTATGTGAAATTTTACAGAGAATATCTCCAACATGTGAACCATCACATATAATTTCCTCAGTACCAAAAATCCACCAAAAATACCTTTTTTGAATTTCCAAATCATTATTTCTCCAGAACACAGTTTTCAATAACAAAATGTAATTAATTACAAAAGGTACTTAAAAAAATTCTGAGAAAATCCATGGATATTCCACATGGTCAAAAAAGTATTACTAAATTTTCTCAAGACCAAATTCTCACAAAAAGTAATTTTCTAAATTTAATTTCTCTACTGTCCAGCTTTTCGGTTTTTCCAACATTAAATAACTAAAAATACTTCCCAGGCTTTTCTGACCTTACAAAAATTCAGAGAAGACCCTAATGATGCATAAAATGAACTCATGGTTCCAGTTTTCCAAAATCATGTCCCAAAATTCTTGTAAAAATCAAAACAGTCCCATTCTCAGAATCAACAGTTTTTAAAAATAATTCCGGTAAAAATAGTTACAGTGCTCAAAAAAATCTGAAAAAAATACCATGATATTCAGAGGCATCAAAACATAAGAAAATGTATTTACATCCTCAAAAACCTGCACGAAAACCGAGACGAAAAATCCACACAGTCACAGGACCCAAATCTCAAGTAGCTTATTTCGGGTTTTCAAAATTATTTACAGACCATCAACAACAGCCACAATCCATATTTAACAAGAAAACAAGGAAATAGCTTAGGGAAAAAAAAGAAACCCCTACATACCTCGATGAAATCGAAATCCAATCGGTTGGTTTTGAAGCTCTAGTCTCCCTCTATGATATATCCAATTTTAATCGGTAGAAACTTTGATTTGGAGGCTCAAATATTAGAGAGAAGGAGGAGAGAGAGAGCAGAGGGTTTCGAGAGACTGGAGGAAGAAAACAGAAATGGAGAGAATTCAGAGAAAGAAGAAGTCTTATTTGGGATAAATTTTCAATTTTGCTATTTGCAGCCACACTTCCTCTAAGGACACCCCTCTTCTCTTATTATTTTTTTTTTCTACAACTTACGGAACTTACGTAAATGTTCCAAAAATCTCACAATAACACTATAAATTTAAATTTAATTTCCTTTTATGGTATTTATCAAACACTTAATATACGTTACGAAAAATCACAGTGTTACAATTCTCTCCAACAAGAAAATTTCTAATTAAATCTCTCACTTTCATACTTATTGGGTTTTAATTTTCGGGATGTTACACGATGTCAACAATATCTTTTTAAAATTTATGACTACCGCAGACCCAGTGTCAACAATATTTCTCTTTTAAAAGTTCATGGCTACCGCAGTCCCGATTAGCCAACATCAATCATTTCTTATTTTATACATATCAAAATTATTTCTCATCTGAAATCTGTGTTTCCCCCAAAAAGAATCATGCATGCTCATGCCATGTGATAATGATCATAAGTAAATAATTAACATTAAACAATCACATAAAGAAATATACAATTCAACAATTAACATTAGTATTTTACTAAAGCATCAATTAGGTCACTACTATAAAAATTTACTAAACTACCCTTGCCCTTTTTCTAAATTTCCAATTTTACTCTCAATTATAAAATTACCAAATTACCCATATTCTTTCCTATTATTTCCGATTTTGCCCTTGATCTTTTCTCAAAATTCCAAAATTATCCTTAAACTTTCTAGAGCCTATGAATTTACCATTTTACCCTTATACTTTTCTATTATTTCCGAAATTGCCCTTGATGTTTTCATAAAATTCCCATTTTACCCCTAAACTTTCTAGAACCTATAAAATTACCATTTTACCCCTTACTATTTTTATAATTTACTAAATTACCCTTAAACTTTTTATAAAATTCTAAGATTACCCCTAAACTTTCTAGAACATATGTAATTACTATTTTCCCTTTAATATTTTATAATTTACTAATTTGCCCTTAAACTTTTTATAAAATTCCTAATATGTCCCTACATGTGAAATGACTATTTTGCCCTTGGTTATTTTAAAATTTCTACACAGTATCCCTTCAATCTAACCATGGCCGTGAGTGGTCTTCTACAATTTTTTTTCAATTTCATTTCAACAACAACCAAGCAATACCAATCAATAACAATTCAACCAAGTTTCAATCCATCACAACACATCAATAAATCAATCAAAACATTGTTTCAATCATCTAATTCAAACTTCTAACATCAAATTCATAAAAGCCCTAAATCAATTTCATCTTTTCATGGTTCTTCATCAAATCTTGAATCTAAACCTAAAGACATGTTTTTCCTACTTCCAAGTTGTCTAAATTGAAATTAAATGTCAATATCCTTACCTTAAATCCTTAATTTGATGAAAAACTCTTGAATCCCTTTTCTCCCTTTCTCCCTTGTCTTCTTGAAATTTTTGGGTTCTTCTCTCAATTTCTTCTCTTTTGGCCAAAGCTATATTGAAATTTGGGAGGTTTTGGTTTGTTTCTCTCTTGCAATTGGAAGAAAAGATGAAGTTTAACGGAGGGGCAGCTGCACAAGAAACTCACGGTTTTGGGTTTCTTGGAGAGCTAGCTTTGTAAGTTTTTCTTTTGGCTTTGGTTTCTTATGTTTTTAAAAAAAAAAAATTTCCACCCAATTTTAATAGGCATGGCCAGCTGCTACCTTGGTTCAAGGGAGATCAATTTGGCCGAAATTCCCAGCCACTTGGACAGCCAAGAAAACTTGCTTACGTGAGTGGCTAATTGCCTTGTCAAAAGTAAAAAATTGTAGAATTTGGTAGACTATTCTAGAAGGTTTTAGGTCTTGCTAATTATCTTACAAACTAATTAGAATTTTAAGAAACTAACACCACCATTGAATGCCTCACTATCAAAAACCTTGGGGTAGTGTCTTAATTATCTCTTAATCAAACTCTAATTGGCTTAATTTAATCACATTAGAATTATTGAGTTGTCATATTTTGATTGGCTAATACTTTTTATTTTTAATTTTCTTAGGTAAACAATTTTACTAATTATTCTAAGTATGTTATAATTAATAGATAATTCCATAGATATCATACAATTTTTATCTTAATTTTCTACCTTAAAATTTTATCGTAATAATTTCTCAGAGTTCTAATTTTCAGAAAATCCTAACAATTCGAAATTAGCATTTTAATTTGTCAACTGTATATATTTTTAATCTACATTCAATTATCTATTTATTAGATTGCAGTCTATTCCAAAATGTTACACCGAAAAATTTATCCTGGACAGCTGTGTGACACAACTGTCTAGTCAACAAGTAATTCATTTCTCAACTGTATATATTTTAAATCTACATTCAATTGTCTATTTATTAGGTTACAGATTTATCCAAAATGCTACACTGGAAAATTTTATCCTGGACAGTTGTCTGACACAACTGTCCGGTCAACGATAAATTCAGGCCTAAACAAAAGCACTAAAAGACTTAGAAAATTTTACTGAATAGAACTGTATTAATGTTATTATGAAAATATGTACAGAAGGTTTTTCTATAAATACAGTACATAATTTCTCATAATATTTATATAAAAATATTTACAAATAGTAAAATAAAAATGAGGGTGTTACAATTCTCCCCTACAAATAAAAATTTCGTCCTCGAAATTACTAATATAACTATATAAACAATTTGAGGATATTCTTCTCTCATTTTCTCCTCTAATTTCCAGGTGGCATCACCTCTGATATCATCCCAATTAACCTTAACCAGAGGAATATCTTTAGCTCCTAGGTACTTGATCCTTCTATCCTCAATCTCAACAGGTCTTGTTTTGATTTTCAGGTTTTCCTTTAACAGTATTTGATTAAGTTTAATGACATGTGAAGGTTCTGAGATATATTGTCTTAGTTGGGTCACATGAAATACATCATGGAGATTTGACAAAAAGGGTGGTAAGTCTATTTGATAGTCCATGGGTCAAATCTTTCGGAGGATTTGATAAGGTCCAATAAATTTAGGGGTTAGTTTCTTAGACTTTATTGTTCTGCCAACACCAGTTATCGGTGTGACTTTCCAAAAATACATGATCACCTTCTTGAAATTCTAAAGGTTTTCTTCTTTTATCTGCATAACTTTTCTGTCTGCTCTGTGCAGTTTTCATTTTCTCCTGAATAAATTTTACTTTTTCAATTGTTTGTTGGATGATGTCTGGCCCTATCAATAAATTTTCACCATCCTGATACCATACCAGTGGTGTCCTATATTTTCTGCCATATGTAACATCCTCATTTTATTTTACTATTTGTACGTATTTATATATGAATATTATGAATGATTATGTACTGTATTTTATAGAAACTTTCTATACGTATTTTCTTAATGAAATTAATACAGTTCTACTCAGAAGAATTTTCTGAATCTTTGGATGTCTTTGTTTTTGCCTGAATTGATTGTTGACTGGACCGCTATGTTAGACAGCTGTCCAGGATAGATTTTCAAGTGTAGAATTTTGGACTAATCTGTAACTTAATAAAAAGGTAATTGAATATACATTAAAAATATATACAGTTAAAGAAGTAAAATTCTAATTTCGAATTGATAGAATTTTATGAAAGTTAGAACTCTGAGAAATTCTTACGATAAAATTCTAAGGCAGAAAATTCAGAGAAAATTCGTATGACATCTATAGAATTATCTAATAATTGTAATATACTTAGAATAATTATTAAAAATATTTAACCAAGAAAAATTAAATTTAGAGTATTAACCAATCACAAGGTGACAAATCAAAGTTTCTAATGTCACTAAATTAAGCTAATTAAACTTGGATTAAGAGATAAGTAAGACACTACCCCAAGGTTTTTGATAGTGAGGAATCCAATGGTGGTGTTAGTTTCTTCAAATTCTAATTAGTTTGTAAGATAATTAAAAGCCTAAATTATTTTAGAAAATTCCATTAAATTCCTACCAATGTTGACTTTTAACCACACCAATTGGCAAGAAACGTAGGAGACTCAATTGGCTAACGTTGGGGACTTAATTGGCTGTCCAATTGGCTGCCAAATCTCCAGCTTTTGGACTGCCAAAGTCTAAGGAGGTGGACGTGAATGCTTGATTAAATTGAGTGAAGAATTCTTAATTAAAAACATAAGAAATTCAAAGTAAAAGAAAAGGCAACAAAGTTAACTTCTCACAAAACTCAAAACCGTGAGCTACCAGTAGCTGCAGCCCCTCCATTCACTTCATCTTAGCTTCATATTTTCTTCTAAAAAAATTAAGAAAGAAAACCATCCAAACCTCACCTCATCCAAAAATATTCGGCTAAAAGGAAGAGGAATTGGAAGGAAACTTTAAAAATTCAAGAAGATCAAGGAGGAAGGAAGGAAGAGATTCAAGGGTTCCTTCATCAATTTAAGGATCCAAGGTAAGTATCTTGGCATTTAATTTCAATTTAGAACCCTAGAAATTAGGAAAACCATGTGATTAGGGTTAAATTCAATATATGATCAAGAACCATGAAAGTGTGAAATTGAATTAGGGGTTTTGTTTATTGGATGTTAGAAACTTGAAATAATTGATTGGAATAATGTTTGATTGAATTCTTGAAGTGTTTGTGAGGGATGGAACTTTGGTTGCTTGATTTTGATTGAATCTTGATTTGGTTGATTTTTAATTGGAATTTGGCTTGGTTGTTTTGGAAGAAAATATTGGAAATGGCTTGTTGGCCATTCGGCTATGCTTGTTTTACAAGGGGTATTATGTGGAAATTTTTATAAAACTAAGGGTAAGATGGTCATTTTACATGTAGGGACACATTGGGAATTTTGGGAAAAGATTAAGGACATTTTCGGAAATAATAGAAATGTATAAGGGTAAAATGGTAAATTCATATTTTCTAGAAAGTTTAAGGATACATTAGGAATTTAATAAAAAGATCAAGGGTAAAATTGGAAATAATAGTAAATAGTGAGGGTAATTTGGTAATCTTACATTAAGGATAAAATTGGAATTTTAGAAAAATTAGGGTTAGTTTAGAAAATTTATTTAGTAAGGAACTAGATGGTATTTTGGTAAAATATTAATGTTATAATGTTAATTATTGAATTTTTATATATTTGTGTGTGAATAATTAAAATTTCTTATTTAATTATGATCATTATCATATTGCATATGCATGAGTCTTTTGGGGGATTTTAAAAAGATTTCAAGTGAAAACTGAATTATGTTGGCTAACCGGGACTGCGGTAGCCATGGATTTTAAAAGATCAGTAATGTTGACTAACCGGGACTGCGGTAGTCATGAGAAATGTTTTGACAGATGAGAAATGATTTGTTTTTGGGTGAGCAGAATAAGTTAGACAGGACTGTATAATCGGTGATTTTATAGTCTGTGGGGAGAAGGATATTGGCAATTCCATATGTGGCTGTAATCTGGACAGAGATGCGGTCGTGGTGGCCTTCCTGGGTATCCTGATCTCCTAATTCTGTTTAGTTTATTCGTGTTTAGTAGGGGCTGATTGCTGAATTGCAGTGCGTAATGGTAGGCCAGTTTCTTACTAAACACTCAAATGGGAAGTCTCCATGGAGCAGGGTCAAAAATGATTTTGAGTCAAAAAGCTGCATTTGCATAAATCATATTGCATTCAATTATTTGTGTGACTAATTAATTAGTATGTGATATGGATATGTTTGGAATTGTTTTACTTGTATGAGAAATTAAATGCCTGATCCGGTAATGCTGTCCCTAGATTCTAGGGAAGTTTGATTTGCAGGTGTTTGAAGAATAGTTAGAAGATAAAGATGCAAAAACTTTCAGAGCTATAGGACGGGGACTTTTTGGGTATTTTAGTACTTGTAATAACTAGAATAATTTTATAGTAGTCTTTATGTAAATTTTAATGATGTAAATTATAATGATATATCTTGAACTTTAATAGAATGTATTTGAAATTATATATATATATATATATATATATATATATATATATATATATATATATATATATATATTCGATGTAGATTAATTAATTAGAAGGGGGGTTACACCATACAAAGCTTCATAGGGAGCCATACCTATACTAGAATGGTAACTATTATTATATGTAAATTTCTATTAAAGGTAATATATCTTCCCAGTTTCCTTTCTCTTCTAATGTACAAGCTCTTAAGAGATCTTCTAATGATTGAATAGTTCTTTCTGTTTGACCATTAGTTTGAGGGTGGTATGCTGGACTAAGATGTAATTTACTTCCTAAGGCTTTCTGAAATTCTTTCCAAAATTTAGAAACAAATCTAGGGTCCCTATTAGATACTATACTAGTAGGTACTCCATGTAATCTAACTATTTCTTTTATGTACAATTGAGCTAATCTTTCTAAAGAATACCTTATTTTTATTGAAAGAAAAAAAAATGTGCTAATTTAAATAATCTATCTACAATTACCCAAATAGTATCACAATTCCTATTTGTCCTAGGTAATCCAACCACAAAATCCATTGATATACTATCCCATTTCCACCCAGGTATCTCTAAAGGTTGTAACATGCCATAAGGTTTCTGATGTTCAATCTTTGCTTTCTGACATGTTAAACATCTAGCTACATACCTGCTACATCTTTCTTCATCCAAGGCCACCAAAACATCTCCTTTAAATATTTATACATTTTTGTAGTTCCAGGATGAATACTTAATTTACTTTTGTGTCCTTCCTCCAAAATTAATTTCTTCAATTCTTGATTGTTAGGTACACAAATTCTATTTTTAAACCTAATAATTTCATCCATTCCTAAATTAAATTCTTTTACTTTATCTGTTCCTGTTAATCCTTTCTTTTCTTGAATAAATTCATCTACCTCTTGTTTATTCCTAATTTCTTTCAAAAAAAATCATTAGTGATAGTAATCATTCCTAATTGAATTTTATCCTTTTTCCTAACTGTACATAAATTCATATATCTAAACTGTTCTATTAATTCTAATTCTTGAATCATCATAGTTGACATATGTACAATTTTCCTACTTAAAGCATCTGCTACTACATTAGCCTTCCCCAGGATGATACATTAACTGAAAATAATAATCTTTAATAAACTCCATCCATCTTCTTTGTCTCATATTCAATTCCTTTTGATCAAACAAATATTTTAAACTCTTATGATCACTATATACATCAAATCTAGATCCATATAAATAATGTCTCTAAATCTTTAAAGCAAAAACTATAGCAGCTAACTCCAAATCATGAGTATGGTAATTCCTTTCATGCGGTCTCAACTGCCTAGATACATAAGCTACCACTTTCTTGTTCTGCATCAACACACATCCTAACCCTTGATATGAGGCATCACAGTATACCTCATACGGTTCATTTGGGTCAGGTAAAATTAAAACTGGTGAGGTAGTCAATTTATGTTTCAATTCTTGAAAACTTTTCTCACAACTCTCACTCCAAATAAAAGGTTGATTTTTCCTAGTTAATTATGTTAAGGGTCCAGTTATTTTAGAAAATCCTTCAATAAATCTTCTATAACATCTAGCTAATCCTAAGAAACTCCGAATTTCAGTTACTATTTTAGGCCTTTCCCATTGTAAAACTGCTTCTAACTTAGAAGGATCCACACTTATTCCATCTTTAGAAATTACATGTCCTAAAAATTTTACTTCCTCCAACAAAAATTCACATTCAGACAATTTAACATAAAATTTTCTTTCTTTTAGAGTTTGTAATGTTATTCTAAGATGATTTTCATGTTCTTCTTTATTCTTAGAATATATTAATATATCATCTATAAATACTACTACAAAATGATCTAAGTATGGTCTAAACACCCTATTCATATAATCCATAAATACTACTGGAGCATTAGTCACTCCAAATGGCATCACTTGATATTCATAATGCCTATACCTAGTCCTAAAAGCAGTCTTGGGTATATCCTCCTTTTTAACTCTAATTTGATGATACCTATACCTTAAATCTATTTTAGAGAATATTGTTGCTCCTCCAAGTTGGTCCATTAATTCATCTATCCTAGGTAAAGGATATTTATTCTTTATAGTTACTTTATTTAATTGTCTATAATCTACACATAACCTAGATCCTCCATCTTTCTTTTTAACTAATAATACTGGGGCTCACCATGGGGACACATTAGGCCTTATAAACTGTTTTTCTAACAATTCCTCCAATTGTTTCTTTAACTCAGTTAATTCCAATGGTGACATCCTATATGGTTGCATAGAAATTGGTCTAGTACTAGGCGTCAAGTCTATACTAAATTCTATTTCTCTTTCAGGAGGCAAGTTAGGAACATCATCAGGAAAAACTTCAGGATACTCACTTACAACTGGCACAGAGTCTATTTTCATTTTATCTTCCTTAGTTCTAAAAGATGATAACATGTATTTTGAATTTCACTTTTAAATGATATTTCTTTATGTATAACAGGCTTAAGTCTAGAAATATCAGGTTCAGGAAAAATCAGAGTTTTAAAGACACAATCTATTAGAATATGGTTGGCTGATAACCAATCCATTCCTAATATCACATCAAGGTCAATTAAAGGCAACAAATCAAGTTCATAACAAATGGTCTATCTCTGATCGTTATCACACAATTCAAACATATTTTTGAGGTTAGGATTGGTTTAGAAGTGGGTACAGAAACAAGCAAAGTATAGGGTAATGGTGACACAACTAAACTCAGATTCCTAACACAGTCACCAGATATAAATGAATATGTAGCACCTAAATCACACAATACAGTCAAGGACTTATCTTCCATTTGTCCCTGGTCCTAATAGTTAATATATATCAATCCTAAAACAAATCTAAACCACGATACACTGTTTCAACCTTCAAAACACGTGAAAACATCCATTAGAACAATAAGGCAATAACTATACTCTCAACATCTTATCATATTCCAAACATCAAGGTATCTTCAAAACTTTGTTTTCTTTCCTTTGTTAAACTCATCCTTATCCTATAACTCAAATATTTGTACCCCTATTCTCAATCTTGGTCTACAAATTCAGATCTTTGGATCTCCTTCCTCAACTAGCTCAAGGGTATAACTCATAAATTCACAATATAAGGAACATGGAAAATAACACAACCTAAAAAAAATTTAATATTAGGAGGGAAAGTCATCTCAACTGAGTCCTGAGTGTGCACCCTCACAACTCTATCAAGATTTCCTTTCCGCCATCTCTACCTGTCTTAGAGTCTCAAATCTAGTTACTACCCTTTTTCCCATAATATTCTTAACAAATTAACACAGCAGAACACATAATAGACCAATTACTCACAAGTCATAGAGATGCATAACCAGAGCTCTCATACCACTAATGTAACCCCCCTTCTAATAAAATTTAATTTAACTATTTAATTTATTTTATACATAATTGTTTTAATACATTCTATTAAAATCCAAAATATATTCAATTTTACATCACTAAAATTTTCCAATTTTTTTTTACTATTACAAAATGTTTCTTCTAGAAGTACTGATTTTCCAAAATATACCCATCCTATAGCTCTGGTCATATCTGCATCTTTTTCTTCTAACTATTCTTCTTTCACCTGCAATTAAACTTCCTTAGAAGCTAGGGACAAAATTTATCGGATCAGGCATTTAATTTCTCATACAATTAGAAACAATTTCAATCAAGGTAATATTTCATACATTACTTGATAATTCACATAATATAATTGCAGTATGATTTATGCAAATACAATTTTGACTCAAAATCATTTTTGACCCTGCTCCATGGAGACTTCCCCTTTTGAGTGTTTAGAAAAGACTGGCTTAACATTACGCACTGCAATTCAGCTCAGCCCCTACTAAATGTGAATAAGCTAGACAGAATTAGAAGTACAGGATACCCTAGGAGGCCACCACGACCGCATCCCTGTCCAGATTCTAGCCACATGTGGAATTGCCCATACCTTGCACCCTACAGGCTATATAATCACAGACTATACAGACTATATAGCCCTGCCTAACTTACTCTGCTCACCCAATTTTTTATATCTCATGACTACCGCAGTCCCGGTGTCAATAATATCTTTTTAAAATTCATTACTACCGTAGTTCCGGTGTCAACATTTATCATTTCACATGACTACCGCAGACCCAGTGTCAACAATATTTCTCTTTTAAAAGTTCATGGCTACCGCAGTCCCGATTAGCCAACATTAATCATTTCTTATTTTATATATATTAAAATCATTTCTCATCTAAAATCCTTGTGTTTCCCCTAAAAAGAATCATGCATGCTCATGCCATGTGATAATGATCATAAGTAAATAATTAACATTAAACAATCACATAAAGAAATATACAATTCAACAATTAACATTAGTATTTTACTAAAGTATCAATTAGGTCACTACTATAAAAAGTTACTAAACTACCCTTGCTCTTTTTCTAAATTTCCAATTTTACTCTCAATTATAAAATTACCAAATTACCCATATTCTTTCCTATTATTTCCGATTTTGCCCTTGATCTTTTCTCAAAATTCCAAAATTATCCTTAAACTTTCTAGAGCATATGAATTTACCATTTTACCCTTATACTTTTCTATTATTTTCGAAATTGCCCTTGATGTTTTCATAAAATTCCCATTTTACCCCTAAACTTTCTAGAACCTATAAAATTACCATTTTACCGCTTAATATTTTTGTAATTTACTAAATTACCCTTGAACTTTTTATAAAATTCTAGGATTACCCCTAAACTTTCTAGAACATATGTAATTACTATTTTACCCTTTAATATTTTATAATTTACTAATTTGCCCTTAAACTTTTTATAAAATTCCTAATATGTCCCTACATGTGAAATGACTATTTTGCCCTTGGTTATTTTAAAATTTCTACACAGTATCCCTTCAATCTAACCATGGCCGTGAGTGGTCTTCTACAATTTTTTTTCAATTTCATTTCAACAACAACCAAGCAATACCAATCAATAACAATTCAACCAAGTTTCAATCCATCACAACACATCAATAAATCAATCAAAACATTGTTTCAATCATCTAATTCAAACTTATAACATCAAATTCATAAAAGCCCTAAATCAATTTCATCTTTTCATGGTTCTTCATCAAATCTTGAATCTAAACCTAAAGACATGTTTTTCCTACTTCCAAGTTGTCTAAATTGAAATTAAATGCCAAGATCCTTACCTTAAATCCTTAATTTGATGAAAAACTCTTGAATCCCTTTTCTCCCTTTCTCCCTTGTCTTCTTGAAATTTTTGGGTTCTTCTCTCAATTTCTTCTCTTTTGGCCAAAGCTATATTGAAATTTGGGAGGTTTTGGTTGGTTTCTCTCTTGCAATTGGAAGACAAGATGAAGTTTAATGGAGGGGCAGCTGCACAAGAAACTCACGGTTTTGGGTTTCTTGGAGAGCTAGCTTTGTAAGTTTTTCTTTTGGCTTTGGTTTCTTATGTTTTTAAAAAAAAATTCTCCACCCAATTTTAATAGGCACGGTCAGCTGCTGCCTTGGTTCAAGGGAGATCAATTTGGCCGAAATTCCCAGCCACTTGGACAGCCAAGAAAACTTGCTTACGTGAGTGGCTAATTGCCTTGTCAAAAGTCAAAAATTGTAGAATTTGGTAGACTATTCTAGAAGGTTTTAGGTCTTGCTAATTATCTTACAAAATAATTAGAATTTTAAGAAACTAACACCACCATTGAATTCCTCACTATCAAAAACCTTGGGGTAGTGTCTTAATTATCTCTTAATCAAAGTCTAATTAGCTTAATTTAATCACATTAGAATTATTGAGTTGTCACATTTTGATTGGCTAATACTTTTTATTTTTAATTTTCTTAGTTAAAAATTTTTACTAATTATTCTAAGTATGTTATAATTAATAGATAATTCCATAGATATCATACAATTTTTATCTTAATTTTCTACCTTAAAATTTTATCGTAATAATTTCTCAGAGTTCTAACTTTCAGAAAATCCTAACAATTCAAAATTAGCATTTTAATTTGTCAACTGTATATATTTTTAATCTACATTCAATTATCTATTTATTAGATTGCAGTCTATTCCAAAATGTTACACTGAAAAATTTATCCTGGACAGCTGTGTGACACAACTGTCCAGTCAACAAGTAATTCATTTCTCAACTGTATATATTTTAAATCTACATTCAATTATCTATTTATTAGGTTACAGATTTATCCAAAATGCTACACTGGAAAATTTTATCTTGGACAGCTGTCTGACACAACTGTCCGGTCAACGATAAATCCAGGCCTAAACAAAAGCACTAAAAGACTTAGAAAATTTTACTGAATAGAACTGTATTAATGTTATTACGAAAATATGTACAGAAGGTTTTTCTATAAATAAAGTACATAATTTCTCATAATATTTATATAAAAATATTTACAAATAGTAAAATAAAAATGAGGTATCCTGATCTCCTAATTCTATTTACCTTATTCACGTTTAGTAGGGGTTGATAGCTGAATTGCAGTGCGTAATGGTAGGCCAGTTACTTACGAAAGACTCAAAGGGGAAGTCTCCATGGAGCAGGGTCAAAATGATTTTGAGTCAAAACTGCATTTGCATAAATCATATTGCATTTGTTTTAATTATGTGATTTATTAATTATTATATAAATTTTTCTGGTTGAAAATGTCTGTCCTTGTATGAGAAATTAAATGCCTGATCCTGTAAAATTTTGTCCCTAGATTCTAGGGAAGTGTAAATGCAGATGAACTAGAAGAATAACTAGAAGAAAAAGATGCAGAGATCATCAGAGCTATAGGATGGGAAAATATTTTGGGTAGACACTATTTGTAGTACTTCTGTAGTAATATTTTAAAGGAGAATTTTAGTGATGTAAATAACAGAAAATATTTTGAATTTTATTAGAATGTATTAGAACTTTTATATATATAATATAATGTGAATTAAATAGATAAATTAAATGTTTTATTAGAAGGGGGTTACACATTCCCTTCCAAATTGGCATAAAATGAGAGAAGGCCTAAAAAAATTTTAGGATATCTCATTTAATTTTATTGAAAATACATATCTCCTCTCATTAATAATGGAAATTCTTATAAATGTTGTGATAAAAAACTAGTAAAGGAAACTATTAATGTGATTGTTATCTTTTTAATGTGATTGGTAATTGTCGTAGAAATATCAAAATTTAACGATATGTTCGGGAGGTGAAATAATAAAAAGATTAAATTTTTTTGGTGGGATATGAAAAGATCATTCCCTTCCAAATTGGCATAAAATGAGAGAAGACCTAAAAAAATTTCAGGATATCTCGTTTAATTTTATTCAAAATACATATATGCTCTCATTAATAATGGAAATTCTTACAAACGTTGTGATAACAAACTAGTAAAGGAAACTATTAATGTGATGGTTATCTTTTTAATGTGATTGGTAACTGTCGTAGAAATATCAAAATTTCACGATATGTTTCGGAGGTGAAATAATAAAAAGATATTAATTGTTTTTTGTGAGATCTGAAAAGATCATTCCCTTCCAAATTGGCATAAAATGAGAGAAGACCTAAAAAAATTTCAGGATACCTCGTTTAATTTTCTTAAAAATACATATCTCCTCTCATTAATAATGGAAATTCTTATAAACGTTGTGATAAAAAACTAATAAAGGAAACTATTAATGTGATTGTTATCTTTTTAATGTGATTGGTAATTGTCGTAGAAATATCAAAATTTCACCATATGTTTGGGAGGTGAAATAATAAAAAGATTATAATTTTTTTATTGAGATCTAAAAAGATCATTCCCTTCCAAATTGGCATAAAATGAGAGAAGACCTAAAAAAATTTCAGGATATCTCGTTTAATTTTCTTAAAAATACATATCTCCTCTCATTAATAATGGAAATTCTTATAAACTTTGTGATAAAAAAACTAATAAAGGAAACTATTAATGTGATTGGTAATTGTCGTAGAAATATCAAAATTTCATGACATGTTTGGGAGGTGAAATAATAAAAAGATTATAATTTTTTTTGTGAGATCTGAAAAGATCATTCCCTTCCAAATTGGCATAAAATGACAGAAGACCTAAAAAATTTCAGGATATCTCGTTTAATTTTTAAAAAAATACATATCTCCTCTCATTAATAATGGAACTTCTTATAAACGTTGTGATAAAAAACTAATAAAGGAAACTATTAATGTGATTCTTATATTTTTAATGTTATTGGTAATTGTCGTAGAAATATCAAAATTTCACGATATGTTTGGGAGGTGAAATAATAAAAAGATTATAATTTTTTTTGGTGAGATCTAAAAAGATCATTCCCTTCCAAATTGGCATAAAATGAGAGAAGACCTAAAAAAATTTCAGGATACATATCTCGTTTAATTTTATTAAAAATACATATCTCCTCTCATTAATAATGGAAATTATTGTAAACGTTGTGTTAAAAAACTAATAAAGGAAACTATTAATGTGATTGTTATCTTTTTAATGTGATTGGTAATTGTCGTAGAAATATCAACATTTCACATTATGTTTGGGAGGTGAAATAATAAAAATATTATATTTTTTTTTTGGTGAGATCTGAAAAGATCATTCCCTTCCAAATTGGCATAAAAGGAGAGAAAACCTAAAAAAATTTCAGGATATCTTGTTTAATTTTATTAAAAATACATATCTACACTCATTAATAATGGAAATTCTTATAAACGTTGTGATAAAAAACTAATAAAGGAAACTATTAATGTGATTGTTATATTTTTAATGTGATTGGTAATTGTCGTACAAATATCAACAATTCACGATACGTTTGGGAGGTGAAATAATAAAAAAGATTATAACTTTTTTTCGGTGACATCTGAAAAGATCATTGCCTTCCAAATTGGCATAAAATGAGAGAAGAAGTAAAAAAATTTCAGGATATGTCGTTTAATTTTATTAAAAGTACGTATCTGCTTTAATTAATAATGGAAATTCTTATAAACATTCTGATAAAAAAACTAACAAAGGAAACTATTAATGTGATTATTATATTTTTAATGTGATTGGTAATTGTCATAGAAATATCAAAATTTCACGATGTGTTTGGGAGGTGAAATAATAAAAAGATTATAATTTTTTTTTGGTGAGATCTGAAACGACCATTCCCTTCCAAATTGGCATAAAATGAGAGAAGACCTAAAAAAATTTTAGGATATCTCGTTTAATTCTTTTAAAAATACGTATCTTCTTTGATTAATAATGGAAATTCATATAAACGTTGTGATAAAAAACTAATAAAGGAAACTATTAATGTGTTTGGTAAATGTCGTAGAAATATCAAAATTTCACGATGTGTTTGGGAGGTGAAATAATAAAAAGAATATAATTTTTTTGGTGAGATCTGAAAAGATCATTCCCTTCCAAAATTCATAAAGTGAGAGAAGACCTAAAAAAATTTCCGGATATCTCGTTTAATTTTATTAATAATACATATCTCCTCTCATTAATAATGGAAATTATTATAAACGTTGTGATAAAAAAAATAATAAAGGAAATTATTAATGTGACTGTTATCTTTTTAAGGTGATTGGTAATTGTCGTAGAAATATCAAAATTTCACGATGTGTTTGGGAGGTGAAATAATAAAAAGATTATAATTTTTTTTTGGTGAGATCTGAAAAGATCATTCCCTTCCAAATTGGCATAAAATAAGAGAAGACCTAAAAAAATTACAGGATATCTCGTTTAATTTTATTAAAAATACATATCTGCTCTCATTAATAATGGAAATTCTTATAAACGTTGTGATAAAAAACTAATAAAGGAACCTGTTAATGTGATAGTTATGTTTTCAATGTGATTGGTAATTGTCGTAGAAATATCAAAATTTCACGATATGTTTGGGAGGTGAAATAATAAAAAGATTATAATTTTTTTTGGTGAGATCTAAAAAGATCATTCACTTCCAAATTGGCATAAAATGAGAGAAGACCTTAAAAAATTTCAGTATATCTCGTTTAATTTTACTAAAAATGCAAATCTCCTCTCATTAATAATGGAAATTCTTATAAACGTTATGATAAAAAACTAATAAAGGAAACTATTAATGTGATTGTTATCTTTTTAATGTGATTGGTAATTGTCGTAGAAATATCAAAATTTCACGATGTGGTTGGGAGGTGAAATAATAAAAAGGTTATAATTTTTTTTTAGTGGGATCTGAAATGATCATTCCCTTCCACATTGGCATAAAATGTGAGAAGACCTAAAAAAATTTCAGGATCTCTCATTTAATTTTATTAAAAATATGTATCTCCTCTCATTCATAAAGGAAATTCTTATAAACGGTGTGATAAAAACTAATAAAGGAAACTATTAATGTGATTGGTAATTGTCGTAGAAATATCAAAATTTCACGATGTGTTTGGGAGGTGAAATAATAAAAAGATTATAACTTTTTTTTTTGGTGAAATCTAAAAAGATCATTCCCTTCCAAATTGGCATAAAATGAGAAAAGACCTAAAAAGATTTCAGGATATCTCGTTGAATTTTATTAAAAATACCTATCTCCTCATCAAAAAAGGAAATTCTTATAAATGTTGTGATAAAAGACTAATAAAGGAAACTATTAATGTGATTGTTATCTTTTTAATGTGATTGGTAATAGTCGTAGAAATATCAAAATTTCACGATATGTTTAGGAGGTAAAATAATAAAAAGAATATAATTTTTTTTGGTGAGATCTAAAAAGATCATTCCCTTCCAAATTGGCATAAAATGAGAGAAGACCTAAAAAAATTTCAGGATATCTCGTTTAATTTTATTAAAAATACCTATCTCCTCTCACTAAAAATGGAAATTCTTATAAACGTTGTGACAAAAAACTAACAAAGGAAACTATTAATGTAATTGTTATCTTTTTAATGTCATTGGTAATTGTCGTAGAAATATCAACATTTCACGATTCGTTTAGGAGGTGAAATAATAAAAAGACTATAATTTTTTTTTGGTGAGATCTGAAAAGATCATTCCCTTTCAAATTGGGATAAAATGAGAGAAGACCTTAAAAAATTTCAGGATATCTCGTTTAATTTTCTTAAAAATACATATCTTCTCTCATTAATAATGGAAATTCTTATAAACGTTGTGATAAAAAACTAATAAAGGAAACTATTAATGTAATTGTTATCTTTTTAATGTTATTGGTAATTGTCGTAGAAATATCAACATTTCACATTATGTGTGGGAGGTGAAATAATAAAAACATTATAATTTTTTTTGGTGAGATCTGAAAAGATCATTCCCTTCCAAATTGGCATAAAATGAGAGAAGACCTAAAAAAATTTTAGGATATCTCGTTTAATTTTATTAAAAATACATTTCTGCTCTCAATAATAATGGAAATTCTTATAAACGTTGTGATAAAAAAACTAATAAAGGAAACTATTAATGTGATTGTTATATTTTTAATGTGATTGGTAATTGTCGTAGAATCATCAACAATTCACAATATGTTTGGGAGGTGAAATAATAAAAAGATTATAACTTTTTTTTGGTGAGATCTGAAAAGATCATTCCCTTCCAAATTGGCATAAAATGAGAGAAGACCTAAAAAAATTTCAGGATATCTCGTTTAATTTTATTGAAAATACATATCTCCTCTCATTAATAATGGAAATTCTTATAAACGTTGTGATAAAAAACTAGTAAAGGAAACTATTAATGTGATTGTTATCTTTTGAATGTGATTGGTAATTTTCGTAGAAATATCAAAAATTCATGATACGTTTGGGAGGTGAAATAATAAAAAGATTATAATTTTTTTTGGTGAGATTTGAAAAGATCATTCCCTTCCAAATTGGCATAAAATGAGAGAAGACATAAAAAAATTTTAGGATATCTCATCTAATTTTATTAAAAATACATATCTCCTCTCATTAATAAAGGAAATTCTTATAAATGTTGTGATAAAAAAAAAACTAATAAAGGAAACTATTAATGTAATTGTTATCTCTTTAATGTGATTGGTAATTGTCGTAGAAATATCAACATTTCATGATATGTCTGGGAGGTGAAATAATAAAAAGATTATAATTTTTTTTGGTCAGATCTGAAGACATCATTCCCTTCCAAATTGGCATAAAATGACAGAAGACCTAAAAAAATTTCAGGATACCTCGTTTAATTTTCTTAAAAATACATATCTCCCCTCATTAATAATGGAAATTCTTATATACGTTGTGATAAAAAACTAATAAAGGAAACTATTAATGTGATTGTTATCTTTTTAATGTGATTGATAATTGTCATAGAAATATCAAAATTTCACGATGTGTGTAACACCCTCATTTTTATTTTACTGTTTATAAATATTTTTCTATAAATATTATAAGAAATTACGTACTGTATTTAGGGAATATTTTCTGTACATATTTTCATAATAAAATTAATACAGTTCTATTCAGAAAAATTTTCTAAGTCTTTTAATACTTTTGTTTATACCTAAATTTCTTGTTGATTGGATAGTTGTGTCAGACAGCTGTCCAAGATAAGATTTTCTAGTATAACATTTTGGATTAAACTGTACTCTAATAAATCAAGAATTTAATGTAGATTTAAAATATATACAGTTGAGAAATGAAATTACTTGTTGACTGGACCGCTATGTTAGACAGCTGTCCAGGATAAATTTTCAAGTGTGGAATTTTGGACTAATCTGTAACTTAATAAAAAGGTAATTGAATATAGATTAAAAATATATACAGTTAAAGAATTAAAATGCTAATTTCGAATTGTTAGGATTTTCTGAATGTTAGAACTTTGAGAAATTATTACGGTAAAATTCAAAGGCAGAAAATTAAGATAAAATCTATATGTCATCTATTGAATTATCTATAAATTATAACATACTTAGAATAATTATTAACAATTTTTAACTAAGAAAAATAGAAATACAAATTATTAGCCAATCAAAATTTGACAAATTGACATTTCTAATGTAATTAAATTAAGCTAATTAGACTTGGATTAAGAGACAATTAAGACACTACCCCAAGGTTTTTGATAGTGAGGAATTTAATGGTGGTGTTAGTTTCTTCAAATTCTAATTAGTTTGTAAGATAATTGAAAAGCTCTCTAATATTCTAGAAAAATCCCTAAATTTCCCACAAACTTTGACTTTTGATCACAAGCTTGGCAACTCACGTTGGGAAGTTGCCTTGGCTGTCCAAGTGGCTTAAATTGGTGACCAAATGGACTGCTTTGTGGCCAGCAGCTGGACGTGTAGTTGCTATTAAATTTGGTGAAGAAAATTTTATTTAAAAACATAATAAACAAATCAAAAGCAAAATTGGAAAAGCTAGCTCTCCTCACCACCCAAACCGTGAGCTCTTCCAACTGCAGCCCCTCCATTTTCACTTCAGCCTTTCTTCTAAAATTAAGAATTTAACCAACCAAAACCTTTCAAATTTCAATATAGCTTAGGCCAAAGAGAAGAGAATTAGGAGGAAAACTCCAAAATTTCAAGAAACCAAGGGAGAAAGGGAGAAAAGAAATTCAAGAGTTCTCCATCAAATTAAGGATCTAAGGTAAGGATCTTGGCATTTAATTTCAATTTAAACCAATTGGAGTTAATAGAAACATGTTCTTAGTTCTAATTTCAAGATTTGATCAAAATTCAACAAAAGATGAAATTGATTTAGGGCTTTTAGATGATTGAAGTTAAAAGCTTGAAATTGTTGTTTGAATCCATGTTTGATTGAATTCATGATGTGTTGTGATGGATTGGAATTGATTGATTGGCTTGTTCTTGATTGGAAATTGAAATTTGTTCTTGATTGAGATTTCTTGAATTGATTTGATTTTGATTGGAATTTGGATTGGTTGTTTTGAGAAAATTGTTGGAAATGTGAAGGAGGCCATACGGCCATGATGAGAATGATAGGGATATCATGTGGAATTTTTCAAATGACCAAGGGTAAAATAGTCATTTCACATGTCGGGACACATTGGGAATTTTAGAAAAAGTTTAAGGGCATTTTCGGCAATAATTAAAAAGTATAAGGGTAATTAGGTAATTTCACATTTAAAGGATACAATTGGAATTTTATAAAAAGATTGAGGTTAATTAAGTAATTTCACATTTAAAGGATACAATTGGAATTTTATCAAAAGATTGAGGGTAATTAGGTAATTTCATAGATTCTAGAACAATTAGGGACATATTCGGAATTTCATAAAAAGATCAAGGGCAAAATTGGAATTTTAGAAAATATCAAGGATAATTTAGAAATTTTACATAGTAATGAACTAGTTGGTATTTTATTAAAGTGTTAATGTTATAATGTTAATTATTGAATTTCTATAATTATTATGTGATTGTTTAATAATAATTATTTACTTATTGGCATCATTATCATATTGCATGATCATGAGTCTTTTGAGCGAAAAATAAAGATTTTTAAACGAGTTTGATAAATGAGAATTGAGTATTTATGGGGGAATTGATTTCCAGGACTGTGTTGACTGATCGGACTGCGGTAGTCATGTATTTGAAAATATGATTGAGATTATGAACAGAGAACTGTGTTGACTGACCGGACTACGGTAGTCATGTATTTGAAAATATGATTGAGATTATGAACAGAGAACTGTGTTGACTGACCGGACTGCGGTAGTCATGTATTTGAAAAGATGATTGAGATTATGAACAGAGAATATGATAGTCCTGAGAAATGGGTGAGCAGAGTAAGTTAGACAGGACTGTATAGTCTGTGATTATATAGTCTGTGGGGTGAGGGATATTGGCAATTCCACATGTGGCTGTAATCTGGACAGAGATGCTGCCGTGGTGGCCTTCCGGGTATCCTGATCTCCTAATTCTGCTAGCTTATTCGCGTTTAGTAGGGGCTGATAGCTGAATTGCAGTACGTAATGGTAGGCCAGTTACTTACTAAACACTCAAAGGGGAAGTCTCCATGGAGCAGGGTCAAAATGATTTTGAGTCAAAAGGATTTTGAGTCAAAACTGCATGTGCTTTATAAACTTGCATTTTCATAAAGCATACTGCATTTGCATTATTTATGTGAATTCTTAGTTATGAAATGAAATGTCATTGATTGTGATTGTTTTCTGTGTATTAGAAATTAAATGCCTGATCCGGTAATGCTGTCCCCAGATTCTAGGGGAGTGTGATTGCAGGTATTTGGAAGATTAATTAAAAGTTACAGATGCAGACATGTTCCAGAGCTATAGGAATAGGGGTTTTTGGCTTTAGATACTTTTGTATTAATTAGAAATAATTTGGAAGTAGTATTTTCTATAAATTTTAATAATGTAAATTATAATGACAAACTTTAAATTTTAATGGAATGTATTTATTTTAATGGTAAATTCTTTTTATGGATTTTAGATAGAAATTAATTAATTAGAAGGGGGGTTACAATGTGTTTGGGAGGTGAAATAATAAAAAGATTATAATTTTTTTTGGTGAGATCTGAAAAGATCATTCCCTTCCGAAATTGCATAAAGTGAGAGAAGAGCTAAAAAAATTTCAGGATATCTCCTGTAATTTTATTAAGAATACATATCTCCTCTCATTAATAATGAAATTATTATAAACGTTGTGATAAAAAAACTAATAAAGGAAACTCTTAATGTGACTGTTATCTTTTTAAGGTGATTGGTAATTGTCGTAGAAATATCAAATTTTCACGATGTGTTTGGGAGGTGAAATAATAAAAAGATTATAATTTTTTTTGGTGAGATCTGAAATGTTCATTCCTTTGCAAATTGGCAAAAAATGAGAGAAGACCTAAAAAAATTTCAGGATATCTCGTTTAATTTTATGAAAAATACGTATCTCCTCTCATTAATAATGGAAATTCTTATAAACGTTGTGATAAAAAACTAATAAAGAAACTATTAATGTGATTGTTATCTTCTTAATGTGATTGGTAATTGTCGTAGAAATGTCAAAATTTCACGATGTGTTAGGGAGGTGAAATAATAAAAAGATTATAATTTTTTTTGGTGAGATCTGAAACGACCATTCCCTTCCAAATTGGCATAAATTGAGAGAAGACCTAAAAAAATTTTAGGATATCACGTTTTATTCTTTTAAAAATACGTATCTCCTCTCATTAATAATGGAAATTCTTGTAAACGTTGTGATAAAAAACTAATAAAGGAAACTATTAACGTGATTGTTATCTTTTTAATGTGATTGGTAATTGTCGTAGAAATATCAAAATTTCACGATGTGTTTCTGAGATGAAATAATAAAAAGATTAAAAATTTTTTTTGGTGAGATCTAAAAACATCATCCCCTTCCAAATTGGCATAAAATGAGATAAGACCTAAAAAAATTTCAGGATATCACGTTTAATTTTATTTAAAATACGTATCTCCTCTCATTCATAATGGAAATTCTTATAAACGTTGTGATAAAAAACTAATAAAGGAAACTATTAATGTGATTGGTAATTGTCGTAGAAATATCAAAATTTCACGATGTGTTAGGTAGGTGAAATAATAAAGAGATTATAATTATTTTTTTGGGGAGATCTAAAAGGATCATTCCCTTCCAAATTGGCATAAAATGAGAGAAGGCCTAAAAAAATTTCAAGATATATCGTTCAATTTTATTAAAAATACGTATCTCCTCTCATTAATAATGGAAATTCTTATATACGTTGTGATAAAAAAATAATAAAGGAAACTATTAATGTGATAGTTATCTTTTTAAGGTGATTGGTAATTGTCGTAGAAATATCAAAATGTCATGATGTGTTTGGGTGGTGAAATAATAAAAAGATTATAACTTTTTTTTGGTGAGATCTGAAAAGATCATTCCCTTCCAAATTGCCATAAAATAAGAGAAGACCTAAAAAAATTTCAGGATATCTCGTCTAATTTTGTTAAAAATACATATCTCCTCTCATTAATAATGGAAATTCTTGTAAACATTGTGATAAAAAACTAATACAGGAAACTAATAATGTGATTGTTATCTTTTTAATGTGATTGGTAATTGTCGTAGAAATATCAAAATTTCACGATGTGTTCGGGAGGTGAAATAAAAAAAAGATTATAATTTTTTTTTGGTGAGATCTACAAAGATCATTCCCTTCCAAATTGGTATAAAATGAGAGAACACCTAAAAAAATTTTAGGATATCCCGTTTAATTTGATTAAAAATATGTATCTCCTCTCATTAATAGTGGAAATTCGTATAAACGTTGTGATAAAAAACTAATAAATGAAACTATTAATGTGATAGTTATCTTTTTAAGGTGATTAGTAATTTTCGTAGAAATATCAAAATTTCACTATGTATTTGGGAGGTGAAATAATAAAAAGATTATAATTTTTTTTGTGAGATCTGAAAAGATCATTCCCTTCGAAATTGGCATAAAATAAGAGAAGACCTAAAAAAAATTTCAGGATATCTCGTTTAATATTATTAAAAATACGTATCTCCTCTCATTAATAGTGAAAATTCTTATAAATTTTGTGATAAAAAACTAATAAAGGAAACTATTATATTAATGTGATAGTTATCTTTTTAAGGTGATTGGTAATTGTCGTAGAAATATCAAAATTTTACGATGTATTTGGGAGGTGAAATAATAAAAAGATTATAATTTTTTTTGTGAGATCTGAAAAGATCATTCCCTTCCCAATTGGCATAAAATAAGAGAAGACCTAAAAAAATTTCAGGATATCTCGTTTAATATTATTAAAAATACGTATCTCCTCTCGTTAATAATCAAAATTCTTATAAATGTTGTGATAAAAAACTAATAAAGGAAACTATTAATGTGAGTGTTATCTTTTTAATGTGATTGGTAATTGTCGTAGAAATATCAAAATTTCACGATGTGTTTGGGAGGTGAAATAATAAAAAGATTATAATTTTTTTTGGGGAGATCTGAAAAGATCATTCTCTTCCAAATTCGCATAAAATGAGAGAAGACCTAACAAAATTTCAGGATATCTCGTTTAATTTTATTAAAAATACGTGTCTCCTCTCATCAATAATGGAAATTCTTATAAACGTTGTGATAAAAAACTGATAAAGGAAACTATTAATGTGATAGTTATCTTTTTAAGGTGATTGGTAATTGTCGTAGAAATATCAAAATTTCACGATGTGTTTGGGAGGTGAAATAATAAAAAGATTATAATTTTTTTTTGGTGAGATCTGAAAAGATCATCCCCTTCCAAATTGGCATAAAATAAGAGAAGACCTAAAAAAATTTCAGGATATCTCGTTTAATTTTATTAAAAATACGTATCTCCTCTCATTAATAGTGGAGATTCTTATGAACGTTGTGATAAAAAAACTAATAAAGGAAACTATTAATGTGATTGTTATCTTTTTAACGTGATTGGTAATTGTCATAGAAATATCAAAATTTCACGATGTGTTTTGTAGGTGAAATAATAAAAAATTTTTTTTTTTTTGTGAGATCTAGAAAGATTATTCCCTTCCTAATTGGCATAAAATAAGAGAAGACCTAAAAAAATTTCAGGATATCTCATTTAATATTATTAAAAATACGTATCTCCTCTCATTAATAGTGGAAATTCTTATAAATGTTGTGATAAAAAACTAATAAAGGAAACTATTATATTAATGTGATACTTATCTTTTTAAGGTGATTGGTAATTGTCGTAGAAATATCAAAATTTCACTATGTGTTCAGGAGTTGAAATAATAAAAAGATTACAATTATTTTTTTGGTGACATCTAAAAGGATCATTCCCTTCCAAATTGGCATAAAATGAGAGAAGACCTAAACAAATTTCAGGTTATCTCGTTTAATTTTATTAAAAATACATATCTCCTCTCATTAATAATGGAAATTCTTGTAAATGTTGTGATAAAAAACTAATAAAGGAAACTAATAATGTGATTGTTATCTTTTTAATGTGATGGGTAATTGTCGTAGAAATGTCAAAATTTCACAATGTGTTCGGGAGGTGAAATAAAAAAAAGATTATAATTTTTTTTGGTGAGATCTAAAAAGATCATTCCCTTCCAAATTGGCATAAAATGAGAGAAGACCTAAAAAAATTTCAGGATATCTCGTTTAATTTTATTAAAAATACGTATCTCCTCTCATTAATAGTGGAAATTCTTATAAACGTTGTGATAAATAACTAATAAACGAAACTATTATGTGATAGTTATCTTTTTAAGGTGATTGGTAATTGTCGTAGAAATATCAAAATTTCACGATGTATTTGGGAGGTCAAATAATAAAAAGATTATAATTTTTTTTGTGAGATCTGAAAAGATCATTCCCTTCCAAATTGGCATAAAATAAGAGAAGACCTAAAAAAATTTCAGGATATCTCGTTTAATATTATTAAAAATACGTATCTCCTCTCATTAATAATGGAAATTCTTATAAATGTTGTGATAAAAAACTAATAAAGGAAACTATTAATGTGAGTGTTATCTTTTTAATGTGATTGGTAATTGTCATAGAAATATCAAAGTTTCACGATGTGTTTGGGAGGTGAAATAATAATAAGATTATAATTTTTTCTGGGGAGATCTGAAAAGACCATTTTCTTCCAAATTCGCATAAAATGAGAGAAGACCTAAAAAAATTTCAGGATATCTCGTTTAATTTTATTAAAAATACGTATCTCCTCTCATCAATAATGGAAATTCTTATAAACGTTGTGATAAAAAATGTTGGTAATCCTTTTTCCGCCATTATTGAAAATGTGTTGTATGTGGATGGATTAAAACATAATCTCCTTAGCATTAGCCAACTATGTGATAAAGGATTCAAAGTATCTTTTAATGAATCATGTTGTATGATAAGCGATAGCCACCAAATGGGTATTTAGAAACAAACTTGATGAATCCAGCTTCATAACTAAAAACAAAGCTAGACTTGTTGCTAAAGGATATAATCAACAAGAAGGAATTGATTATGATGAAACCTATGCTCTTGTAGCTAGACTAGAAGCTGTGAGATTACTTCTTGCCTTTGCATGTATTATGAAATTTAAATTGTTCCAAATGGATGTGAAAAGTGCCTTTTTAAATGGCTTTATTGATGAAGAAGTTTATGTTTCTCAACCTCCTGGTTTTATAGATCATAAATTTCCAAACCATGTATACTAGCTCAAGAAGGCTTTGTATGGGCTAAAGCAAGCCCCTAGACAATGGTATGGAAGATTAAGTAACTTTCTCCTTGATCAAAAGTTTGAGAGAGGAAAAGTTGATAAAACCCTTTTTATAAAGAGATCCTCTAAGGACATTTTGTTAGTACAAGTATATGTTGATGATATAGTTTTTGGAGCTACTAACAATCTTCTATGTGAGGAATTTGTAAGAAGTATGCAGGGGGAGTTTGAAATGTCAATGATGGGCGAACTAAATTTCTTCCTAGGATTACAAATCAAGCAATTAAAGCAAGGCACATTTCTCCATCAAACAAAGTACTGTAGAGAGCTCTTAAAGAAGTTTGATATGGAAAGTAGCAAAGAATCAGCTACTCCAATGGCTACAAATTGTTACCATGATACTGATGTCAAAGGTAAATTTGTAGATCAAACAAAATACAGAGGTATAATTGGTTCTTTACTTGACTTGACTACTAGTAGACCAGACATTATGTTTAGTGTTTGCATGTGTGATAGATGTCAATCTAATCCTAAAGAATCTCACTATATTGTTGTAAAAAGAATTATGAAATATCTAAAAGGAACTTTAGATGTGGGCCTATGGTATTCCAAAGGTGTTGAACCTACTCTAATAGGATACTCAGATTCAGACTTTGCTGGATGCAAGCTAGATAGGAAAAGTACTAGTGGAACTTTTCATTTATTTGGCAATGGCTTAGTAACATGGCACAGTAAGAAACAAGCATGTGTTGCCTTGTCTACTGTTGAGGCTGAATACATTGCAGCTGGAAGTTGTTGTGCCCAATCCTTGTGGCTGAAACAACAATTATCTGATTATGGTCTTCACTTAGATCACATACCACTTAGATGTGATAACACTAGTGCCATAAACCTCACTAAGAATCCTATATTGCACTCTACGACTAATCACATTGAAATTAGGCACCACTTTATCAGAGATCACATTAAAAAAGGTGATTATGATATAGAGTTCGTTGAGACAAACTCTCAACTAGCTGACATCTTCACCAAACCATTAGCTAGAGATAGATTTTACCAATTAAGAAATGATCTTGGCATACTCAGTGAGTCAAATCTCACTTAAGCCGACACCAGAAATGTAAAACTCTCTTTTATAGCTTTTGTTTTGTTGATTGATTGTCTTGTAAGTTTAAATTTTTTTGTTTTGTTTGTGTATTGATTGTTTGTGACAATATATGAAAATTTCTATTTAAAAACTTGTGTTTATAACAATTTTTTTCATAAAGCTACATTAGTAATCGATTACCCTTCGGGATAACCGATTACATAGTTTAAAAACTTGCATTTTCATTTGAAAGAAAAATTGCATTTACCACTGTTTTAATCAATTACCCTTCGGGATAACCGATCACATACTTTACACTGCATAAAATGTTTTCAAAATTACGTAATTTTTCTAAATAATCGATTACATCTACACCGTAACTGATTAAATTGATTTGGGATGATTGTTGGTCTATTCTGGAAAACTGTAACCGATTACATTTGGGAAAGTAATCGGTTATACTCGTTCTGAAGTGTTTTAAAAACCGCAAAAGACGTGACCCTTAAGACAAACCAGCTCAAAACTCTTCAAACCCATTCCTCTCTTTTAAATCCAAAACACTCTTCAACCATTTTCTCTCACACAAACTGAATCCAAATCCAATGGATAATTCACAAAGACCCAAAAGAACGAAGAGCATTGCCAAGGAAAATGCTACCCCTCCTTCACCTCCACCAAAGACCAAGAAGAGGAAGGCCACTTCCAACAAAGAAGTAGGGTCCAACAGAGGAAAGGAACCTGCTCCTCCCTCTCCACCACCTCAACCCCAATCTCGTCTGAATCCCTGGTTCACCAGTGAGCATCAGGAAGCCTCCTACATTCAGACATTCGCTGGAAAGGAGTTGGTGACCCCCAAGTTTCTGAACCTTGAGTGGCTCAAAGGTCAAAAATTTTCCTTCCCTTCTATTCTGGAAGAACAAGGGCTCGAAAAATTCACCCAACTACATGGCATCTACTACCCTGATTTGGTAAGGGTCTTCTATACTTGTGCTCATGTAAATGAATTTGGAGTTCTCTATTCATCTGTGAAAGGTGTTAAGATAGAGTTAACTACTTCTGTATTTAGCTCTATTGGCGGTATTGAAGTTGGCGGAACTAAGCCAAATTTAGAGGAATTCAAGAAATTAGAAATTAAGTATAGCAAGGTTTCTACTTTTATGGATTGCATGAGGAATCCATCGGAACCATTAAAGAAAAGATTTAACATTGGTCCTCTTAAAGTAGATGACAGGTTGCTTGCTTATGTTATATCATGGATTCTAACACCTAGGGGGAGCAATCATGCTCAATTAACTGATGAAGATTTAATGCTCATATTTTCTTTGAAGAACAAGATTAAAGTAAATTGGATGTTTGTGATAATTGAGAATATGTTGAAAACCAGAAGATTGGTAGACTACAAGTGCCCCTATGCTGTGTTCATCTCAAAAGTGATTGATCACTTTAAGGTGGATACATCAACTGAAGCCTCTGAATTCACTAGGGACATTCATGAAGTCAAGACCAAAGCCCTGGAGCAAATGAACTTGGTTATGACTGATCACGGCTGGTTTGCCAAGGAAGATGCACCAGTTGAAGTTGAAGAAAATGAAGAACTAGAGGAACAAGCTCAGCCTACACAAGATGAAGAGAAGCCACTGACCCCTTTTGAAAAGGCTGTTTTGGCTAAATTAGATGAGTTGATAAAGATACACAAGGAAGACTATCAAGAACTCAAAGACAGTTTTGAAATCATCTCTGCAAGGCTTGATGAACAAAACATTCCCTATCCTGAAGACTAGATCAACAACCACTCCAAAATCAAAATATTTTTTTTGCATAACTAATCTCATATTAAGTACTCTGTTTTTAAGCATCTTTTGAACTTTGTTTTTAATCTCTGTTTTTAATTTTAATTCTAGTTCAAAAATTTGGATGATTGTACTTAATGATATACACTATTGTTTTGAATAGATTTTTGATTAAATGCGTACACTATTCTACTTCCATATGATCTTTGCTCACTGTTTAAATTTGATGCTAGTTGATCATAGCCTTTTTGGCTTTTGTTTGCCAAAAGGGGGAGTATATTTGATGAATTGTATATGAACTGTATGTTTAATGATTGGTATTAAAGTTTTGTAAATATCCCTGGACAAGTGTACATGATCAGAAATAGGTACAATGCAAAGCACAATCAAAGAAAGGTTTGGCACAATCAAGACCAAAAAGGGGGAGATTGTTGACATGAAGACTAGATCTCCTAGTTTTTTTTATCTAGTTTTGGTTTTAATTTGTATTAATTTTTTAAATATGCCAAACATGTAAAGATGTGGCATTGTATTGATTGTTTTAGACTTAGGCTTGTGAGTGATTAATTTTAAATATTAGTCTTGCCTATAGTCTTAACCAAAAAAACTAAGAAAGCAAATTGATTGATCCTTTTTGATAAACTCACTGCAGTAATCGATTACATCATTGATGTAACAGATTACAATGTTTTCTTTTATATGGAAAAGCTAAAATTCTAAGCGTAATCGATTACACCTAGGGATAATTGATTACACAAGGAATTTTAGACTTTGAGTCTTGTTTCTGAAAGAATTCACATTGTCTCTGTTTTAATCGATTACAACACGGTTTAATCGACTACTATGGATTCAAAAAGTTGTTTCAGAAAGAAGAAAGCTCGATTTAATCGATTACATGAGTATGTAACAGATTAAAACGAACCCAAATCACTTTAATAGATCATTAAGATCAATTTAACAGGTTACACTTTGATGTAACAGGTTAAATCAGTTTTTGCATAGAACCCAGGTGTGCTGAAGGACGATTTAACAGATTACGTTATTTACGTAATAGATTAAATCAGTTATATCTTTAAAATTTTATAAATACCAGCACTCCCTCTCTCTCTAAACAAAATGTTTTTCGAAAATCAGTTTTAACATTCATTGAGAGAAGAGCATAAAAAAGGTTCTAAAGCAAATTGATCTCCTTCAATTCAAAAATGGAAGAATCAAAAAGGAAGATCACTCTTGCTTGATGAAGAAGATGATAGGAATTCAATGAGCTGAAACGTTCTATCATTCACTAAAGGTGAAATCGTTCCATAACCTTGATCTTTTTTTTAAGGATTGAATTGTCTGAAATAGGGTTTTTCAGAATCTAATAGTAGTGTTCTATTAGATAGTTTCTTACTTTACTTGTAGGGTTCAAGTCTAGAAAGTGTGAATTTTAGATTTCTTGTTTGTGTAGTGTGCATGTAACTCGAAATTTGAATTAGTGAAAGATCTAACAGGGTGTTGGATCAACTGGATGTAGGTCTTTATGACTGAACCAGTATAAAACTCTTGAGCATTCTTTCTTTAATTTTCACTTTCTTGTTCATCCAAGATATCAAGGTTAATTGGTTAAGTTTTCCTACTCAACATTCTTTAATTGAAATAAAACTCTGATTTCTTAACCTGATCTTAAAAATCTCTATTCAACTTGTTTCATAAATCTTCTTTGAATAATTTGATTCTTTGCAAGAAGAAGGATGGTAAAATAGAATATTTGAAAAAGGAAAGAGATTTTAGTAATAAAAGTTGAAAGATCTATTCACCCCCCTCTAGATCTGCTGCTTCGATCCTACAATTTCCACCTTGCTTTCTTGGTTTCTTGCTCTATATATTGCTATATTGGTCAACAAGAAAGAATTCAACTGAGTTTCTTGACTTCTTTTTTCTTGGTCGCTTGTTCTTGTCTGCTTTCTTGAATCAAGATTGCAATCAATAAAGCATCTTGATAGCGCCCATGGTTGCGACTGACCAAGGTAGAACTCAAGAAAGAACAAACAAGAGAAGAATTGACCATGAAAGAAAGAAACAAAGAAGAAACACAACTTGGAATCAATCAAGAAGGGATCTTGATTCCTTTCTTCATTTCCTCCTTGCTTTCTTGGCTTCTTGCTTGAAACATTACTTTCTTTATCAACAAGAAAGAAGTCAACTAAGCTTCTTGACTTCTTCTTTCTTGGTCACTTGCTCTTAACTGCTTCCTTGAATCAAGATTGCAATCAAGAAAGCATCTTGATTGCGCCCATGGTTGTGACTGACCAAGGTAGAACTCAAGAAAGAACAAACAATACAAGAAACGACCAGGAAAGAAAGAAACAAAGAACAAACACAGCTTGGAATCAATCAAGAAGGCATCGTGATTCCTTTCTTCATTTCCTCACAGCTTTCTTGGTTTCTTGCTAGATACATCACTTTCTTGGTTAACAAGAAAGAAGTCAACTGATCCTTTTGACTTCTTCTTTCTTGGTCGCTTGTTCTTGACTCCTTTCCTGAATCAAGATCGCAATCAAGAAAGCATCTGGATTGTGCCCATGGTTGCGACTGCGCAACATATAACTCAAGAAAGAACAAAAAAGATAAGAAAGACCATGAAAGAAAGAAACAAAGAAGGAACACAACTTGGAATCAATCTAAAAGGGATCTTGATTCCTTTCTTCATTTCCTCCTTGGTTTCTTGGTTTCTTGCTTGAAACATTGCTTTCTTGGCCAACAAGAACGAAGTCAACTGAGCTTCTTGACTTATTCTTTCTTGGTTGCATGTTCTTTACTGCTTTCTTGAATCAAGATCGCAATCAAGAATGAATCTTGATTGCGCCCATGGTTGCAACTGACCAAGGTAGAAATCAAGAAGGAACAAACAAGACAAGAAACGACCAAGAAAGAAAGAAACAAAGAACAAACACAACTTGAAATCAATAAATAAGGGATCCTGATTCCTTTCCTCATTTCCTCCTAGCTTTCTTGGTTTCTCTCTTGATACATTGCTTTCTTGGTTAGCAAGAAAGAAGTCAACTGATCCTCTTGACTTCTTCTTTCTTGGACGCTTGTTCTTGACTGCTTTATTGAATCAAGATTGCAATCAAGAAAGCATCTTCATTGCACCCACACTTTTGGCTGACCAAGGTAGAACTAAAGAAACAACAAAACAAACAAGACAAGAAACGACTATAAAAGAAAGAAACAATGAAGAAACACAACTTGGAATCAATCAAGAAGGGATCCTAATTCCTTTCTTCATTGCCTCCTTACATTTTAGGTTCCTTGCTTGAAACATTGCTTTTTTGGTCAACAAGAAAGAAGTCAACTGAGCTTTTGGACTTCTTCTTTCTTGGTCAGTTGTTCTTGACTGCTTTCTTGAATAAATATCGCAATCAAGAAAGCATCTTGATTGTGTCCATGGTTGCGACTGACAAAGGTAGAACTCAAGAAAGAACAAACAAGATAAGAAATGGCTATAAAAAAAGCAACTAAGAATATACACACCTTGGAATCAATCAAGAAAGGATCCTAGTTCCTTTCTTCATTACCTGCTTACTTTCTTGGCTTCTTGCTTGAAACATTGCTTTCTTGGTCAACAACAAAGAAGTCAACTAAGCTTATTGACTTCTTCTTTCTTCGTCCGTTGTTCTTGACTGCTTTCTTGAATCAAGATCGTAATCAAGAAAGCATCTTGATTGCGCCCATGGTTGCTACTGACCAAGGGTAGAACTCAAGAAAGAACAAACAAGACAAGAAACGACCATGAAAAAAAGAAACAAAGCTTGGAATCAATCAAGAAGGGATCTTGATTCCTTTCTTCATTTCCTCCCTGCTTTCTTGCTTGAAACATTGCTTTCTTGGTTAACAAGAAAGAAGTCAACTGAGCTTCTTGACCTTTTCCTACTTGGTCGGTTGTTCTTGACTGCTTTCTTAAATCAAGATAGCAATCAAGAACGCATCTTGATTGCACCCATGGTTATGACTGACCAAGGTAGAACTCAAGAAAGAACAAACAATACAAGAAACAACCAGGAAAGAAAGAAAGAAACAACAAACATAGCTTGGAATCAATCAAGAAGGGATCCTGATTCCTTTCTTCATTTCTACCTAGCTTTCTTGGTTTCTTGCTTGATTCATTGCTTTCTTGGTTAGCAAGAAAGAAGTCAACTTATCCTCTTGACTTCTTCTTTCTTGGTCGCTTGTTCTTGACTGCTTTCTTGAATCTAGATCGCAATGAAGAAGCATATAGATTATGCCCGTGGATGCGACTGACCAAGGTAGAACTCAAGAAAGAACAAATAAGACAAGAAATGACCATGAAAGAAAGAAACAAAGAAGAAACGCAGCTTGGAATCAATCAAGAAGGGATCTTGATTCCTTTCCTCATTTCCTCCTAGCTTTCTTGGTTTCTTACTTGATACATTGCTTTCTTGGTTAACAAGAAACAAGTCAACTAATCCTCTTGACTTCTTCTTTCTTGGTCGTTGTTCTTGACTGCTTTCTTAAATCAAGATCACAATAAAAAAAGAATATTGATTGTGCCTACGGTTGTGACTGACCACGGTAGAACTTAAGAAAGAACAAACAAGACAAGAAACGACAATGAAAAAAAGAAACAAAGAAGAAACACAGCTTTGAATCAATCAAGAAAGGATCTTGATTCCTTTCTTCATCTCCTCATTGTTTTCTTGCTTGAAACATTGCTAGCTTGGTCAATGAGAAAGAAGTCAACTGAGCTTATTGACTTCTTCTTTCTTTGTCCGTTGTTCTTGACTGCTTTCTTGAATCAAGATCGCAATCAAGAAAGCATCTTGATTGCGCCCATGGTTGCTTCTGACCAAGGGTAGAACTCAAGAAAGAACAAACAAGACAAGAAACGACCATGAAAAAAAGAAACAAAGAAGAAACACAGCTTTGAATCAATCAAGAAGGGATCTTGATTTCTTTCTTCATTTCCTCCTTGCTTTCTTGGTTTCTTACCAAAAACGTTACTTTCTTGGTCAACAATAAAGAAGTCAACTGCGCTTCTTGACTTCTTCTTTCTTTCTCGCTTGTTCTTGACTGCTTTCTTACATCAAGATCGCAACAAAGAAAGCATATTAATTGTGCTCATGGTTGCGACTTACCAAGGTAGAACTTAAGAAAGAACAAATAAGACAAGAAACGGCCATCAAAAAAAGAAACTAAGAAGATACACAGCTTGGAATCAACTTGGTTCCTTTCTTCATTGCATGCTTACTTTCTTGGCTTCTTGCTTGACACATTGCTTTCTTAGTCAACAACAAAGAAGTCAACTAAGCTTCTTGACGTCTTCTTTCTTGGTTGCTTGTTCTTGACTGCTTTCTTAAATCAAGATCGCAATAAAGAAAGAATATTGATTGTGCCCATAGTTGCGACTGACCAAGGCAGAACTCAAGAAAGAACAAACAAGACAATAAACGACCATGAAAAAAAGAAACAAAGAAGAAACACAACTTGGAATCAATCAACAAGGGATCTTGATTCCTTTCTTCATTTCCTCCTTTCTTTCTTGCTTGAAACATTGCTTTCTTGGTCAACAAGAAAGAAGTCAACTGAGCTTCTTGACTTCTTCCTTCTTGGTCGCTTGTTCTTGACTGCTTTCTTAAATCAAGATAGCAATCAAGAACGCATCTTGATTGTGCCCATGATTGTGACTGACTAAGGTAGAACTCAAGAAAGAAATGACCAAGAAAGAAAGAAACATAGAACAAACACAGCTTGGAATCAATTAAGATGGGATCCAGATTCCTTTCTTCATTTCCTCCTTGCTTTCTTGGTTTCTTGCTTGATACATTGCTTTCTTGGTTAGTAAGAAAGATGTCAACTGATCCTCTTGACTTCTTCTTTCTTGGTCGCTTGTTCTTGACTGCTTTCTTGAATCTAGATCGCAATCAAGAAAGCATCTGGATTATGCCCGTGGATGCGATTAACCAAGGTAGAACTCAAGAAAGAACAAACAAGACAAGAAACGACCATGAAAGAAAGAAACAAAGAAGAAACATAGCTTGGAATGAATCAAGAAGGGATCTTGATTCCTATCTTCATTTCCTCCTTGCTTTCTTTGTTTCTTGCTTGAAACATTGCTTTCTTGGTCAACAAGAAAAAAGTCAACTGAGCTTCTAGTCTTCTTCTTTCTTGGTCGCTTGTTCTTGACTGGTTTCTTGAATCAAGATCGCAATCAAGAAACCATCTTGATTGTGCCCATGGTTGCAACTGACCAAGGCAGAACTTGAGAAAGAACAAACAAGACAATAAAACACTATGAAAGAAAGAAACAAATAAGAAAGACAGCTTGGAATCAATCAAGAAGGAATCCTGATTCCTTTCTTCATTGCCTGCTTAATTTCTTGGTTTCATGCTTGATACATTACTTTCTTTTTCAACAAGAAAGAAGTCAATTGACCTTCTTGACTTCTTCTTTCTTGGCCGCTTATTCTTTACTACTTCCTGGAATCAAGATCGCAATAAAGAAAGAATATTGATTGTGCCCGTGGTTGAGACTGACCAAGGTAGAACTCAAGAAAGAACAAACAATACAAGAAACGACCATGAAAAAAAAAAGAAACAAAGAAGAAACCCAGCTTTGAATCAATCAAGAAAGGGATCCTGATTCCTTTCTTCATTTCCTCCTAGCTTTCTGGGTGTCTTGCTTGATACATTGCTTTCTTGGTCAACAGGAAAGAAGTCAACTGAGTTTCTTGACTTCTTCTTTCTTGGTCGCTTGTTCTTGACTGCTTTCTTAAATCAAGATAACAATAAACAAAGAGTATTGATTGTTCCTATGGTTGTGACTGACCAAGGCAGAACTTAAGAAAGAACAAACAAGACAAGAAAAGACAAGGAAAAAAAGAAACAAAGAAGAAACACGGCTTTGAATCAATCAAGAAGGGATCTTGATTCCTTTCTTCATTTCCTCCTTGCTTACTTGGTTTCTTGTTTGAAACATTGCTTTCTTGGTCAATATGAAAGAAGTCAACTGAGCTTCTTCACTTCTTCTTTCTTGCTCACTTGTTCTTGACTGCTTTCTTGACTCAAGATCGCAATCAAGAAAGCATCTTGTTTGTGCCTGTGGTTGCGACTGACCAAGGTAGAACTCAAGAAAGAACAAACAAGACAAGAAACAACCATGAAAGAAATAAACAAAGAAAAAACACAACTTGGAATCACTCAGGACGGGATCTTGATTCCTTTCTTCATCTCCTCATTGCTTTCTTGCTTGAAACATTGCTTGCTTGGTCAACGAGAAAGAAGTCAACTGAGCTTCTTGACTTCTTTTTTCTTCGTCCGTTGTTCTTGACTGCTTTCTTGAATCAAGATCACAATCAAGAAAGGATCTTGATAGCACCCATGGTTGCTACTGACCAAGGTAGAACTCAAGAAAGAACAAAGAAGAAAAGAAATGACCATGAAAGAAAGAAACCAAGAAGAAATGCAGCTTCGAATCAATCAAGAAAGGATCCTGATTCCTTTCTTCAATTCCTCCTAGCTTTCTTGGTTTCTTGCTTGATACATTGCTTTCTTGGTTAACAAGAAACAAGTCAACTGATCCTCTTGACTTCTTCTTTCTTAGTCGCTTGTTCTTGACTGCTTTCTTCAATCAAGATCGCAATCAAGAAAACATCTGGATTGTAACAAGACAAGAAACAACCATGAAAGAAATAAACAAAGAAAAAATACAACTTGGAATCAATCAGGATGGGATCTTGATTCCTTTCTTCATCTACTCATTGTTTTCTTGCTTGAAACATTGCTTGCTTGGTCAACAACAAAGAAGTCAACTGAGCTTCTTAACTTCTTCTTTCTTCGTCTGTTGTTCTTGACTGCTTTCTTGAATCAAGATCGCAATCAAGAAAGCTTCTTGATTGCACCCATGGTTGCTACTGACCAAGGTAGAACTCAAGAAAGAACAAACGAGACAAGAAATGACCATGAAAGAAAGAAACAAAGAAGAAACATAGCTTGAAATCAATCAAGAAGGGATCCTGATTCCTTTATTCATTGCCTCCTTACTTTCTTGGTTCCTTGCTTGAAACATTGCTTTCTTGGTCAACAAGAAAGAAGTCAAGTAAGCTTCTTGACTTCTTCTTTCTTGGTCCCTTGTTCTTGACTATTTTCTTGAATCAAGATCGCAATCAAGAAAGCATCTTGATTGCACCCATGGTTGTGACTGACCAAGGAAAAACTCAGGAAAGAACAAACAAGACAAGAAACGGCCATGAAAGAAAGAAACAAAGAAGAAACATAGCTTGGAATCAATCAAGAAGGGATCCTGATTCCTTTCTTCATTGCCTCCTTACTTTCTTGGTTTCTTGCTTGAAACATTACTTTCTTGGTCAATAAGAAAGAAGTCAACTGAGCTTCTTGACTTCTTCTTTCTTGGTCACTTGTTCTTGACTGCTTTTTTTTAATCAAGATTGCAATCAAGAAAGCATCTTGATTGTGCCCTTGTTTGTGACTAACCAAGGTAGAACTCAAGAAAGAACAAACAATACGAGAAACGACCATGAAAGAAAGAAACAAAGAAGAAACACAGCTTGGAATCAATTAAGAAGGGATCTTGATTCCTTTTTTCATTTCCTCCTTGCTTTCTTGGTTTCTTGCTTGAAGCATTGCTTTCTTTGTCAACAAGAAAGAAGTCAACTGTGCTTCTTTATATCTTCCTTCTTGGTCACTTGTTCTTGACTGCTTTCTTGAATCAAGATCGCTATCAAAAAAGCATCTTGATTGCGCCCATGGTTGCAACTGACCAAGGTAAAACTCAAGAAAGAACAAACAATACAAGAAACAACCATGAAAGAAATAAATAAAGAACAAACACCGCTTGGTATCAATCTAAAACAGATCTTGATTCCTTTCTTCATTTCCTCCTTGCTTTCTTGGTTTCTTGCTTGAAACATTGCTTTCTTGGTCAACAGGAAAGAAGTCAAGTGAGCTTCTTGACTTCTTCTTTCTTGGTTGCTTGTTCTTGACTGCTTTCTTGAATCAAGATCACAATTAAGAAAGCATCTTGATTACGCCCATGGTTGCTACTGACCAAGGTAGAACTCAAGAAAGAACAAATAAGACAAGGAACAACAATGAATAGACTTAACACCCCTTGTTACTATTATGGGATTTCTATTTGTTTGCATTATTAGCGAAAATAATTTAATGCTAGATTGTAAATTAACATTCAAGATACGAGGACATTTATTCCAATTTTAACTTTCAAATCTTATTAATTTTAACTCCAAAAGAAGAATTGTCCTTGTTAACTTATCATTATTTTAAAAACGCCCTCCTAGTGAAATGAAATTCTTAATAAACTAAGGTCTAATTATCCAAAATATCATAACCACGGTAATCCATTAAAACATAATAGAACTTCTTTTAAACATCCTCAATTTCATCATTAAATAATTCTATTACACAAACCTAAATACACTTTTACATCCTTGAAACTAAATGCATTTTACTCGAGTCACATATAAGGAACTGATACATCATAAAAATCCCTAGTCTACCCCCTTTATACAAGAAAAGGACCGAGACTCAAAGCAGTGACTCAATGAAATTTAAAACCCAAAATACCCATGAGGCATCCTCAGAGGGATCCTCTTCTTCCTTGAACATATCCATTTGCGTCATTTGCACTTGGCGTAGTATTCCCACTCTGTCTTCATCTTTCGCATAGGGTCAACGAACTTTCTCTGAAAAAAAATAAAAACATGGGAGTGAATTCTCTACCTCCTTGGTCGCCACAAACAAATGGACTTTTAGTCCCAAATAACCTATACGACCACTGCATGTGGTACTCTAGCGATGACACTCACAATAATCCTATCATAAATATCTATCTCACAACATCTATTCCTATAGGCCCCACTGCCATTAAACCTCCAAGGTTTTAACGGTCTTACGCAACTTCATGGATGATGATTGGGAGCACTCGACTCATGTTCGGTACATAGTGACACGTCGATCTCACCAATCATGGATATAGCTTCATCTTCGTCGAGAATGCCAAGCCGGCTACGTGAGTCCTCCGTACTAACCCTTAGTCGGGTTATCACAACCTGACACCATTTCCCCAAGCCTCCTTTGAGACAATGAACTATCCCCCGGTATACCTGCCGTAATCATCCACCTCTCAAAATGTTTCCTCACACGTTCTCCACGCCGCGAGATGTATTCCACAGGGTGAAACGGTTTCAATGGTACTGACAGAAGGATATTTTGGGGACCCTCCCCACTGAGCATGGAGTCAAGCCCCATCTCTAATCAAAGACCCCATCTTTCTACATCCATCCCGTCTTTGTCACCGATGCCCACTTCACATCATCCGCCTCCTCGAAGCGTGTGACGTCCTATGTAAGGTGAGTGACGCGAACATCCATCGTTCTTCTTCATAAAAGAAGAGGAGAAGGTTCTCGTCCCTCCTCACCTCTTAACGTCATGAACACTGTGACCCTATGAAGTGGATATATCCACTTGCACACACATTAGTGCCTCAAGCACTCCAATGCATCTACACTAGCCATGCACAGCAAGACCAACATGCATTGCCGAGGGACAACGCCCCTTGGACTCAGATCACAACAAGCAATATATCCGCAGGAAATATCTAACAATTTATATCAACGCCGAAGGTCACATCCTCGCAGTCTTAACAATAATTAATCACTCGTATTCATGACATATAAATGTACATATAAGACAACAAATACATGCCGAAGGTCACGCCCTTTCGGTCTTGATTAACAATTCCACAATGAGAATAGCATTCATATACTTATCCAATTCAAACTCATCACAAATTACAAATTTTTGGGTCAAACCCACAGCCAATACAAAATCCAAATTTTCAAGTGTCATAACTTCCTATTTTGGGTTCCAAATACTCACAATTTAAGTCCTAACCCTTATGTACATGTTAATTATCATTTTCCACTACAAAATATTTATTTTAGGCTTTTTTAAGCTTAGATTTTAAATAGTTAAACACTCAACCCGAAATTGGTTCAAAAACTCACGAAAAAGGGTTTAAACTTCAAAATTACATTCCCAATGATGTAGAAATCGGATTTTGATGAATCAATTATGCAACCCTAGGTTTTAGGACATAAGGAAACCATTTTTCTGGTCCAAAACAGATAATTCCAACTCCAAAAATTATTAATTACGAACCAGTGGCAGATTCAACGAAAATGGCAAAAAAGTTAAAAATGAATTTCCCGTTGTTGTAGAAATCAGTTTTCAACGAATTTTATATGCAACCCTAGGTTCTAAGGTAGAGCTGGTACCACATGGCATACAAAGTAGCATCTAGGGAATCTTGCATCACACATGCATTGGTTGGTTTGTCGTTAGACAATGTGATATGTGTGTGAACTCCATGTGCGAGTTACATGGTGTAGTCTATAGTTATTGCTTACATGTGATTTATCTGCAATTGCGAATGATTCTCACTCCCTTTCTTTGTTGTTGTTCCTGTTGTTTGTGTTTAGGCTGATTGCCATTTGCAGGTGAGGATCATCTAATCATCGAGCACGACGTGGACGAAGGGGCTTAGCCTCTCATGCTTAGTTTATATTTTAGTTGGGACTTATGCTCTGATAGTTGTGACATCGGGGCAGGGTTATTTGTTTATGTTTTCTTCTTTCATTTGTTTAGTACCTTACTTTATCTATGGCCTTTGGAGTGCCACTTGTTGGACACACCTTTTGCATTTCTTTTAATTATTGGACGACCAAGAGATTTATGCATGTGAACCCTTTTCTGGTGCGAAAGTTCTTTTGAAAGTTGGATAATTCCTAGTATAAACTGTCAGTTATTTGTTCATTCTCTGTTAATAAGAATATTTGGGGGTAAAGGGTGTCACAGTACCTCCTTGGTCGCCACAAACAAATGGACTTTCAGTCCCAAACAACCTATATGACCACTGCGTGTGGTACTCTAGCGATGACACTCACGATAATCCTATCACAAATATCTATCTCACAACATATATTCCTATGGGCCCCACTGCCATTAAACCTCCCAGGTTTTAATGGTCTTACGCAGCTTCGTGGATGACGATTTGGAGCACTCGACTCATGTCTGGTACATAGTGACACGTCGATCTCACCAATCATGGATATAGCTTCGTCTTTATCGAGAATGCCAAGCCGGTTACGTGAGTCCCCCGTACTAACCTTTAGTTGGGTTATCATAACCTGACACTATTTCCCTAAGCCTCCTTTGAGATAACGAACTATCCCCCGGTGTACCCACCGTAATCATCCACCTCTAAAAACATTTCCTCGAACCTTCTCCATGTCACGAGATGTATTCCACAGGGCGAAACGGTTTCAATGGTACTGACACAAGGATATTTTGTGGACCCTCCCCACTGAGTATGGAGTCAAGCCCCATCTCTAATCAAAGACCCCGTCTTTCTACATCCATCCCTTCTTTGTCACCGATGCCCACTTCACATCATCCACCTCCTCGAAGCGAGCGACGTCCCATGCAAGGTGAGTGACACAAACGTCCATCGTTCTTCTTCATAAAACAAGAGGAGAAGGGTCTCGTCCCTCCTCACCTCTTAACGTCATGAACACTGTGACCCTATGAAGTGGATATATCCACTTGCACACACCTTAGTGCCTCGAGCACTCCAACGCATCTACACTAGTAATGCACAACAAGACCAACATGCATTGCCGAGGGACAACGCACCTCAGACTCAGATCACAACAAGCAATATATCCACAGGAAATATCTATCAATTTATATCAACGCCGGAGGTCACATCCTCGCAGTCTTAACAATAATTAATCACACGTATTCATGACATATAAATGTACATATAAGACAACAAATACAAGCCGAAGGTCAAGCCCTTTCGGTCTTGATTAACAATTCCACAATGAGAATAGTATTCATATACTTATCCAATTCAAACTCATCACAAATTACAAATTTTTGGGTCGAACCCGCAGCCAATACAAAATCCAAATTTTCAAGTGTCATAACTTCCTATTTTGGGTTCCAAATACTCACAATTTAAGTCCTAACCCTTATGTACATTTTAACCATCATTTTCCACTACAAAATATTTATTTTAGGCTTTTTTAAGCTTAGATTTTAAATAGTTAAACACCCTACCCGAAATTGGTTCAAAAACTCAAGAAAAAGGGTTTAAACTTCAAAATTACATTCCAAATGATGTAGAAATTGGATTTTGATTAATCAATTATGCAACCCTAGGTTTTAGGACATAAGGAAACCATTTTTCTGGTCCATAACAGATAATTCCAACTCCAAAAATTATTAATTTCGAAACAGTGGCAGATTCAACGAAAATGGCAAAAAAGTTAAAAATGAATTTCCCGTTGATGTAGAAATCGGTTTTCAACGAATTTTATATGCAACCCTAGGTTCTAAGGTATGAGAAAGCTAATTTTGAAGTCCATTACAGCCAATTCCAACTACATTATTCCCAGTTCTCGAAATAAAGGTAAAACAGGGCAAAACGGCATCAAACTTAAAAATAAATTTTCCGTTGTTATAGAAATCAGTTTTCAATGAATTTTATATGCAACCCTAGGTTTTAAGGTATGAGAAAGCTAATTTTGAGGTCCATCACAGCCAATTCCAGCTACATTTTTCCCAGTTCTCGAAACAGAGGTAAAACAGTGCAAAATGGCATCAAACTTAAAAATAAATTTCCCGTTGTTATAGAAATCGGTTTTCAACGAATTTTATATGCAACCCTACGTTTTAAGGTATGAGAAAGCTAATTTTGAGGTCCATCACAGACAATTCCAACCCATCATTCCCAGTTCCCCGAAACAGTAGCAACAGTGCCCAAAATTGACATTTTCGCTAGACAAAATTTTTCTAAAAGATTCCCAATCCATTCTCAACATTCCACATATGTATTTCTATATTCTAGGACATGGGAAGACCATTTTGAAGGTCAAAAATAGTCCAGCACAGCCACAACATTTATTTTCCCAAAACAGACCAATAAATCACATAAATAGATCAAAACTTAAGAAATTCATAATAAATAGCTCAAGTGTCCAAAATTAACATGCTTCATGTGTAACCCTAGGTTTTTGGATTCAAGGAATCCATTTTTGAGGTCCAAAACACCAAAAAGGTACCCTTTTTCATAGAACACAAGGCAGTACGGGATTCACCAAATACACACAATTCCAAGACTCAAACATTAAATATATTAACGTGCTACATAGACCCATCATTCTAGGTCTCAAAGCAACAAATTTTAGGCTCAAAGAGAATAGAAAATCCCTCCCATACCTCTGTTTCCTAAGCTCAAGTTTCTGAAACAAAATTTCCAACCACCCAAAGGTAGAGCTTGGTGAGCTCTACAACATATCCGAAATGCAAAGAAAAAGGAAAAGGATTAGTCTAGAAAATCTAGAGAGAGGAAGAGGGAAAGTGTAGAGAGGAGGAGCTCACCCAAGAGAGATTTTTTGAACTCTCTCTCCCTTCTCTCTCTTCAAGGCTGGCAGCTGCACTTGTGGGGGGAGGGGTCCCTCTTAGCTTATATAGGGGACCCCAAAACCCTAAGGGTAAGTCCCACAAATTTTTTTAAAAAAGGTTTTTTCTAAACCTAATTGTGTTTAGGTGGTTAGCTGATCAAGGTTTTGATTTTTCTTGCTCTGAATTGTTCTTAAAATATAGCATTTAATTTTCCAAAGATAATGCCTTTGGAATCACTCAATTTGGACTTAAAATAATTTTCTAGATCCAAAATACTAAATAAATTGCTAAAATTTTGTATTTTCGGCCGTTTGTGCAATTTTCGTGCGAAAATAAGACTTTTGGGTTTTGGTGCCTCGTGATCCTTGATGCATTCTTATGCATAAAAAACCATAATGCTGGAAACACTTTTCTATTTTGAGGTTCGTGGTACCTCGTGGTCCAATTTTGGTGCCGGTGGTGTATTTTCGGCCATTTGTGTAATTTTCGTGCGAAAAATAAGACTTTTGGGTTTTGGTGCCTTGTGAACCCTGGTGCATTCTTAAGCTTAAAAAGCCATAATGCTCACAGAACTTTTCAGTTTTGAGGTCTGAGGTGCCCCGCGGTCCAATTTTGGTGCCCGTGGTGAATTTTCGTCCGTTTGTGCAATTTTAGTGCGAAAATAAGAGTTTTGGATTTTGGGGCCTCATGATCCTTGGTGCATTCTTATGAATAAAAAAACCACAATGCTCGGAACACTTTTCTGTCTTGAGGTTCCTGGTGCCCCGTGATACAATTTTTATGCCGGTGGTGCATTTTCGACAATTTGTGCAATTTTCGTGTGAAAATAAGACTTTTGGGTTTTGGAGCCCGGTGATCCCTGGTGCATTCTTATCCATAAAAAACCATAATGCTCGGAAAACTTTTCAGTTTTCAGGTCCGAGGTGCCTCGTGATCCAATTTTGGTGATCATGGTGCATTTTCGACCGTTTGTGCAATTTTCGTGCGAAAATAAGACTTTTGGGTTTTGGTGCCCCGTGATCCTTGGTGCATTCTTATGCATAAAAAACCACAATGCTCGGAACACTTTTCATTCTTGAGGTTCGTGGTGCGCCGTGGTTCAATTTTGGTGCCGGGGGTGCATTTTCGACCATATGTGCAATTTTCGTGCGAAAATAAGACTTTTGGGTTTTAGTGCCCCGTGATCCTTGGTGCATTCTTATGCATAAAAAACCATAATGGTAGAGTACTTTTCAGTTTTGAGGTCTGAGGTGCCCCGTGGTCCAATTTTGGTGCTTGTGGTGCATTTTCAACCAATTGTGCAATTTTCTTGCGAAAATAAGACTTTTGGGTTTGGTTCCTCGTGATCCCTCTTGCATTCTTATGCATAAAAAACCATAATGCTCAGAACAATTTTATGTTTTGAGGTCCGTGGTGCCTCTTGGTCCAATTTTGGTGCCGGTGGTACATTTTCGGCCCATTGTGCAATTTTCGTGCGAAAATAAGACTTTTGGGTTTGGGTGCCCCGTGATCCCTGGTGCATTCTTATGCATAAAAAATCATAATGCTCGGAGAACTTTTATGTTTTGAGGTTTGAGGTGCCCCGTGGTCCAATTTTGGTGCCCGTGGTGCATTTTCGGCCCATTGTGCAATTTTCGTGCAAAAATAAGACTTTTGGGTTTTGGTGCCCCGTGATCCCTGGTGACTTCTTATGCATAAAAAACAATAATGCTCAGAACACTTTTCAATTTGAGGTCTGTGGTGCCCCGTACTTCAATTTTGGTGCCGGTAATGTATTTTCGGCCGTTTGTGCAATTTTCGTGCGAAAATAAGACTTTTGGGTTTTGGTGCCTCGTGATCCTTGATGCATTCTTATGCATAAAAAACCATAATGCTGGAAACACTTTTCTGTTTTGAGGTTCGTGGTACCTCGTGGTCCAATTTTGGTGCCGGTGGTGTATTTTCGGCCATTTGTGCAATTTTCGTGCGAGAAATAAGACTTTTGGGTTTTGGTGCCCTGTGAACCCTGGTGCATTCTTAAGCTTAAAAAGCCATAATGCTCATAGAACTTTTCAGTTTTGAGGTCCGAGGTGCCCCGCGGTCCAATTTTGGTGCCCGTGGTGAATTTTCGTCCGTTTGTGCAATTTTCGTGCGAAAATAAGAGTTTTGGATTTTGGGGCCTCATGATCCTTGGTGCATTCTTATGCATGAAAAGCCACAATGCTCTGAACACTTTTCATTCTTGAGGTTCGTGGTGCGCCGTGGTTCAATTTTGGTGCCGGGGGTGCATTTTCGACCATATGTGCAATTTTCGTGCGAAAATAAGACTTTTGGGTTTTGGTGCCCTGTGATCCTTGGTGCATTCTTATGCATAAAAAACAATAATGCTCAGGACACTTTTCAATTTGAGGTCTGTGGTGCCTCGTACTTCAATTTTGGTGCCGGTAATGTATTTTCGCCCGTTTGTGCAATTTTCGTGCGCAAATAAGACTTTTGGGTTTTGGTGCCTCGTGATCCTTGATGCATTCTTATGCATAAAAAACCATAATGCTGGAAACACTTTTCTGTTTTGAGGTTCGTGGTACCTCGTGGTCCAATTTTGGTGCCGGTGGTGTATTTTCGGCCATTTGTGCAATTTTCGTGCGAAAAATAAGACTTTTGGGTTTTGGTGCCCTGTGAACCCTGGTGCATTCTTAAGCTTAAAAAGCCATAATGCTCATAGAACTTTTCAGTTTTGAGGTCCGAGGTGCCCCGTGGTCCAATTTTGGTGCCAGTGGTGAATATTCGTCCGTTTGTGCAATTTTCATGCGAAAAATAAGAGTTTTGGATTTTGGGGCCTCATGATCCTTGGTGCATTCTTATGCATAAAAAAACCACAATGCTCGGAACACTTTTCTGTCTTGAGGTTCCTGGTGCCCCGTGATACAATTTTTATGCCGGTGGTGCATTTTCGACAATTTGTGCAATTTTCGTGCGAAAATAAGACTTTTGGGTTTTGGAGCCCGGTGATCCCTGGTGCATCCTTATCCATAAAAAACCATAATGTTCGGAAAAATTTTCAGTTTTGAGGTCCGAGGTGCCCCGTGATCCAATTTTGGTGATCATGGTGCATTTTCGACCGTTTGTGCAATTTTCGTGCGAAAATAAGACTTTTGGGTTTTGGTGCCCCGTGATCCCTAGTGACTTCTTATGCATAAAAAACAATAATGCTCAGAACACTTTTCAATTTGAGGTCTGTGGTGCCCCGTACTTCAATTTTGGTGCCGGTAATGTATTTTCGGCCGTTTGTGCAATTTTCGTGCGCAAATAAGACTTTTGGGTTTTGGTGCCTCGTGATCCTTGATGCATTCTTATGCATAAAAAACCATAATGCTGGAAACACTTTTCTGTTTTGAGGTTCGTGGTACCTCGTGGTCCAATTTTGGTGCCGGTGGTGTATTTTCGGCCATTTGTGCAATTTTCGTGCGAGAAATAAGACTTTTGGGTTTTGGTGCCCTGTGAACCCTGGTGCATTCTTAAGCTTAAAAAGCCATAATGCTCATAGAACTTTTCAGTTCTAAGGTCCGAGGTGCCCCGCGGTCCAATTTTGGTGCCCGTGGTGAATTTTCGTGCGAAAATAAGAGTTTTGGATTTTGGGGCCTCATGACCCTTGGTGCATTCTTATGCATGAAAAGCCACAATGCTCTGAACACTTTTCATTCTTGAGGTTCGTGGTGCGCCGTGGTTCAATTTTGGTGCCGGGGGTGCATTTTCGACCATATGTGCAATTTTCGTGCAAAAATAAGACTTTTGGGTTTTGGTGCCCCGTGATCCTTGGTGCATTCTTATGCATAAAAAACCATAATGGTAGAGTACTTTTCAGTTGTGAGGTCCGAGGTGCCCCGTGGTCCAATTTTGGTGTCTGTGGTGCATTTTCAACCAATTGTGCAATTTTCTTGCGAAAATAAGACTTTTGGGTTTGGTTCCTCGTGATCCCTCCTGCATTCTTATGCATAAAAAACCATAATGCTCAGAACAATTTTATGTTTTGAGGTCTGTGGTGCCTCTTGGTCCAATTTTGGTGCCGGTGGTACATTTTCGGCCCATTGTGCAATTTTCGTGCGAAAATAAGACTTTTGGGTTTGGGTGCCCCGTGATCCCTGGTGCATTCTTATGCATAAAAAATCATAATGCTCGGAGAACTTTTATGTTTTGAGGTTCGTGGTACCTCGTGGTCCAATTTTGGTGCCGGTGGTGTATTTTCGGCCATTTGTGCAATTTTCGTGTGAAAAATAAGAATTTTGGGTTTTGGTGCCCTGTGAACCCTGGTGCATTCTTAAGCTTAAAGAGCCATAATGCTCACAGAACTTTTCAGTTTTGAGGTCCGAGGTGCCCCGCGGTCCAATTTTGGTGCCCGTGGTGAATTTTCGTCCGTTTGTGCAATTTTCGTGCGAAAATAAGACTTTTGGATTTTGGGGCCTCATGATCCTTGGTGCATTCTTATGCATAAAAAAACCACAATGCTCGAAACACTTTTCTGTCTTGAGGTTCCTGGTGCCCCGTGATACAATTTTTATGCCGGTGGTGCATTTTCGACAATTTGTGCAATTTTCGTGCGAAAATAAGACTTTTGGGTTTTGGAGCCCGGTGATCCCTGGTGCATTCTTATCCATAAAAAACCATAATGCTCGGAAAACTTTTCAGTTTTGAGGTCCGAGGTGCCCCGTGATCCAATTTTGGTGATCATGGTGCAATTTTGACCGTTTGTGCAATTTTCGTGCGAAAATAAGACTTTTGGGTTTTGGTGCCCCGTGATCCTTGGTGCATTCTTATGCATAAAAAACCACAATGCTCGGAACACTTTTCATTCTTGAGGTTCGTGGTGCGCCGTGGTTCAATTTTGGTGCCGGGGGTGCATTTTCGACCATATGTGCAATTTTCGTGCGAAAATAAGACTTTTGGGTTTTTGTGCCCTGTGATCCTTGGTGCATTCTTATGCATAAAAAACCATAATGGTAGAGTACTTTTCAGTTTTGAGGTCCGAGGTGCCCCGTGGTCCAATTTTGGTGCCTGTGGTGCATTTTCAACCAATTGTGCAATTTTCTTGCGAAAATAAGACTTTTGGGTTTGGTTCCTCGTGATCCCTCTTGCATTCTTATTCATAAAAAACCATAATGCTTAGAACAATTTTATGTTTTGAGGTCCGTGGTGCCTCTTGGTCCAATTTTGGTGCCGGTGGTACATTTTCGGCCCATTGTGCAATTTTCGTGCGAAAATAAGACTTTTGGGTTTGGGTGCCCTGTGATCCCTGGTGCATTCTTATGCATAAAAAATCATAATGCTCGGAGAACTTTTATGTTTTGAGGTTTGAGGTGCCCCGCGGTCCAATTTTGGCGCCCGTGGTGCATTTTCGGCCCATTGTGCAATTTTCGTGCAAAAATAAGACTTTTGGGTTTTGGTGCCCCGTGATCCCTGGTGACTTCTTATGCATAAAAAACAATAATGCTCAGAACACTTTTCAATTTGAGGTCTATGGTGCCCCGTACTTCAATTTTGGTGCCGGTAATGTATTTTCGGCCGTTTGTGGAACTTTCGTGCGAAAATAAGACTTTTGGGTTTTGGTGCCTCGTGATCCTTGATGCATTCTTATGCATAAAAAACCATAATGCTGGAAACACTTTTCTGTTTTGAGTTTCGTGGTACCTCGTGGTCCAATTTTGGTGCCGGTGGTGTATTTTCGGCCATTTGTGCAATTTTCGTGCGAAAAATAAGACTTTTGGGGTTTGATGCCCTGTGAATCCTGGTGCATTCTTAAGCTTAAAAAGCCATAATGCTCATAGAACTTTTCAGTTTTGAGGTCCAAGGTGCCCCGCGGTCCAATTTTGGTGCCCGTGGTGAATTTTCGTCCGTTTGTGCAATTTTCGTGCGAAAATAAGAGTTTTGGATTTTGGGGCCTCATGATCCTTGGTGCATTCTTATGCATAAAAAAACCACAATGCTCGGAACACTTTTCTGTCTTGAGGTTCCTGGTGCCCCGTGATACAATTTTTATGCCGGTGGTGCATTTTCGACAATTTGTGCAATTTTCGTGCGAAAATAAGACTTTTGGGTTTTGGAGCCCAGTGATCCCTGGTGCATTCTTATCCATAAAAAACCATAATGCTCGGAAAACTTTTCAGTTCTGAGGTCCGAGGTGCCCCGTGATCAAATTTTGGTGATCATGGTGCATTTTCGACCGTTTGTGCAATTTTCGTGCGAAAATAAGACTTTTGGGTTTTGGTGCCCCGTGATCCTTGGTGCATTCTTATGCATAAAAAACCATAATGGTAGAGTACTTTTCAGTTTTGAGGTCCGAGGTGCCCCGTGGTCAAATTTTGGTGCCTGTGGTGCATTTTCAACCAATTGTGCAATTTTCTTGCGAAAATAAGACTTTTGGGTTTGGTTCCTCGTGATCCCTCTTGCATTCTTATGCATAAAAAACCACAATGCTCAGAAAAATTTATGTTTTGAGGTCCGTGGTGCCTCTTGGTCCAATTTTGGTGCCGGTGGTACATTTTCGGCCCATTGTGCAATTTTCGTGCGAAAATAAGACTTTTGGGTTTGGGTGCCCCGTGATCCCTGGTGCATTCTTATGCATAAAAAATCATAATGCTCGGAGAACTTTTATGTTTTGAGGTTTGAGGTGCCCCGTGGTCCAATTTTGGTGCCCGTGGTGCATTTTCGGCCCATTGTGCAATTTTCGTGCAAAAATAAGACTTTTGGGTTTTGGTGCCCTGTGATCCCTGGTGACTTCTTATGCATAAAAACAATAATGCTCAGAACACTTTTCAATTTGAGGTCTGTGGTGCCCCGTACTTCAATTTTGGTGCCGGTAATGTATTTTCGGCCGTTTGTGCAATTTTCGTGCGCAAATAAGACTTTTGGGTTTTGGTGCCTCGTGATCCTTGATGCATTCTTATGCATAAAAAACCATAATGCTGGAAACACTTTTCTGTTTTGAGGTTCGTGGTACCTCGTGGTCCAATTTTGGTGCCGGTGGTGTATTTTCGGCCATTTGTGCAATTTTCGTGCGAAAAATAAGACTTTTGGGTTTTGGTGCCCTGTGAACCCTGGTGCATTCTTAAGCTTAAAAAGCCATAATGCTCATAAAACTTTTCAGTTTTGAGGTCCGAGGTGCCCCGCGGTCCAATTTTGGTGCCCGTGGTGAATTTTCGTCCGTTTGTGCAATTTTCGTGCGAAAATAAGAGTTTTGGATTTTGGGGCCTCATGATCCTTGGTGCATTCTTATGCATAAAAAAACCACAATGCTCGGAACACTTTTCTGTCTTGAGGTTCCTGGTGCCCCGTGATACAATTTTTATGCCGGTGGTGCATTTTCGACAATTTGTGCAATTTTCGTGCGAAAATAAGACTTTTGGGTTTTGGAGCCCGGTGATCCCTGGTGCATTCTTATCCATAAAAAACCATAATGCTCGGAAAACTTTTCAGTTTTGAGGTCCGAGGTGCCCCGTGATCCAATTTTGGTGATCATGGTGCAATTTTGACCGTTTGTGCAATTTTCGTGCGAAAATAAGACTTTTGGGTTTTGGTGCCCCGTGATCCTTGGTGCATTCTTATGCATAAAAAACAACAATGCTCGGAACACTTTTCATTCTTGAGGTTCGTGGTGCGCCGTGGTTCAATTTTGTTGCCGGGGGTGCATTTTCGACCATATGTGCAATTTTCGTGCGAAAATAAGACTTTTGGGTTTTGGTGCCCCGTGATCCCTGGTGCATTCTTATGCATAAAAAACCATAATGGTAGAGTACTTTTCAGTTTTGAGGTCCGAGGTGCCCCGTGGTCCAATTTTGGTGCCTGTGGTGCATTTTCAACCAATTGTGCAATTTTCTTGCGAAAATAAGACTTTTGGGTTTGGTTCCTCGTGATCCCTCTTGCATTCTTATGCATAAAAAACCACAATGCTCAGAACAATTTTATGTTTTGAGGTCCGTGGTGCCTCTTGGTCCAATTTTGGTGCCGGTGGTACATTTTCGGCCCATTGTGCAATTTTCGTGCGAAAATAAGACTTTTGGGTTTGGGTGCCCCGTGATCCCTGGTGCATTCTTATGCATAAAAAATCATAATGCTCGGAGAACTTTTATGTTTTGAGGTTTGAGGTGCCCCGTGGTGCATTTTCGGCCCATTGTGCAATTTTCGTGCAAAAATAAGACTTTTGGGTTTTGGTACCCCGTGATCCCTAGTGACTTCTTATGCATAAAAAACAATAATGCTCAGAACACTTTTCAATTTGAGGTCTGTGGTGCCCCGTACTTCAATTTTGGTGCCGGTAATGTATTTTCGGCCGTTTGTGCAATTTTCGTGCGAAAATAAGACTTTTGGGTTTTGGTGCCTCATGATCCTTGATGCATTCTTATGCATAAAAAATCATAATGCTGGAAAAACTTTTCTGTTTTGAGGTTCGTGGTCCAATTTTGGTGCCGGTGGTCTATTTTCGGCCATTTGTGCAATTTTCGTGCGAAAAATAAGACTTTTGGGTTTTGGTGCCCTGTGAACCCTGGTGCATTCTTAACCTTAGAAAGCCATAATGCTCATAGTACTTTTCAGTTTTGAGGTCCGAGGTGCCCCGTGTAACGACCCAACTTCGTTACAGATATGTTATACTAACCTCTCTATGTTATTTATTATCATGTGAAAGAACGTATAAATTTTTCACATTTAAAATACATACATATGTACTTATATAAAACGTTCATCACTGCATTGTCCAAATGTAATATGCCGATTTACTCCTTAAAATACGAGGATACATATAACGTCAGAAGGGAGATTCCCTTGTAGAGAACGTTCACACTAATCTTTATATTAATACAAAATCCTAAGTTGGTCCCCCTAAAATGTACATATATACTAGAACAAAATTAGCAAAACAGGAGGATCGTCCAATCTTAGGATCGTCCAATCAACATAGCAGGAGCATCGTCCAATCTTCAATCATGACTAGCATGAGAGCCAGCACCATCACTGCTACCTGCTCCCGTGTTAACCACACGATCATTGCAGTAAAACAATACAAACACAAATTGCAAGGGTAAGCTTACTTATAATAAGAATGATATAATACACACAATTTCAATCTCATCATTCACAATAAACATTCAGTTTACTTCAGGTATCATTCCATACATCAATATCATCATGCAACATTATGCTGACTCGACTCCATGGAGATTTCAACAACTTTCGGGTGGTCCTCATAGGCCCCATCCCCTACCATTAGTCTCGCCTTAGACCATTCAGGGAGTCCCTTGAGCCACCATGTGGAGGAAGTGTGAATTTAATCCAATATAGACAAGTGTTGGTATTGGCTTACCTCTATCAGGTTTGCAAAACCTTCCATCTTTAGGAATTCGCCCACTTGTCTATTCTATATGCCCGCCATTGGCCATCACGAAATCCTCCAGCACTAGGTTGAGAGCCCACCTAGCACCCTCAACTTATGTGCCTACCCTTATGCAATATCATGCACAACTCAACAACTCTGATTTCCACATGTTCTCTCTATGTTATAAATTCACCATTTTTCTCAATTCAAGCTTATGAACCCATCCAGCAGTTCAATAAGCACAAGTAAGGCATTCTCACACCTCGAATCCTTACTCACAACACAACACTAAATTTCACTAAGGGTGAATTTCCTAACATAGTTCTAGAACTAAAGTGGTGGCAGATCCAACATCCTCGTTCGTAACAAGACTAGGTTCTGATTCTCTGTTAAACACACCCTCAAAATTTCACAACCACCATCGTTGGACGTCAGACTTTACTAAACATAAGGCACCACTGGACGCGGGTCATTATACACTGAATCATTGGACATTGGTCACTAGACACTGGGTCATTGGATGCTGGTCTTTAGGTACTGGGTCATTGGACGCTGGTCTTTAGGTACTGGGTCATTGGACGTTGGTTTTCTTTGGACGAGTGGTTTTCTGCAGAGTCCAGAACCTTTCAAAACCCATTACGAACACATACTTCAAAGATTTTGAAACCATTTTCCAACACTTACAATATCATTCCAAAGCATAACAACATATTATCACAACAAACTCAGCTCAGATCATCAAAACATTAAGAGAGCAAAATCATCACATTATCATAACAGATCTTTAAAGCATCCAAAACATAAACAGAATTCCAAACATATCACCACCATATCAGTCAAACAAGTTTAAAGCTTCCCTTACCTACAACTCTTGACTCAAACCGTGAAGAAGAAAAAGATAGAGAGGATAACTTTGAGGTTCTCGAGTAATCTGCCCTCAAGTTTTGTTACAGAATCAACTAGGAGACACCAACTTAAAATCAGCCAAGAACTCTCTAGGAAAGAAGAAATAAATCTTCAAGTTCAGGTAGAAAATAGCTCTCTCACTCACGGTAAGGAAACTTATAGAAAAGAAAGATAAGAATGAAGGAGAATGGAAGAAACAGGAAGCTTGACACGTTCACTTAAGAGATTTGCATGAAATTTTGCTAGTAACACCTCTATTTCCTCTAAAAGCACCCCCTTTTCTTATTTTTTTCTTCTTCTACAACTTACGAAATTTACGTAAAATTCCTAACAACAACCTTACCTTCTAAGCCCGACCTTACATGAAATATTATCAACAACATTATAGCACATAACAACACAATCTATTTATTAATTCTTTTATTCATAATATAGCTTTAAATTTAATTTCCTCTTGTATTATCAATCAAACACTTGAAAGAAATCACGACATTACACCCCGCAGTCCAATTTTGGTGTCCGTGGTGAATTTTCGTCCGTTTGTGCAATTTTCGTACGAAAATAAGAGTTTTGGATTTTGGGGCCTCATGATCCTTGGTGCATTCTTATGCATAAAAAAACCACAATGCTCGGAACACTTTTCTGCCTTGAGGTTCCTGGTGCCCCGTGATACAATTTTTATGCCGGTGGTGCATTTTCGACAATTTGTTCAATTTTCGTGCGAAAAATAAGACTTTTGGGTTTTGGTGCCCTGTGAACCCTGGTGCATTCTTAAGCTTAAAAAGCCATAATGCTCATAGAACTTTTCAGTTTTGAGGTCCGAGGTGCCCCGCGGTCCAATTTTGGTGCCCGTGGTGAATTTTCGTCTGTTTGTACAATTTTCGTGCGAAAATAAGAGTTTTGGATTTGGGGGCCTCATGATCCTTGGTGCATTCTTATGCATAAAAAAACCACAATGCTCGGAACACTTTTCTGTCTTGAGGTTCCTGGTGCCCCGTGATACAATTTTTATGCCGGTGGTGCATTTTCGACAATTTGTGCAATTTTCGTGCAAAAATAAGACTTTTGGGTTTTGGAGCCCGGTGATCCCTGGTGCATCCTTATCCATAAAAAACCATAATGCTCGGAAAACTTTTCAGTTTTGAGGTCCGAGGTGCCCCGTGATCCAATTTTGGTGATCATGGTGCATTTTCGACCGTTTGTGCAATTTTCGTGCGAAAATAAGACTTTTGGGTTTTGGTGCCCCGTGATCCTTGGTGCATTCTTATGCGTAAAAAACCACAATGCTCGGAACACTTTTCATTCTTGAGGTTCGTGGTGCGCCGTGGTTCAATTTTGGTGCCGGGGGTGCATTTTCGACCATATGTGCAATTTTTGTGCGAAAATAAGACTTTCGGGTTTTGGTTCCCCGTGATCCCTGGTGCATTCTTATGCATAAAAAACCATAATGGTAGAGTACTTTTCAGTTTTGAGGTCCGAGGTGCCCCGTGGTCCAATTTTGGTGCCTGTGGTGCATTTTCAACCAATTGTGCAATTTTCTTGCGAAAATAAGACTTTTGGGTTTGGTTCCTCGTGATCCCTCTTGCATTCTTATGCATAAAAAACCACAATGCTCAGAACAATTTTATGTTTTGAGGTCCGTGGTGCCTCTTGTTCCAATTTTGGTGCCGGTGGTACATTTTCGGCCCATTGTGCAATTTTCGTGCGAAAATAAGACTTTTGGGTTTGGGTGCCCCGTGATCCCTGGTGCATTCTTATGCATAAAAAATCATAATGCTCGGAGAACTTTTATGTTTTGAGGTTTGAGGTGCCCCGTGGTCCAATTTTGGTGCCCGTGGTGCATTTTTGGCCCATTGTGCAATTTTCGTGCAAAAATAAGACTTTTGGGTTTTGGTGCCCCGTGATCCCTGGTGACTTCTTATGCATAAAAAACAATAATGCTCAGAACACTTTTCAATTTGAGGTCTATGGTGCCCCGTACTTCAATTTTGGTGCCGGTAATGTATTTTCGGCCGTTTGTGGAACTTTCGTGCGAAAATAAGACTTTTGGGTTTTGGTGCCTCGTGATCCTTGATGCATTCTTATGCATAAAAAACCATAATGCTGGAAACACTTTTCTGTTTTGAGTTTCGTGGTACCTCGTGGTCCAATTTTGGTGCCGGTGGTGTATTTTCGGCCATTTGTGCAATTTTCGTGCGAAAAATAAGACTTTTGGGGTTTGATGCCCTGTGAATCCTGGTGCATTCTTAAGCTTAAAAAGCCATAATGCTCATAGAACTTTTCAGTTTTGAGGTCCGAGGTGCCCCGCGGTCCAATTTTGGTGCCCGTGGTGAATTTTCGTCCGTTTGTGCAATTTTCGTGCGAAAATAAGAGTTTTGGATTTTGGGGCCTCATGATCCTTGGTGCATTCTTATGCATAAAAAAACCACAATGCTCGGAACACTTTTCTGTCTTGAGGTTCCTGGTGCCCCGTGATACAATTTTTATGCCGGTGGTGCATTTTCGACAATTTGTGCAATTTTCGTGCGAAAATAAGACTTTTGGGTTTTGGAGCCCGGTGATCCCTGGTGCATCCTTATCCATAAAAAACCATAATGCTCGGAAAACTTTTCAGTTTTGAGGTCCGAGGTGCCCCGTGATCCAATTTTGGTGATCATGGTGCATTTTCGACCGTTTGTGCAATTTTCGTGCGAAAATAAGACTTTTGGGTTTTGGTGCCCCGTGAACCTTGGTGCATTCTTATGCATAAAAAACCACAATGCTCGGAACACTTTTCATTCTTGAGGTTCGTGGTGCGCCGTGGTTCAATTTTGGTGCCGGGGGTGCATTTTCGACCATATGTGCAATTTTCGTGCGAAAATAAGACTTTTGGGTTTTGGTGCCCCGTGATCCCTGGTGCATTCTTATGCATAAAAAACCATAATGGTAGAGTACTTTTCAGTTTTGAGGTCCGAGGTGCCCCGTGGTCCAATTTTGGTGCCTGTGGTGCATTTTCAACCAATTGTGCAATTTTCTTGCGAAAATAAGACTTTTGGGTTTGGTTCCTCGTGATCCCTCTTGCATTCTTATGCATAAAAAACCACAATGCTCAGAACAATTTTATGTTTTGAGGTCCGTGGTGCCTCTTGTTCCAATTTTGGTGCCGGTGGTACATTTTCGGCCCATTGTGCAATTTTTGTGCGAAAATAAGACTTTTGGGTTTGGGTGCCCCGTGATCCCTGGTGCATTCTTATGCATAAAAAATCATAATGCTCGGAGAACTTTTATGTTTTGAGGTTTGAGGTGCCCCGTGGTCCAATTTTGGTGCCCGTGGTGCATTTTCGGGCCATTGTGCAATTTTCGTGCAAAAATAAGACTTTTGGGTTTTGGTGCCCTGTGAACCCTGGTGCATTCTTAAGCTTAAAAAGCCATAATGCTCATAGAACTTTTCAGTTTTGAGGTCCGAGGTGCCCCGCGGTCCAATTTTGGTGCCCGTGGTGAATTTTCGTCCGTTTGTGGAATTTTCGTGTGAAAATAAGAGTTTTGGATTTTGGGGCCTCATGATCCTTGGTGCATTCTTATGCATAAAAAAACCACAATGCTCGGAACACTTTTCCGTCTTGAGGTTCCTGGTGCCCCGTGATACAACTTTTATGCCGGTGGTGCATTTTCGACAATTTGTGCAATTTTCGTGCGAAAATAGGACTTTTGGGTTTTGGAGCCCGGTGATCCCTGGTGCATTCTTATCCATAAAAAACCATAATGCTCGGAAAACTTTTCAGTTTTGAGGTCCGAGGTGCCCCGTGATCCAATTTTGGTGATCATGGTGCATTTTCGACCGTTTGTGCAATTTTCGTGCGAAAATAAGACTTTTGGGTTTTGGTGCCCCGTGATCCTTGGTGCATTCTTATGCAAAAAAAACCACAATGCTCGGAACACTTTTCATTCTTGAGGTTCGTGGTGCGCCGTGGTTCAATTTTGGTGCCGGGGGTGCATTTTCGACCATATGTGCAATTTTCGTGCGAAAATAAGACTTTTGGGTTTTGGTGCCCCGTGATCCTTGGTGCATTCTTATGCATAAAAAACCATAATGGTAGAGTACTTTTCAGTTTTGAGGTCCGAGGTGCCCCGTGGCCCAATTTTGGTGCCTGTGGTGCATTTTCAACCAATCGTGCAATTTTCTGGCGAAAATAAGACTTTTGGGTTTGGTTCCTCGTGATCCCTCTTGCATTCTTATGCATAAAAAACCACAATGCTCAGAACAATTTTATGTTTTGAGGTCCGTGGTGCCTCTCGGTCCAATTTTGGTGCCGGTGGTACATTTTCGGCCCATTGTGCAATTTTCGTGCGAAAATAAGGTTTTGGTGGCCCGTGATCCTTGGTGCATTCTTATGCATAAAAAACCACAATGCTCGGAACACTTTTCATTCTTGAGGTTCGTGGTGCGCCGTGGTTCAATTTTGGTGCCGGGGGTGCATTTTCGACCATATGTGCAATTTTCGTGCGAAAATAAGACTTTTGGGTTTTGGTGCCCCGTGATCCTTGGTGCATTCTTATGCATAAAAAACCATAATGGTAGAGTACTTTTCAGTTTTGAGGTCCGAGGTGCCCCGTGGTCCAATTTTGGTGCCTGTGGTGCATTTTCAACCAATTGTGCAATTTTCTTGCGAAAATAAGACTTTTGGGTTTGGTTCCTCGTGATCCCTCTTGCATTCTTATGCATAAAAAACCATAATGCTCAGAACAATTTTATGTTTTGAGGTCCGTGGTGCCTCTTGGTCCAATTTTGGTGTCGGTGGTACATTTTCGGCCCATTGTGCAATTTTCGTGCGAAAATAACACTTTTGGGTTTGGGTGCCCCGTGATCCCTGGTGCATTCTTATGCATAAAAAATCATAATGCTCGGAGAACTTTTATGTTTTGAGGTTTGAGGTGCCCCGTGGTCCAATTTTGGTGCCCGTGGTGCATTTTCGGCCCATTGTGCAATTTTCGTGCAAAAATAAGACTTTTGGGTTTTGGTGCCCCGTGATCCCTGGTGACTTCTTATGCATAAAAAACAATAATGCTCAGAACACTTTTCAATATGAGGTCTGTGGTGCCCCGTACTTCAGTTTTGGTGCCGGTAATGTATTTTCGGCCGTTTGTGCAATTTTCGTGCGAAAATAAGACTTTTGGGTTTTGGTACCTCGTGATCGTTGATGCATTCTTATGCATAAAATACCATAATGCTGGAAACACTTTTCTGTTTTGAGGTTCGTGGTACCTCGTGGTCCAATTTTGGTGCCGGTGGTGTATTTACGGCCATTTGTGCAATTTTCGTGCGAAAAATAAGACTTTTGGGTTTTGGTGCCCTGTGAACCCTGGTGCATTCTTAAGCTTAAAAAGCCATAATGCTCATAGAACTTTTCAGTTTTGAGGTCCGAGGTGCCCCGCGGTCCAATTTTGGTGCCCGTGGTGAATTTTCGTTCGTTTGTGCAATTTTCGTGCGAAAATAAGAGTTTTGGATTTTGGGGCCTCATGATCCTTGGTGCATTCTTATGCATAAAAAAACCACAATGCTCGGAACACTTTTCTGTCTTGAGGTTCCTGGTGCCCCGTGATACAATTTTTATGCCGGTGGTGCATTTTCGACAATTTGTGCAATTTTCGTGCGAAAATAAGATTTTTGGGTTTTGGAGCCCGGTGATCCCTGGTGCATTCTTATCCATAAAAAACCATAATGCTCGGAAAACTTTTCAGTTTTGTGGTCCGAGGTGACCCGTGATCCAATTTTGGTGATCATGGTCATTTTCGACAATTTGTGCAATTTTCGTGCGAAAATAAGACTTTTGGGTTTTGGAGCCCGGTGATCCCTGGTGCATTCTTATCCATAAAAAACCATAATGCTCGGAAAACTTTTCAGTTTTGAGGTCCGAGGTTCCCCGTGATCCAATTTTGGTGATCATGGTGCATTTTCGACCGTTTGTGCAATTTTCGTGCGAAAATAAGACTTTTGGGTTTTGGTACCCCGTGATCCTTGGTGCATTCTTATGCATAAAAAACCACAATGCTCGAAACACTTTTCATTCTTGAGGTTCGTGGTGCGCCGTGGTTCAATTTTGGTGCCGGGGGTGCATTTTCGACCATATGTGCAATTTTCGTGCGAAAATAAGACTTTTGGGTTTTGGTGCCCCGTGATCCTTGGTGCATTCTTATGCATAAAAAACCATAATGGTATAGTACTTTTCAGTTTTGAGGTCCGAGGTGCCCCGTGGTCCAATTTTGGTGCCTGTGGTGCATTTTCAACCAATTGTGCAATTTTCTTGCGAAAATAAGACTTTTGGGTTTGGTTCCTCGTGATCCCTCTTGCATTCTTATGCATAAAAAACAATAATGCTCAGAACAATTTTATGTTTTGAGGTCCGTGGTGCCTCTTGGTCCAATTTTGGTGCCGGTGGTACATTTTCGGCCCATTGTGTAATTTTCATGCGAAAATAACACTTTTGGGTTTGGGTGCCCCGTGATCCCTGGTGCATTCTTATGCATAAAAAATCATAATGCTCGGAGAACTTTTATGTTTTGAGGTTTGAGGTGCCCCGTGGTCCAATTTTGGTGCCCGTGGTGCATTTTCGGCCCATTGTGCAATTTTCGTGCAAAAATAAGACTTTTGGGTTTTGGTGCCCCGTGATCCCTGGTGACTTCTTATGCATAAAAAACAATAATGCTCAGAACACTTTTCAATTTGAGGTCTGTGGTGCCCCGTACTTCAGTTTTGGTGCCGGTAATGTATTTTCGGCCGTTTGTGCAATTTTCGTGCGAAAATAAGACTTTTGGGTTTTGGTGCCTCGTGATCCTTGATGCATTCTTATGCATAAAAAACCATAATGCTGGAAACACTTTTCTGTTTTGAGGTTCGTGGTACCTCGTGGTCCAATTTTGGTGCCGGTGGTGTATTTTCGGCTATTTGTGCAATTTTCGTGCGAAAAATAAAACTTTTGGGTTTTGGTGCCCTGTGAACCCTGGTGCATTCTTAAGCTTAAAAAGCCATAATGCTCATAGAACTTTTCAGTTCTGAGGTCCGAGGTGCCCCGCGGTCCAATTTTGGTGCCCGTGGTGAATTTTCGTCCGTTTGTGCAATTTTCGTGCGAAAATAAGAGTTTTGGATTTTAGGGCCTCATGATCCTTGGTGCATTCTTATGCATAAAAAAACCACAATGCTCGGAACAGTTTTCTGTCTTGAGCTTCCTGGTGCCCCGTGATACAATTTTTATGCCGGTGGTGCATTTTCGACAATTTGTGCAATTTTCGTGCGAAAATAAGACTTTTGGGTTTTGGAGCCCGGTGATCCCTGGTGCATTCTTGTGCATAAAAAAACCACAATGCTCGGAACACTTTTCTGTCTTGAGGTTCCTGGTGCCCCGTGATACAATTTTTATGCCGATGGTGCATTTTCGACAGTTTGTGCAATTTTCGTGCGAAAATAAGACTTTTGGGTTTCGGAGCTCGGTGATCCCTGGTGCATTCTTATCCATAAAAAACCATAATGCTCGGAAAACTTTTCAGTTTTGAGTTCCGAGGTGCCCCGTGATGCAATTTTGGTGATCATGGTGCATTTTCGACCGTTTGTGCAATTTTCGTGCGAAAATAAGACTTTTGGGTTTTGGTGCCCCGTGATCCTTGGTGCATTCTTATGCATAAAAAACCACAATGCTCGGAACACTTTTCATTCTTGAGGTTCGTGGTGCGCCGTGGTTCAATTTTGGTGCCCTGTGAACCCTGGTGCATTCTTAAGCTTAAAAAGCCATAATGCTCATAGAACTTTTTAGTTTTGAGGTCCGAGGTGCCCCGCGGTCCAATTTTGGTGCCCGTGCTGAATTTTCGTCCGTTTGTGCAATTTTCGTGCGAAAATAAGAGTTTTGGATTTTGGGGCCTCATGATCCTTGGTGCATTCTTGTGCATAAAAAACCATAATGCTGGAAACACTTTTCTGTTTTGAGGTTCGTGGTACCTCGTGGTCCAATTTTGGTGCCGGTGGTGTATTTTCGGCCATTTGTGCAATTTTCGTGCGAAAAATAAGACTTTTGGGTTTTGGTGCCCTGTGAACCCTGTGCATTCTTAAGCTTAAAAAGCCATAATGCTCATAGAACTTTTCAGTTTTGAGGTCCGAGGTGCCCCGCGGTCCAATTTTGGTGCCCGTGGTGAATTTTCGTCCGTTTGTGCAATTTTCGTGCGAAAATAAGAGTTTTGGATTTTGGGGCCTCATGATCCTTGGTGCATTGTTATGCATAAAAAAACCACAATGCTCGGAACACTTTTCTGTCTTGAGGTTCCTGGTGCCCCGTGATACAATTTTTATGCCGGTGGTGCATTTTCGACAATTTGTGCAATTTTCGTGCGAAAATAAGGCCTTTGGGTTTTGGAGCCCGGTGATCCCTGGTGCATTCTTATCCATAAAAAACCATAATGCTCGGAAAACTTTTCAGTTTTGAGGTCCGAGGTGCCCCGTGATCCAATTTTGGTGATCATGGTGCATTTTCGACCGTTTGTGCAATTTTCGTGCGAAAATAAGACTTTTGGGTTTTGGTGCCCCGTGATCCTTGGTGCATTCTTATGCATAAAAAACCACAATGCTCGGAACACTTTTCATTCTTGAGGTTCGTGGTGCGCCGTGGTTCAATTTTGGTGCCCTGTGAACCCTGGTGCATTCTTAAGCTTAAAAAGCCATAATGCTCATAGAACTTTTTAGTTTTGAGGTCCGAGGTGCCCCGCGGTCCAATTTTGGTGCCCGTGCTGAATTTTCGTCCGTTTGTGCAATTTTCGTGCGAAAATAAGAGTTTTGGATTTTGGGGCCTCATGATCCTTGGTGCATTCTTGTGCATAAAAAACCATAATGCTGGAAACACTTTTCTGTTTTGAGGTTCGTGGTACCTCGTGGTCCAATTTTGGTGCCGGTGGTGTATTTTCGGCCATTTGTGCAATTTTCGTGCGAAAAATAAGACTTTTGGGTTTTGGTGCCCTGTGAACCCTGGTGCATTCTTAAGCTTAAAAAGCCATAATGCTCATAGAACTTTTCAGTTTTGAGGTCCGAGGTGCCCCGCGGTCCAATTTTGGTGCCCGTGGTGAATTTTCGTCCGTTTGTGCAATTTTCGTGCGAAAATAAGAGTTTTGGATTTTGGGGCCTCATGATCCTTGGTGCATTGTTATGCATAAAAAAACCACAATGCTCGGAACACTTTTCTGTCTTGAGGTTCCTGGTGCCCCGTGATACAATTTTTATGCCGGTGGTACATTTTCGACAATTTGTGCAATTTTCGTGCGAAAATAAGGCTTTTGGGTTTTGGAGCCCGGTGATCCCTGGTGCATTCTTATCCATAAAAAACCATAATGCTCGGAAAACTTTTCAGTTTTGAGGTCCGAGGTGCCCCGTGATCCAATTTTGGTGATCATGGTGCATTTTCGACCGTTTGTGCAATTTTCGTGCGAAAATAAGACTTTTGGGTTTTGGTGCCCCGTGATCCTTGGTGCATTCTTATGCATAAAAAACCACAATGCTCAGAACACTTTTCATTCTTGAGGTTCGTGGTGCGCCGTGGTTCAATTTTGGTGTCGGGGGTGCATTTTTGACCATATGTGCAATTTTCGTACGAAAATAAGACTTTTGGGTTTTGGTGCCTCGTGATCCTTGGCGCATTCTTATGCATAAAAAACCATAATGGTAGAGTACTTTTCAGTTTTGAGGTTCGAGGTGCCCCGTGGTCCAATTTTGGTGCCTGTGGTGCATTTTCAACCAATTGTGCAATTTTCTTGCGAAAATAAGACTTTTGGGTTTGGTTCCTCGTGCTCCCTCTTGCATTCTTATGCATAAAAAACCACAATGCTCAGAACAATTTTATGTTTTGAGGTCTGTGGTGCCTCTTGGTCCAATTTTGGTGCCTGTGGTACATTTTCGGCCCATTGTGCAATTTTCGTGCGGAAATAAGACTTTTGGGTTTGGGTGCCCCGTGATCCCTGGTGCATTCTTATGCATAAAAAATCATAATGCTCGGAGAACTTTTATGTTTTGAGGTTTGAGGTGCCCCGTGGTCCAATTTTGGCGCCCGTGGTGCATTTTCCGCCCATTGTGCAATTTTCGTGCAAAAATAAGACTTTTGGGTTTTGGTGCCCCGTGATCCCTGGTGACTTCTTATGCATAAAAAACAATAATGCTAAGAAAACTTTTCAATTTGAGGTCTGTGGTGCCCCGTACTTCAATTTTGGTGCCGGTAATGTATTTTCGGCCGTTTGTGCAATTTTCGTGCGAAAATAAGACTTTTGGGTTTTGGTGCCTCGTGATCCTTGATGCATTCTTATGAATAAAAAACCATAATGCTGGAAACACTTTTCTGTTTTGAGGTTCGTGGTACCTCGTGGTCCAATTTTGGTGCCGGTGGTGTATTTTCGGCCATTTGTGCAATTTTCGTGCGAAAAATAAGACTTTTGGGTTTTGGTGCCCTGTGAACCCTGGTGCATTCTTAAGCTTAAAAAGCCATAATGCTCATAGAACTTTTCAGTTTTGAGGTCCGAGGTGCCCCGCGGTCCGATTTTGGTGCCCGTGGTGAATTTTCGTCCGTTTGTGCAATTTTCGTGCGAAAATAAGAGTTTTGGATTTTGGGGCCTCATGATCCTTGGTGCATTGTTATGCATAAAAAAACCACAATGCTCGGAACACTTTTCTGTCTTGAGGTTCCTGGTGCCCCGTGATACAATTTTTATGCCGGTGGTGCATTTTCGACAATTTGTGCAATTTTCGTGCGAAAATAAGGCTTTTGGGTTTTGGAGCCCGGTGATCCCTGGTGCATTCTTATCTATAAAAAACCATAATGCTCGGAAAACTTTTCAGTTTTGATGTCCGAGGTGCCCCGTGATCCAATTTTGGTGATCATGGTGCATTTTCGACCGTTTGTGCAATTTTCGTGCGAAAATAAGACTTTTGGGTTTTGGTTCCCCGTGATCCTTGGTGCATTCTTATGCATAAAAAACCACAATGCTCGGAACACTTTTCATTCTTGAGGTTCGTGGTGCGCCGTGGTTCAATTTTGGTGCCGGGGGTGCATTTTCGACCATATGTGCAATTTTCGTGCGAAAATAAGACTTTTGGGTTTTGGTGCCCCGTGATCCTTGGTGCATTCTTATGCATAAAAAACCATAATGGTAGAGTACTTTTCAGTTTTGAGGTCCGAGGTGCCCCGTGGTCCAATTTTGGTGCCTGTGGTGCATTTTCAATCAATTGTGCAATTTTCTTGCTTAATTAAGACTTTTGGGTTTGGTTCCTCGTGATCCCTCTTGCATTCTTATGCATAAAAAACCACAATGCTCAGAACAATTTTATGTTTTGAGGTCCGTGGTGCCACATGGTCCAATTTTGGTGCCGGTGGTGCATTTTTGGCCATTTGTGAAATTTTCGTGCGAAAATAAGACTTTTGGGTTTTGGTGTCCCGTGATTCCTGGTGCATTCAAATGCAAGAAAAAACCATAATGCTTAGAGAAATTTTAAGTTTTCAGGTTCGAGGTGCCTCGTGGTCAAATATTGGTGCCTGTGGTGCATTTTCAGCCCATTGTGCAATTTTCGTGCAAAAATAAGACTTTTTGGTTTTGGTGCCCCATGATCCTTGGTGCATTCTTATGCAAAAAAACCATAATGCTCGGAACGCTTTTCAGTTTTGAGGTTCGTGGTGCCTCGTGGTCTAATTTTGGTGTCGGTGGTGCACTTTCGGCCATTTGTGAAATTTTTGTGCGAAAATAAGACTTTTGGGTTTTGGTGTCCAGTGATCCCTGGTGCATTCTTATGCATAAAAAATCGTGATGCTTCGAGCACTTTTAAGTTTTGAGGTTCGTGGTGCGCTGTGGTCCAATTTTGGTGGCGGTAGTGCATTTTCGGCGATTTGTGCAATTTTCCTGCGAAAATAAGACTTTTGGGTTTTGAGGCCCCGTAATCCCTGGTGCATTCTTATCCATAAAAATCATAATGCTCAGAGCACTTTTCAGTTTTGAGGTGTGTGGTGCCCCGTGGTCCAATTTTCCTGGTCGTGATGCATTTTTGGCCCATTGTGCAATTTTCGTTCGAAAATAAGACTTTTGGGTTTTGCTGCCCTATGATCCCTGGTGCATTCTTATGCATAAAGAACCATAATGCTTGGAGTACTTTTCAGTTTTGAGGTCCGTGGTGCCCCGTGGTCCAATTTTGGTGCCGGTGGTGCATTTTTGGCCATTTGTGAAATTTTCGTGCGAAAATAAGACTTTTGGGTTTTGGTGTCCCGTGATTCCTGGTGCATTCAAATGCAAGAAAAAACCATAATGCTTAGAGAAATTTTAAGTTTTCAGGTTCGAGGTGCCTCGTGGTCAAATATTGGTGCCTGTGGTGCATTTTCAGCCCATTGTGCAATTTTCGTGCAAAAATAAGACTTTTTGGTTTTGGTGCCCCATGATCCTTGGTGCATTCTTATGCAAAAAAACCATAATGCTCGGAACGCTTTTCAGTTTTGAGGTTCGTGGTGCCTCGTGGTCTAATTTTGGTGTCGGTGGTGCACTTTCTGCCATTTGTGAAATTTTCGTGCAAAAATAAGACTTTTGGGTTTTGGTGTCCAGTGATCCCTGGTGCATTCTTATGCATAAAAAATCGTGATGCTTCGAGCACTTTTAAGTTTTGAGGTTCGTGGTGCGCTGTGGTCCAATTTTGGTGGCGGTAGTGCATTTTCGGCGATTTGTGCAATTTTCCTGCGAAAAGAAGACTTTTGGGTTTTGAGGCCCCGTAATCCCTGGTGCATTCTTATCCATAAAAATCATAATGCTCAGAGCACTTTTCAGTTTTGAGGTCTGTGGTTCCCCGTGGTCCAATTTTCCTGGTCGTGATGCATTTTCGGCCCATTGTGCAATTTTCGTTCGAAAATAAGACTTTTGGGTTTTGCTGCCCTGTGATCCCTGGTGCATTCTTATGCATAAAGAACCATAATGCTTGGAGTACTTTTCAGTTTTGAGGTCCGTGGTGCCCCGTGGTCCAATTTTGGTGCCGGTGGTGCATTTTCGACCATTTGTGAAATTTTCGTGCGAAAATAAGACTTTTGAGTTTTGGTGTCCTGTGATTCCTGGTGCATTCTAATGCATAAAAACTCATAATGCTTAGAGGAATTTTACGTTTTGAGGTTTGAGGTGCCTTGTGGTCCAATATTGGTGCCTGTAGTTCATTTTTAGTCCATTGTGCAATTTTCGTACGAAAATAAGACTTTTGGGTTTTGGTGCCCCGTGATCCCTGGTGCATTCTTATCCATAAAAAACCATAATGCTTGGAGCACTTTTCAGTTTTGAGATTCGTGGTGCCCCGTGGTCCAATTTTGGTGCCGATGGTGCATTTTCGGCCATTTGTGAAATTTTCGTGCGAAAATAAGACTTTTGGGTTTTGGTGTCCCGTGATTCCTGGTGCATTCTAATGCATAAAACACCATAATGCTTAGAGAAATTTTAAGTGTTGAGGTTCGAGGTGCCTCGTGGTCTAATATTGGTGCCTGTGGTGCATTTTCAGCCCATTGTGCAATTTTCGTGCGAAAATAAGACTTTTGGGTTTTTGTACCCCGTGATCCTTGGTGCATTCTTATGCAAAAAAAACATAATGCTCAGAACGCTTTTCAGTTTTGAGGTTCGTGGTGCCTCGTGGTCTAATTTTGGTGTCGGTGGTGCATTTTCGGCCATTTGCGAAATTTTCATGCAACAATAAGACTTTTGGGTTTTGGTGTCCAGTGATCCCTGGTGCATTGTTATGCATAAAAAACCATGATGCTTCGAGCACTTTTGAGTTTTGAGGTTCGTGGTGCACCGTGGTCCAATTTTGGTGGCGGTAGTGCATTTCCGGCGATTTGTGCAATTTTCGTACGAAAATAAGACTTTTGGATTTTGGGGCCCCGTGATCCTTGGTGCATTCTTATCCAAAAAAACCATAATGCTCATAGCACTTTTCATTTTTGAGGTCTGTGGTGCCCCGTGGTCCAATTTTGCTGCCCGTGATGCATTTTCGGCCCATTGTGCAATTTTCGTTCGAAAATAAGACTTTTGGGTTTTGCTTCCCCGTAATCCCTGGTGCATTCTTATGCATACAAACCCTAATGCTTGGAGTACTTTTCAGTTTTGAGGTCTGTGGTGCCCCGTGGTCCAATTTTGGTTCCGGTGGTGCATTTTCGGCCATTTGTGCAATTTTCGTACGGAAATAAGACTTTTGGGTTTTTGTGCCCTGTGAACCCTGCTGCTTTCTTATGCATAAAAAACAATAATGCTCTGAGCATTATGGTTTTTTATGCATAAGAATGTACCAGGGATCACGGGGTACCAAAACCCAAAAGTCTTATTTTCACACAAAAATTACACAAATGGCCAAAAATGCACCATGGGAACCAAAATTGGACCACGGCGCACCTCCGACCTCAAAACTGAAAACTACTATGAGACTTATTGTTTTTTATGCATAAGAAAGCAGCAGGGTTCACAGGGCACCAAAACCCAAAAGTCTTATGTTCGTACAAAAATTGAATAATGGGCTGAAAATGCACAACGGGCAACAAAATTGGACCACGAGGCACCTCGAACCTCAAAACTTAAAAGGGCTATGAGCATTAATGTTTTTTATGCATAAGAATGCACCAGGGATCACGGGGCACCAAAACCCAAAAGTGTTATTTTCGCACGAAAATTGCACAAATGGCCGAAAATGCACCCCTGGCACCAAAATGGGACCACGGAGCACCACGAACCTCAACATTGAAAAGTGTTCCGAGCATTATGGTATTTTATGCATAAGAATGCCCCAGGGATCACAGGGCTCCAAAAACCAAAAGTCTTACCTTCGCACGAAAATTGCTCAATGAGCCGAAAACGCACCGCGGGCACCAAAATTGGACCACGGGGCAGCTCGGACCTCAAAACTTAAAAGTGCTATGAGCATTATAGTTTTCTATGCATAAGAATGCACCAGGGATCACGGGTCACCAAAACCCAAAATTCTTATTTTCGCACAAAAATTGCATAAATAGTTGAAAATGTACTCCCGGCACCAAAATTGGACCACGGGGCACCACGAATCTCAAGATTGAAAAGTGTTCCGAACATTATGGTTTTTTATGCATAACAATGCACCACGGGAACCAAAATTGGACCACGGGGCACCTCGGACCTCAAAACTTAAAATTGTTAAGAGCATTATGGTTTTTTATGCATAAGAATGCACCAGGGATCACACGGCTCCAAAACCCAAAAGTCTTACTTTCGAACGAAAGTTGCACCACGGGCACCAAAATTGGACAACGGGGCAGCTCGGACCTCAAAAGCTAAAAGTGCTCCGAGGATTATGGTTTTTTAAGCATAAGAATGCACCAGGAATCACAGGGCACCAAAAGTCTTATTTTCGCCCGAAAATTTTACAAATGGCCAAAAATGCACCACCGGAACCATAATTGGACCATGGGGCACCTCGGACCTCAAAATTGAAAACTGCTTCGAGCATTATGGTTTTTTATGCATAAGAATGCACCAGGGATCATGGGGCACCAAAATCCCAAAGTCTTATTTTCGCACGAAAATTACACAAATTGCCGAAAATGAAACCCAGGCCCCAAAATTGGACCACGAAGCACCACAAACCTCAAAACTGAAAATTGTTCCAAGCATTATGGTTTTTTATGCATAAGAATGCACCAGGGATCACGGGGCACCAAAACCCAAAAGTCTTATTTTCGCACGAAATTTGCACAATGGGCTAAATATGCACCACAGGCACCAAAATTTGACCACGGGGCACCTCGAACCTAAAAACTTAAAAGTTCTCCAAGCATTATGGTTTTTTATGCATAAAAATGCACCAGGGATCACAGGGAACCAAAACCCAAAAGTCTGACTTTCGCACGAAAATTTCACAATGGGTTGAAAATGCACCACGGGCACCAATGTTGGACCAGGGGGCACCACCAACCTCAAAATTGAAAAGTGTTCCGAGCATTATGGTTTTTTATACATAAGAATGCACCAGGGATGACGGTGCACCAAAACCCAAAGGTCTTGTTTTCGCACGAAAATTTCACAAATGGCCGAACATGCACCACTGGCACCAAAATTGGACCACGAGGCACCACGGACCTCAAAACGCAAAAGTGTTCCGAGCATTATGGTTTTTATGCATAGGAATGCACCAGGGATCGCGGCACACCAAAACTGAAAAGTCTTATTTTCGCACGAAAATTGCACAAATGGCCGAAAATGCACCCTCGAAACTAAATTGGACCACGGGGGCACAATGAACCTCTAGACTGAAAAGTGTTCCGAGCATTATGGTTTTCTATGCATAAGAATGCACCAGGGATCATGGGACACGAAACCCCACAAGTCCTATTTTCGCATGAAAATTGCACAAATGGCCGAAATTGCACCACCGGCACCAAAATTGGACCACGGGGCACCACGGACCTCAAAACTGAAAAATGTTCCGAGAATTATGGTTTTTTATGTATAGGAATGCAACAGGGATCACGGGTCACCAAAACCCAAAAGGCCTATTTTCGGATGAAAATTGCACAAATGGCAACAAATGCACCACCGACACCAAAATTAGACCACGGGACACCACGAACCTCAAGATCGAAAAGTGTTCCGAGCATTATGCTTTTTTATGACTAAGAAGGCACCAGGGATTACGGGGCACCAAAATTTGACCACAGATCACTGGCCGAAAATGCATGACTGGCACCAAAATTTGTCCACAGGGCACTTCGAACCTCAAAATTGAAAAGTGTTTTGAGCATTATGTCTTTTTATGCATAAGAATGCACCAGGGATCACAAGGCACCAAAACCCAAAAGTCTTATTTTCGAACGAAAATTGCACAATGGTCCGAAAATGCACCATGGGCATCAAAATTGGACCACGGGGCACCTCGGACTTCAAAACTGAAAAGTGCTCCGAGCATTATGATTTTTTATGCATAAAAATGCACCAGGAATGACGGGGCACCAAAACCCAAAACTCTTATTTTCGCACGAAAATTGCACAATGTGCCGAAAATGCACCACAGGCACCAAAATTGGACCACGGAGCACGTCGGACTTCAAAACTTAAAAGTTCTCCAAGCACTACGATTTTTTATGCGTAAGAGGGATCACGGGGCACCAAAACCCAAAAGTCTTATTTTCGAACGAAAATTGCACAATGGTCTGAAAATGCACCACGGGCATCAAAATTGGACCACGGGGCACCTCGGTCCTCAAAACTGAAAAGTGCACTGAGCATTATGATTTTTTATTTATAAAAATGCACCAGGAATGACGGGGCACCAAAACCCAAAATTCTTATTTTCGCACGAAAATTTTACAAGTGGCCGAAAATGCACCACTGGCACCAAAATTGGACCGCGGGGCACCTCGGACCTCAAAACTGAAAAGTGCTCTGAGCATTATGATTTTTTATGCATAAAAATGAACCAGGAATGACGGGGCACCAAAACCCAAAAGTCTTATTTTCGCACGAAAATTTTACAAACGGCCGAAAATGCACTACTGGCACCAAAATTGGACCGCGGGGCACCCCGGACCTCAAAACTAAAAAGTGCTTCAAGCATTATGGTTTTTTATGCATAAGAATGCACCAGGGATCATGGGGCACCAAAATCCAAAAGTCTTATTTTCGCACGAAGATTGCACAAATCGCCGAAAATGAATCCCAGGCCCCAAAATTTGACCACGGAGCACCACAAACCTCAAAATTGAAAAATGTTCCAAGCATTATGGTTTTTTATGCATAAGAATGCACCAGGGATCACGGGGCACCAAAACCCAAAAGTCTTATTTTTGCACGAAGATTGCACAAATCGCCGAAAATGAAACCCAGGCCCCAAAATTGGACCACGGAGCACCACAAACCTCAAAATTGAAAAATGTTCCAAGCATTATGGTTTTTTATGCATAAGAATGCACCAGGGATCACGGGGCACCAAAACCCAAAAGTCTTATTTTTGCACGAAGATTGCACAAATCGCCGAAAATGAAACCCAGGCCCCAAAATTGGACCACGGAGCACCACAAACCTCAAAATTGAAAAATGTTCCAAGCATTATGGTTTTTTATGCATAAGAATGCACCAGGGATCACGGGGCACCAAAACCCAAAAGTCTTATTTTTGCACGAAGATTGCACAAATCGCCGAAAATGAAACCCAAGCCCCAAAATTGGACCACGTAGCACCACAAACCTCAAAACTGAAAAATGTTCCAAGCATTATGGTTTTTTATGCATAAGAATGCACCAGGGATCACGGGGCACCAAAATCCAAAAGTCTTATTTTCGCACGAAGATTGCACAAATCGTCGAAAATGAAACCCAGGCCCCAAAATTGAACCACGAAGCACCACAAACCTCAAAACTGAAAAATGTTCCAAGCATTATGGTTTTTTATGCATAAGAATGCACCAGGGATCACGGGGCACCAAAACCCAAAAGTCTTATTTTCGCACGAAAATTGCACAATGGGTTGAATATGCACCACAGACACCAAAATTTGACCACGGGGCACCTCGAACCTAAAAACTTAAAAGTTCTCTGAGCATTATGGTTTTTTATGCAAAAAAATGCACCAAGGATCACAGGGAACCAAAACCCAAAAGTCTGACTTTCGCACGAAAATTTCACAATGGGTTGAAAATGCACCACGGGCACCAAAATTGGACCAGGGGCACCTCAAACATGAATACTTAAAAGTGCTCCGAGCATTATGGTTTTTTATGTATAAGAATGCACCAGTGATCACGGGGCACCAAAACCCAAAAGTCTTATTTTCGGACGAAAATTGCACAATGGACCGAAAATGACCACAGGCACCAAAATTGGACCACGGGGCACTTCGGACCTCAAAATTGAAAATTTTTCCGAGCATGATGTCTTTTTATGCATAAGAATGCACCAGGGATCACGGGGCACCAAAACCAAAAAGTCTTATTTTCGCATGAAAATTGCACAAATCGTCGAAAATCATACCCGGGCCCCAAAATTGGACCACGGAGCACCACCAACCTCAAAACTGAAAAATGTTCCAAGCATTATGGTTTTTTATGCATAAGAATGCACCAGGGACCACGGGGCACCAAAACCCAAAAGTCTTATTTTCGCACGAAAATTTCACAAATGGCCGAAAATGCATTCTCGGCACCAAAATTGGACCACGGGGCGCCACGGACCTAGAAACTGAAAAGTGTTTCGAGCATTATGGTTTTTTATGCATAAGAATGTACCAGGGATGAAGGTGCACCAAAACCCAAAGGTCTTGTTTTCGCAAGAAAATTGCACAAATGGTCGAACATGCACCACCGGCACCAAAATTGGACGACGAGGCACCACAGACCTCAAAACGCAAAATTGTTCTGAGCATTATGGTTTTTATGCATAGAAATGAACCAGGGATCGCGGCGCACCAAAACCGAAAAGTCTTATTTTTGCATGAAAATTGCACAAATGGCCGAAAATGCACCCCCGGAACTAAATTGGACCACGGGGGCACCACGAACCTCTAGACTGAAAAGTGTTCCAATCATTATGGTTTTTTATGCATAAGAATGCACCAAGGACCACGAGGCACGAAAACCCAAAAGTCCTATTTTCGTATGAAAATAGTACAAATGGCCGAAATTGCACCACCGGCACCAAAATTGGACCACGAGGCTCCACGGACCTCAAAACTGAAAAGTGTTCCGAGCATTATGGTTTTTTATACATAGGAATGCAAATGGGGATCACGGGTCACCAAAACCCAAAAGTCCTATTTTCGCATGAAAATTGCATAAATGGCAGAAAATGCACCATCGGCACCAAAATTGGACCACGAAACTCAAGATTGAAAACTGTTCCGAGCATTATGCTTTTTTATGACTAAGAAGGCACCAGGGATTACGGGGCACAAAAATTTGACCACGGATCACTGGCCGAAAATGCATGACTGGCACCAAAATTTGTCCACAGGGCACTTCGGACCTCAAACTTGAAAAGTGCTCCGAGCATTATGTCTTTTTATGCATAAGAATGCACCAGGGATCATGAGGCACCAAAACCCAGAAGTATTATTTTCGCACGAAAATTGCACAATGGGCTGAAAATGCACCACAGGCACCAATATTTGACCACGAGGCACCTCGAACCTGAAAACTTAAAATTTCTCTAAGCATTATGGTTTTTTCTTGCATTTGAATGCACCAGGAATCACGGGACACCAAAACCCAAAAGTCTTATTTTCGCACGAAAATTTCACAAATGGCCAAAAATGCACCACCGGCACCAAAATTGGACCATGTGGCACCACGGACCTCAAAACATAAAATTGTTCTGAGCATTGTGGTTTTTTATGCATAAAAAACTATCATGCTCGGAACACTTTTCAGTTTTGAGGTTCGTGGTGCCCCGTGGTCCAATTTTGGTGCCGGTAATGCATTTTCGACTGTTTGTGCAATTTTCATGCAAAAATAAGACTTTTGGGTTTTAGTGCCCCGTGATCCCTGGTGCATTCTTATGCATAAAAAACCATAATACTTGGAGCACTTTTCAGTTTTGAGGTCTGTGGTGTCAAGTGGTCCAATTTTGGTGCCCCGTTGTGCATATTTGGCCCTAGGTGCAACTTTCGTCCCAAAAAAAGAATTTTGGGTTTTGGTGCCCCATGATCCCTGGGGCATTCTTTTGCATAAAAAACCGTAATGCTTAGGGCACTTTTCAGTATTGAGGTCTGTGGTGCCCCATGGTCCAATTTTGGATCTCACGGCACGTAATGCAATTTTCGTGCAAAAATAAGACTTTTGTGTTTTGGAGCACCGCGGTCCTTGGTGCATCCTAATGCATAAAAAGCCATAATGCTCGGAGCACTTTGCAGTTTTGAAATCCACGGTACCCCATGGTCTAATTTTGGTGTCCGTGGTGCATTTTCGACCCATTATGCAATTTTCGTGCCAAAATAAGACTTTTAGGTTTTGATGCCCCGTGATCCCTGGTGCATCCTTATGTAAAAAAATCCATAATGCTCAGAGCACTTTTCAGTTTTGAGGTCCGTGGTGCCTGGTGGTTCAACTTTTGTTCTCGTGGTGAATTTTCGGCACATGGTGCAATTTTCGTGCCAAAATAAGACTTTTAGGTTTTGGTGCCCTGTGATCCTTGGTGCACCCTTATGCATAAAAAACCATAATGCTCTGAGCACTTTTCAGTTTTGAGGAACGTGGTGTCCCGTGGTCCAATTTTGGTGTCGAGGGTGTATTCTCAGCCATTTGTGCAATTTTCGTGCAAAAATAAGACTTTTGGGTTTTGGTGCCCCGTGATCCCTGGTGCATTCTTATCCATAAAAAACCGTAATGCTCAAAACACCTTTCAGTTTTGAGGTTCGTGGTGCCCCGTGGTCCAATTTTGGTGCCCGTGGTGCATTTTCGGCCATTTGTGCAATTTTCGTGCGAATAAAGACTTTTGGGTTTTGGTGCCCTGTGATTCCTAGTGCATTCTTATGCATAAAAAACCATAACACTCAGAGCGCTTTTCTATTTTGAGGTTCGAGGTGCCCCATGGTCCAATTTTGGCTCCTATAGTGCATTTTCGGCCATTTGTGAAATTTTTGTGCGAAAATAAGACTTTTGGGTTTTCTTGTGCCGTGATTCCTGGTGCATTCTTTTGCATAAAAAACCATAATTCTTCGAGCACTTTACAGTTTACAGGTCCGTGGTGCCCTGTGGTCCAATTTTGGTGCCGGTGGTGCATTTTCGGCCATTTGTGAAATTTTTGTACGAAAAAAAAACTTTTGGATTTTGGTGCCCCGTGATCCCTGGTGCATTCTTATGCATACAAAACCATAATGCTTGGAGTACTTTATAGTTTTGAAGTCCGTGGTGCCCCGTGGTCCAATTTTGGTTCCGATCGTGCATTTTCGACGATTTGTGAAATTTTCGTGCGAAAATAAGACTTTTGGGTTTAGTTGCCCCGTGATCCCTGGTGCATTCTTATGCATAAAAAACCATAATGCTCATAGCACATTTAAGTTTTGAGGTCCGAGGTGCCCCGTGGTCCAATTTTGGTGGCCGTGGTGCATTTTTGAGCCACGGTGCAAGGTTCTTGCGAAAATAAGACTTTTGGATTTTGGTGCCCCGTAATCCTCGGTGCATTCTTATGCATAAAAAACCATAATGCTCAGAGCACTTTTAAGTTTTGAGGTTCGAGGTGCCCCGTGGTCCAATTTTTGTGCCCGTGGTGCATTCCGTTATGCAATTTTCGTGCAAAATTAAGACTTTTGGGTTTTGATGTCCCGTGATCTCTGGTGCATTCTTATGCATAAAAAACCATAATGCTCAGAACACTTTTCAGTCTTGAGGTTCGTGGTGCCCCGTGGTCCAATTTTGGTGCCGGGGGTGCATTTTCGGCTATTTGTGCAACTTTCGTGTGAAAATAAGACTTTTGGGTTTTGGTGCCCCATGATCCCTGGTGCGTTCTTCTGCGTTAAAAACCATAATGCTTGGAACATTTTTCAGTTTTGAGGTCTGTGGTGCCCCGTGGTCCCATTTTGGGGTCGGGGTTGCATTTTCAGCCTTTTGTGCAATTTTCGTGCGAAAATAAGACTTTTGGGTTTTGGTTCCCCGTGATCCCTGGTGCATTCTTATGCATAAAAAACCATAATTCTTGGAGCACTTTTCATTTTTGAGGTCCGTGGTGCCCCGTGGTCCAATTTTGGGTGCCCATGGTGCATTATCTGCCATTGTTCAATTTTCATTCGAAAATAACAATTTTTGGTTTTGGTGCCCCACGACCCCTGGTGCATTCTTATGCATAAAAAACCATAATGCTCAGAGCACTTTTAAGTTATGAGGTCCGTGGTTCCTCGGTGGTGCATTTTTAGCCATTTGTCCAATTTTCGTGCGAATATAAGACCTTTGGGTGTTGGTGCCCCGTGGTCCTTGGTGCATTCTTATCAATAAAAAACAATAATGCTTGGAGCACTTTTCAGTTTTCAGGTTAGTGGTGCCCCGTGGTACAATTTTGGTGCCGGAATGCATTTTCGGCCGTTTGTCGAATTTTCGTGCGAAAATAAGCCTTTATAGTTTTGGTGCCCCGTGATCTGTGGTGCATTCTTATGCATAAAAAACCATAATTCTTTGAGCACTATTCAGTGCTGAGGTTCGAGGTGCCCTGTGGTCCAATTTTGGTGTCTGTGGTGCATTTTCGGCGCTTTGTCCAATTTTCCTGTGAAAATAAGACTTCAGGGTTTTGGTGCCCCGTGATGCCTGCTGCATTCTTATGCATAAAAAACCTTAACGCTCAGAGCACTTTTAAGTTTTGACGTCCGAGGTGCCGTGGTCCAATTTTGGTGCCCGTGGTGCATTTTCGGCCCATTATTCAATTTTTGTACGAAAATAAGACGTTTGGGTTTTGGTGCCCCGTGACCCCTGGTGCATTCTTATGCATAAAAAACCATAATGCTCCTAACACTTTTCAATTTTGAGGACTGTGGTTCCCCATGGTCTAATTTTAGTGCCGGTGCTGCATTTTCGGCCATTTGTGAAATTTTGGTCCGAAAATAAGACTTTTGGGTTTTGGTGCCCCGTGGTCCCTGGTGCATTCTTATGCATAAAAAATCAGAATGCTCAGAGCACTTTTAAGTCTTGAGGTTCGTGGTGCCCCGTTGTCCAATTTTGGTGCTGGTGGTGCATTTTCGTCCATTTGTGCAACTTTCATGCGAAAATAGAACTTTTGGATTTTGGTGCCCCATGATCCCTGCTGCATTCTTATGCATAAAAAATCATAATGCTCATAGAACTTTTCAGTTTTGAGGTCCGAGGTGCCCCGTGGTCCAATTTTGGTGTCGGTGGTCATTTTCGGCCCTTTGGGCAATTTTCGTGTGTAAATAAGACTTTTGGGTTTTGGTGCCCTATGATCCCTGGTGCATTCTTATGCAATAAAAACCATAATGCTCGGAAGACTTTTCAGTTTTGAGGTCCATGGTGCCCCATGGTCAAATTTTGGTGCCGGTGGTGCATTTTCGGCCATTTGTGCAATTTTTGGGCGAAAATAAGACTTTTGGGTTTTGGTGCCCTGTGATCCCTGGTGCATTCTTATGCAGAAAAAAAAAACCATAATGCTTGGAACACTTTTCAGTTTTGAGGTTTGTGGTGCCCCGTGGTCCAATTATGGTGTCGGTGGTGCATTTTCGGCCATTTGTGCTACTTTCGTGCGAAAATAAGACTTTTGGATTTTGGTGCTCGTGATCCCTGGTGCATTCTTATCCATAAAAACCATAATGCTTGGAGCACCTTTCTGTTTTGAGGTTCGTGGTGCCCCGCGGTCCAATTTTGGTGCCGGTGGTCTATTTTAGGCCATTTGTGCAATTTTCGTGCGTAAATAAGACATTTGGGTTTTGGTGCCCCGTGATCCCTGGTGCATTCTTATGCATAAAAAACTATAATGCTTGGAGCACTTTTCATTTTTGAGGTCCGAGGTGCCCCGCGGTCCAATTTCTCTGCCCGTGGTGCATTTTCGCTTCATTGTGCAATTTTCGTGCGAAAATAAGACTTTTAGGTTTTGGTGCCCCGTGATCCCTGGGGCATTCTTATGCATAAAAGCCCATAATGCTTGGAACACTTTTCAATTTTGAGGTCCGTGGTGCCCCTGGTCCAATTTTGGTGCTGGTGGTGCATTTTCGGCCATTTGTGCAATTTTCGTGCGAAAAGAAGACTTTTGGGTTTTCGTGCCCTATGATCCCTGGTGCATTCTTATGCATAAAAAACCATAATGCTCAGAGAAATTTTAAGTTTTGAGGTCCGAGGTGTCCCGTGGTGCATTTTCGGTCCAGTGTGTAATTTTCGAGCGAAAATAAGACTTTTGGGTTTTGGTGCCCAGTGATTCCTGGTGCATTCTTATGCATAAAAAAACATAATGCTCATAGCAGTTTTCAGTTGTAAGGTCCGAGGTGCCCCGTGGTCCTATTTTGGTGCCGGTGGTGCATTTTCGGCCCTTTGTGGAATTTTCGTGCGTAAATAATACTTTTGGGTTTTGGTGCCCCTTGATCCTTCATGCATTCTTATGCATAAAAAACATAATGCTCGGAGCACTTTTAAGTCTTGAGGTTCGTGGTGCCCCGTTGTCCAATTTTGGTGCAGGTGGTGCATTTTCGTTCATTTGTGCAATTTTCGTGCGAAAATAAAACTTTTTGGTTTTGGTGCCCCATCATCCCTGGTGCATTCTTATGCATAAAAAATCATAATCCTCATAGAGCTTTTCAGTTTTGAGGTCCGAGGTGCCCCGTGGTCCAATTTTGGTGCCGGTGGTGCATTTTCGGCCATTTGTGAAATTTTCGTGCGAAAATAAGACTTTTGGGATTTGTGCCCCGTGATCCCTGGGGCATTCTTACGCATAAAAAACCATAATGCTTGGAACACTTTTCAATTTTGAGGTTCGTGGTGCCTCATGGTCCAACTTTGGTGCTGGTGGTGCATTTTCGGCCATTTGTGCAATTTTCGTGCGAAAATAAGTCTTTTGTATTTTGGTATCCCGTCATCCCTGGCGCATTCTTATGCATAAAAAGCCATAATGCTTGGAGCACTTTTCAGTTTTGAGGTCCGTGGTGCCCAGTGGGCCAATGTTGGTGCCGTTTGTGCATTTTCGGCTATTTGTGCAATTTTCATGCGATAATAAGACGTTTGGGTTTTGGTGTCCCACGATCCCTGGTACATTCTCATGCATAAAAAACAATAATGCTCTGAGCACTTTTAAGTTTTGAGGTCCGAGGTGCCCCATTGTCCACTTTTGCTACCTGTTTTGTGCATTTTCGGGCCATTGTGCAATTTTCGTGCGAAAATAAGACTTTTGGGTTTTGGTGCCCCGTGATCCCTAGTGCATTCTTATGCATAAAAAACCATAATGCTCAGAACACTTTTCAGTTTTGAGGTCTGTGGTGCCCCGTGGTCCAATTTTGGTGCCGGTAATGCACTTTTAGCCATTTGTGCAATTTTCATGCGAAAATTTTTGGGTTTTGGTTCCCCATGATCCTTGGTGCATTCTTAGGAATAAAAAACTATAATGCTCGGACCACTTTTAAGTATTGAGGTCCGTGGTGCCCTGTGGTCCAATTTTGGTGCTTGTGGTGCATTTTCGGCCATTTGTGAAATTTTCGTGCGAAAATAAGACTTTTGGATTGTGGTGCACCGTAATCCCTGCTACATTCTTATGCATAAAAAACCATAATGCTTGGAGCACTTTTAAGTTTTGAGGTCCGAGGTGCCCTGTTGTCCAATTTTGGTGCCCGTGGTGCATTTTCGGCCCATTGTACAATTTTCGTTCGAAAATAAACATTTTGGGTTTGGGTTCCTCGTAATCCCTGGTGTATCTTATGTATAAAAAACCATAATGCTTGAAACACGTTTAAGTTTTGAGGTCCATGGTGCGCCGTGGTCTAATTTTGGTGCCAGTGGTGCATTTTAGGCCATTTGTGCAATTCTCGTGCGAAAATAGGACTTTTGGGTTTTGGTGCCCTGTGAACCCTGGTGCATTCTTATGCATAAAAAACTATAATGCTCATAGCACTTTTCAGTTTTGACGTCCGAAGTGCCCCGTAGTCAAATTTTGGTGCCTGCAGTGCATTTTTCGACCCTTTGTACACCTTTCGTGCAAAAATAAGACTTTAGGGTTTTGGTGCCCCGATATCATTGGTTCATTCTTATGCATAAAAACTACCATAATGCTTGAAGCAGTTTTAAATTTTGAGGTCCGAGGTGCCCCGTCGTCCAATTTTGGTGGCCGTGATGCATTTTCGTCCCATTGTACAATTTTTGTGCGAAAATAAGACTTTTGGGTTTTGGTACCCCATATCCCTGGTGCATTCTTATGCGTAAAAAACCATAATGCTCATAGCACATTTAAGTTTTGAGGTCCGAGGTGCCCCGTGGTCCAATTTTGGTGTCCGTGGTGCATTTCCGGCCCATGGTGCAATTTTCTTACGAAAATAAGACTTTTGGGTTTTGGTGCCCCGTGATCCCCGGTGCGTTCTTATGCATAAAAAACCATAATGCTCGGAGCACATTTAAGTTTTGAGGTCCGAGGTGCCCCGTGGTCCAATTTTGGTGCCCGTGGTGCATTTACGGCCCGTTATGCAATTTTCGTGCAAAATTAAGACTTTTGGGTTTTGATGTCCCGTGATCCTTGGTGCATTCTTATGCATAAAAAACCATAATGCTCGGAACACTTTTCAGTCTTTAGGTTCGTGGTGCCCCGTGGTCCAATTTTCGTGCCGGTGGTGCATTTTCGGCCATTTGTGAAATTTTCTCGCGAAAATAAGACCTTTGGGTTTTGGTGCCCCGTGATCCCTGGTGCATTCTTATGCATAAAAAACCATAATGCTCATACAACTTTTAAGTTTTGAGGTCCGAGGTGCCCCGTGTTCCAATTTTGGTGTCTGGTGGTGCATTTTCGGTCATTTATGGAATTTTCGTGCGAAAATAAGACTTTTGGTTTTGGTTCCCCGTGATCCCTGGTGCATTCCTATGCTTAAAAAACCATAATGCACAGAACACTTTTCAGTCTTGAGGTCTGTGGTGCCCCGTGGTCCAATTTTGGGTGCCTGTGGTGCATTATCTGCCATTGTTCAATTTTCATTCGAAAATAAGAATTTTTGGTTTTGGTGCCCCGTGATCCCTTGTGCATTCTTACGCATAAAAAACCATAATGCTCAGAGCACTTTTAAGTTTTGAGATTTGTGGTTCCTCGTGGTCCAATTTTGGTGCCTGTGGTGCATTTTAAGCCATTTGTGCCATTTTCGTGCGAATATAAGACCTTTGGGTGTTGGTGCCCCGTGGTCCTTGGTGCATTCTTATGCATAAAAAACTATAATTCTTTGAGCACTATTCGGTGCTGAGGTCCGAGGTGCCGTGGTCCAATTTTGGTGCCCGTGGTGCATTTTCGGCCCATTGTGCAATTTTCGTGCGAAAATAAGACTTCTGGGTTTTGGTGCCCAGTGATGCCTGCTGCATTCTTATGCATAAAAAACCTTAATGCTCAGAGCACTTTTAAGCTTTGAGGTCTAAGGTGCCGTAGTCCAATTTTGGTGCCCGTGGTGATTTTGGGCCCATTATTCAATTTTCGTACGAAAATAAGACTTTTGGGTTTTGGTGCCCCGTGATCCCTGCTGCATTCTTATGCATGAAAAACCATAATGCTCCTAACACTTTTCAATTTTGAGGTCTGTGGTGCCCCGTGGTCCAATTTTGGTGCCGGTATTGCATTTTCGGCCATTTGTGCAATTTTCGTGGGAAAATAAGACTTTTGGGTTTTGGTGCCCCGTGAACCCTGGTGCATTCTTATGAATAAAAAACCATAATTCTTGGAACACTTTTCAGTTTTGAGGTCCGTGGTGCCCCGTGGTCCAATTTTGGTGTCGGTGGTGCATTGTCGGCCATTTACGAAATTTTCGTGCGAAAATAAGACTTTTGGTACCCCGTGATCCCTGGTGCATTCTTATGCATAAAAAACCATAATACTCAGAGCACTTTTAAGTTTTGAGGTTCGAGGGGCCCCGTGGTCCAATTTTGGTTCTCGTGGTTCATTTTCAGCCCATTATTCAATTTTCGTGCGAAAATAATACTTTTGGGTTTTTGTGCCCCATGATCCTTCGGCATTCTTATGCATAAAAAACCATAATTCTCGGAACACTTTTCAGTCTTGAGGTTCGTTGTAACGCCCTTCGTTACCAAAACAACCCTTAGAAAAATATAGTGTAAAATATAAAATTTTCGAATCCACAATGGTTTAAAATACCTCAAATATCATAGAAAAGGGTCAAATAAATTAGTCCTTACTAAGAAAAACATTAATCTCAAATATGGGTATCTAAAAGAAATGAACTCTAAAAGTATAACGAAATTAGCCGCATCCGGCATTTATTCCAAAATACTAACCAAGCTAAAATAAATGCAACTAAATAAAAGTAGGTCATCAAGTCTCCTTAGTTTCAACAGCTTCCTCCTCGTGCTATGAAAACAACACTTTTAATGAGATGATAATCCCAGTGAATAAAACAAGTTCTAAAAGTTCGCAAATAGTGTTGTTTCCAGCCGGCGCGGTAATCTGAAAAAACTCATCCATGGTACCCGCAAAGAAATTAAAATAAAATAAAATAAATATTATTTATATATATATATATATACACACCAATAAAAGTCAAATTACCACAACCACAATTTATAACCATAATATTCCTAATAAAGAAAATATCAACACCTCAATGCATTCAAATAAATATCATAGACATAACTCAATGATTCCCAGAATCATTAGACTTGACTCTTTGGTTCCCAGAACCGGTGTGCATCTCAGATTCGTAACGGTCTATGAGCTCATATCCATGCAATGGCGTCCCACTGCCTTCCCCATCTCAGATGGAGGTATCTGAATCTCTTCCCCATCCCAGATGGAGGTATCTATCATAAATTTCATCCCCATATAAGATGGAGGTATCTCCAATATAATTCATAAGTATCAATTAACCATACGGACAACGCGTCATGCATGTGTATAATTAAATGGACTATTAAATGTCAATATGATCATTCAAGCGTAAGGCACAGATTCGCTAAAGGAAGGTCCATATAGTAAATCAACATATGTTTATAAATCATTCGTATTCCAATCTTCCTTTAACTATTGTCATGCAATTAATGTTCTTTAAATTACCAATATGATCTAATATCAATCAAAAATCACCTAGACATACATTCATGTATACTGGCAGCACAATTAAATAAGAGAGAAACTTCCGCACAAATACATACACAATCGTAAAGCCCTTTTTCGATTTTTAAAGGAACTTATGCCATGCAAATGCCTTAACGATAATACCACTGCAATAATTCTTTATTTTGTACAAGAAGTCGTAAACACCGTCACTGAAATTTATCATAGTCCTCGAGAAGAAAAATATTGTTACCGCAACATACACAGCGTTGCATATCAGTTAAAGTAATTCAAATTTATATTTGATACTATGGGGATCATAACATCTAAAACATCGTTAATTCTGAATTCTTTATATCAAAAACCCAGTAAAAGAAAAGCATCTATAAAAGAATTATACCATGGAGGTTTGAAAGGTAAGTGTTTTACTCACCTCTTGAAGCAAGTAATTCGCACTCCTCTTTATGTTTCCTCTTCTATATTGACTGTGTCAACGGGATTCCTTTCGTTTCCTTCTTCTCCTCAATCCTTAAGTAGCCCACTAATTTTCTATTTAGTAAGTATGTGATCCTAGTTCTAGGAAAAGGATCTGTCTACCTATCCTTATATAAGTGTTGTACATGATTTAAGATTTGATTGCATGATCTATTTTATTATTTACATCAGATTTGGTTTAAACAATCTTTCTTTATGTTTTATCTTTTATTTATTTATTTATTTTTAAACTATCTAATCTCATACCAGATTTTTATTTTATCCTATCAATCTTCTTATTCCTTCTTAATCACTATAGGAATTCAAACGAATTCCTTTTTGCTGAAAAGATTAAATTCTTTACTTAATCATTCTATTCCTTTGAAAGCTATATCTTTCATTCTAGATATCTATTTGTTTATTCTAAAACTTGTAATATTTAGATTTGGTTTTAACTAAATATTACTACGCAGTCCCTAATCTTTTTATTATCATTGTTATTATTAAATAATCTCCACAATTCTTATTTAATATCTAAATCTTTTTATTTGCTAAATAATTATATGATTAAGAAATATTTATCATATGATAACTAAATAATTATATTACGATTTTTTTTTGGATGTTACATTTGTGGTGCCCTGTAGTCCAATTTTGGTGCCAGGGGTTCATTTTTGGCGATTTGTGCAATTTTCGTGCGAAAATAAGACTTTTGGGTTTTTGTGCCCCTTGATCCCTGGTGCATTCTTATGCATAAAAAACCATAATGCTCGGAGCACTTTTCTGTTTTGAGGTCCGAGGTGCCCCGTGGTCCAAATTTTGTGCCCGTGGTGCATTTTCGACCCATTGTTAAATTTTTATGGAAAAATAAGAATTTTGGGTTTTGGTGCCCCGTTATCCCTGGTCCATTCTTAAGCATAAAAAACCATAATGCTTAGAGCACTTCTAAGTTTTTAGGTCCCAGGTGCCCTGTGGTCCAATTTTTGTACCCGTGGTGCATTTTCGTCCCATTGTGCAATTTTCGTGCGAAAATAAGTCTTCTGGGTTTTGGAGCCCCGTGATCCTTGGTGCATTCTTATGCATAAAATACCAAAATGCTCGGAACACTTTTCAGTCTTGGGGTTCGTGGTGCCCCGTGGTCCCATTTTGGTGCCGGGGGTGCATTTTCGGCCATTTGTGCAATTTTCGTGCTAAAATAAGACTTTTGGGTTTTGGTGCCCCGTGATTCCAGGTGCATTCTTATGCATAAAAAACCTTGATGCTCAGAGCACTTTTAAGTTTTGAAGTCCAAGGTGCCACCTAGTCCAGTTTTGGTGCCGGTAATGCATTTTCGGCCATTTGTGCAATTTTCATGCGAAAATAAGACTTTTGGGTTTTGGTGCCCCATGATCCCAAGTGCATTCTTATGCAGAAAAAACCACAATGCTCCTTCCTAACACTTTTCAATTTTGAGGTCTGTGGTGCCCCGTGTTCCAATTTTGGTGCCGGTAATGCATTTTTGACCATTTGTGCAATTTTCGTGGGAAAATAAGACTTTTGGTGCCCCGTGATCCTTGGTGCATTCTTATGCATAAAAAACATTAATGCTCGGAGCAGTTTTTGAAATGTAGAGATTCACACTAGAAAGGGGGGCTGAATAGTGTGTAAGTTATATTATTAAAAAAAAAACTTTTCACAAAGATGGGGATAAAATATCTTAGGTTTCACAAGGGACTTGTAAAACATAAGATCGCAGGTATCGTCCAATAGTTAAAATGACAGTTTAGTGAAACTGCATTTTCTTGTTAATCGTCCAGGCGTAAATAAGAGATTTTCGTAAATAGGATATAAAGAACCTTGTGTGCAAAGTGTGAAGAAATAACTTAAGAGAATACCAAGTAAGTTTAAAAGCGATACAATCAAAACACTTGGTTTATACTGGTTCACTCAACCTGAACTACGTCCAATTCTCCTTCAAAAACTTTGAAGGGTTCCACTAATCATGTCCTGATTACAAACAAGTATTATATACCCTGCCACTCCTAGCTACAAGTATTCTCTAGGCCACTTCTGGCACACCTTTAATCTCCCCCTGAGAATAAAGAACACCCAAGTATTCTTTGTCACTAAGCCACTCCTGGCTTTCCAAAGAGAAACTGTTTGAGTACAAGTTAAATAAACAGCTCTAACAGAGAGGATATTACAATAAAAACTCAATTACACAGAATAACTTAGCAAAGCTAAGTAGATTACCCTTTCCGCACAAGTGTAGGTCGTCCAATCGATTTGGCAGAGTTACAGCTCTTCTAAAAAACTTGAAAATTTCTCTCTTCAAAACATGAGCTTGTTCCTCTATTTATAGGCACCTTGGTGAAGATATCCGTTGTGGGATCTGTGCCTTTGCTAATAACTGTTCTCTCACAATCATATGACCGTTGCTACGTGTAAGCTTGGGGTGGAGAGATGGAGGAGACAACAGTACATGCAGTGCCTCCACTACTTGAACGATTTCTGCAGAGAGAGGCTTTCTGCCCCCTGTGGTACACTTTTTGAATATTCAAATGAAATGTCACATTAGAAAAGAAAGGGAATAATAGAACATTTTAGAGAATCATCATCGAAAAGCATAAGTGTACTTCTACTCAATTATGGACACATTATATAACTGTTTCCTAGAGAGGGATGATGTAAGTTATATATGCATTGGACGCTTCCTTGAATGGACGCAGTGTTTACACACTTGTTTTCTCAATGCATTTGGATGCATGTTTTATAATCAGTGTATTGAACGCTGAATTTTACACTTAACAAAAATAGTTGCTCATTGGACATACTGTACACATAGAAACATAATGATTGAGTTTAAGAAATACAACACCATTGAGGCATTGGACGACGTAGAACCTATAAAACTCAAACATAGATCATTAAATACTTCAAAATTTAACATTATTTGTTCTCATCAAAACCGAAGTTTGAGGGGTTGGACATCGTCCAAAGTCTTAGAATCTGACACTTTTAAGTTTTGAGGTCCGAGGTGCACCGTGGTCCAATTTTGGTGCCCGTGATGCATTTTCGGCCCATTGTGCAATTTTCATGTGAAAATAAGACTTTTGGGTTTTGGAGCCCCGTGATCCCTGGTGCATTCTTATGCATAAAAAACCATAATGCTTGGAGCACTTTTAAGTTTTGAGGTCCGTGGTGCCCCATGGTCCAATTTTGGTGCTGGTGGTGCATTTTCGACCATTTGTGCAATTTTCGTGCGAAAATAAGACTTTTAGATTTTGGTGCCCTGTGAATCCTGCTGCTTTCTTATGCATAAAAAAAATAATGCTCATAGCAATTTTCAGTTTTGAGGTCCGAGGTGCCCCGTGGTCCAATTTTGGTGCTCGTGGTGCATTTTCGGCCATTTGTGCAATTTTTGTGCGAAAATAATACTTTTGGGTTTTGGTGCCCCTTGATCCTTCGTATTCTTATGCATAAAAAACCATAATGCTCGGAACACTTTTCAGTCTTGAGGTCCGTGGTGCCTCGTGGTCTAATTTTTGTGCCGGGGGTTCATTTTCGGCGATTTGTTCAATTTTCGTGCGAAAATAAGACTTTTGGGTTTTGGTGCCCCGTGCTCCCTGGTGCTTCCTTATGCATAAAAATCCATAATCCTCGAACACTTTTCAATTTTGAGGTCCGAGGTGCCCCTTGGTCCAATTTTGGTGCCCGTGGTGCATTTTCGGCCCACTCTGCAATTTTTGAGCGGAAATAAGACTTTTGGGTTTTGGTCCCCTGTGATCCTTGGTGAATTCTTATTCATAAAAACCCATAATGCTCAGAACACTTTTAAGTTTTGAGGTCAGCGGTTCCTCATGGTCCAATTTTGGTGCCGGTGGTGCATTTCGGCCATTTATGCAATTTTCGTGCGAAAATAAGACTTTTGGGTGTTGGTGCCCCATGATCCTTGGTGCATTCTTATGCATAAAAAACCATAATGCTTGGATCACTATTCAGTTTTGAGGTTTGTTGTGGCCTGTGGTCCAATTTTGGTGCCGGTAATGCATTTTCGGCCGTTTGTGACATTTTCGTGCAAAAATAAGGCTTTTGGGTTTTGGTACCCTATGGACCCTGGTGCATTCTTTTGCATAAAAAACCATAAAGCTCGGAGCACTTTTCAATTTTGAGGTTCGAGGTGCCCCGTGGTCCAATTTTGGTGTCTGTGCTGCATTTTCGGCCCATTGTTCAATTTTCGTGCCAAAATAAGAATTTTTGGTTTTGGTGCCCCGTGATCCCTAGTGCATTATTATGCATAAAAAACCATAATGCTCAAACACTTTTAATTTTTGAGGTCCCAGGTGCCACATGGTCTAGTTTTGGTACCCGCGGAGCATTTTCGTCCCATTGTGCAATTTTCGTGCGAAAATAAGACTTCTGGGTTTTGGTGCCCCGTGATCCTTGGTGCATTGTTATGCATAAAATATCATAATGCTTGGAATACTTTTCAGTCTTGAGGTTCGTGGTGCCTCGTGGTCCCATTTTGGTGCCGGGGGTGCATTTCGGTCTTTTATGCAATTTTCGTGTGAAAATAAGACTTTTGGGTTTTGGTGCCCCGTGATCCCTGATGCATTCTTATGCATACAAAACCATAATGCTTGGAGCACTTTACAGTTTTGAAGTCCGTGGTGCCCCGTGGTCCAATTTTGGTTCCGGTGGTGCATTTTCGGCCATTTGTGAAATTTTCGTGCGAAAATAAGACTTTTGGGTTTATTTGCCCCGTGATCCCTGGTGCATTCTTAAGCATAAAAACCAAAATGCTCAGAGCACTTTTAAGTTTTGAGGTCCGTGGTGCCTCATGGTCCAATTTTGGTGCCGGTGGTGCATTTTCGACCATTTGTGCAATTTTCGTACGAAAATAAGACTTTTGGGTGTTGGTGCCCCGTGATCCTTGGTGCATTCTTATGCATAAAAAACCATAATGCTTGGAGCGCTTTTCAATTTTGACGTTTGTGATGCCCCATGGTCCAATTTTGGTGCCGGTAATGCATTTTCGGCCCTTTGTGGAATTTTCGTGCGAAAATAAGACATCTAGGTTTTGGTGCCCTGTGATCCCTGGTGCATTGTAATGCATAAAAAACCATATTGCTCAGACAACTATTCAGTTTGAGGTCCGCGGTGCCCTGTGGTCCAATTTTTGTGCCGATAATGCATTTTCAATTGTTTGTGCAATTTTGGTGCGAAAATAAGACTTTTCGGTTTTGGTGTCTCGTGATCCTTGGAGCATTATTTTGCATAAAAACCGTAATGCTCAGAGCACTTTTCAGTTTTGAGGCCCAAGGTAGCCCGTGGTCCAATTTTGGTGCATGTGGTGCATTTTCGACCCATTTTACAATTTTCGTGCGAAAATAAGACTTTTGGGTTTTGGTGCTCCATGATTTGTGGTGCATTCTTATGCATAAAAAACCATAATGCTCGAAACAATTTTCAGTTTGGATGTCCGAGGTGCCTCGTGATCCAATTTTGGTGCCCGTGGTGCATTTTCGGCCCATTGTGCAATTTTCGTGCGTAAATAAGACTTTTGGGTTTTGGTGCCCCGTGATCCCTGGAGCATTATTATGCAGAAATAACCATAATGCTCAGAACACTTTTTAGTTTTGAGGTTCGTGGTGCCCCGTGGTCCAATTTTGTTGCTGGTGGTGCATTTTCGGACGTTTGTGGAATTTTCGTGCGAAAATAAGACTTTTGGGTTTTGATGCCCCGTGATCCCTGGTGCATTCTTATCCATAAAAAATCATAATGCTCAGAGAACTATTCAGTTTTGAGGTTCGTGGTGCCCCGTGGTCTAAATTTGGTGCCGGTAATGCACTTTCATGCGAAAATAAGACTTTTGGGTTTTGGTGCCCCGTGATCCCTGGTGCATTCTTATCCATAAAGAAATCATAATGCTCAGAGAACTATTCAATTTTGAGGTCCGTGGTGCCCCGTGGTCTAAATTTGGTGCCGGTAATGCATTTTCGGCCATTTATGCAATTTTCGTGCGACAATAAGACTTTTGGGTTTTGGAGCCCCGTGATTCTTGGTGCATTAGTATGCAAAAAAAAACCATAATTCTCGGAACAGTTTTCAGTTTTGAGGTTCGTGGTGCCCTGTGGTCCAATATTGGTGCTGGTGGTGCATTTTCGGCCATTTGTGCAATTGTCGTGTGAAAATAAGGCTGTTGGGTTTTGGTGCCCCGTAATCCCTGGACCATTCTTATGCATAAAAAACCATAATGCTAGGAGCACTTTTAAGTATTGAGAGCCGAGGTGCCCCGTGGTCTAATTTTTGTGCCCGTGGTGCATTTTCGGCCCGTTGTGCAATTTTCGTTCGAAAATAAGACTTTCAGGTTTTTGTTCCCCATGATCCCTGGTGCATTCTTTTGCATAAAAAACCTTAATGCTCATAGCACTTTTACGTTTTGAGGTCCGAGGTGCCCTGTGGTACAATTTTGGTGATCGTGATGCATTTTCGGCCCACTGTGCAATTTTCGTTAGAAAATAACACTTTTGGGTTTTGGTGCCCCGTAATCCCTGGTGCATTCTTATGCATAAAAAACCATAATTCTCATAGCACTTTTAAGTATTGAGGTCCGAGGTGCCCCATGGTCCAATTTTGGTGCTCGTGGTGCATTTTCGGCTCATTGTGCAATTTTCGTTCGAAAATAAGACTTTTGGGTTTTGATGCCCCGTGATCCCCAGTGCATTCTTATGCATAAAAAACCATAATACTCGAATCACTTTTCAATTTTGAGGTTCGTGGAGCCCCGTGGTCCAATTTTGGTGCCCGTTGTGCATTTTAGGCCATTTGTGCAATTTTCGTGTGAAAATAAAACTTTTGGGTTTTGGTGCCCTGTGATCCCTGGGGTATTCTTATAAATAAAAAACCATAATGCTTAGAGCACTTTTCAATTTTGAGGTTCGTGGTGCCTCGTGGTCCAATTTTGGTAATGGTGGTGCATTTTCGGCCATTTGTGAAATTTTCGTGCGAAAATAAGACTTTTTTATTTTGGTGTCCCGTGATCCCTGGTGCATTCTTATGCACAAAAAACCATAATGCTCGGAACACTTTTTAGTTTTGAGCATAAAAAACCACAGACCTCAGAAGTTAAAAGTGCTCTGAGCATTACAGTTTTTTATGCATAAGAATGCACCAGGGATCACGAGGCACCATAACCCAAAAGTCTTATTTTCACACGAAAATTGTACAAATGGCCTACAATGCACCACTGGCACCAAAATTGCACCACGGGGCACCACGGACTTCAAAACTAAAAAGTTCTCTGAGCATTATGGTTTTTTATGCATAAGAATGCGCCAGGGATCATAGGGCACCAAAACCCAAAAGTGTTATTTTCGCACGAAAATTGCTCAAATGGCTGAAAATGCACCACGGACACCAAAAAATGGACCCCGGGGAACCTCAGAACTCAAAAGTGAAAAGTGTTCCAAGCATTATGGTTTTTTATGCATAACAATGCACCAGGGATCACGGGGCACCAAAACCCAAAAGTCTTATTTTCGCACCAAAATTGCATAAATGGCCGAATATGCACCACGGGCACCAAAATTGGACCACGGGGCACCTTGGGCATCAAAACTGAAAAGTGCTCCGACCATTATGGTTTTTTATGCATAAGAATGCACCAGGGATCATAGGGTACGAAACCCCAAAAGTCTTATTTTCGCACGAAAATTGCACAATTGGTCGAAAATGCACCACAGGCACCAAAGTTTGACCATGGAGCACCACGGACCTCAAAACTGAAAAGTGTTCCAAGCACTAAAGGTTTTTCTGCATAAGAATTTGCCAGGGATCTAGGGGCACCAAAACCAGAAAGTCATATTTTCACACGAAAATTGCACAAATTGCCGAAAATGCACCACCGGCACCAAAATTGGACAACGGGGCACCACAGAACTCAAAACTAAAAAGTGCTCGAAGCATTATGATTTTTTATGCATAAGAATGCACCAGGGATCACGGGGCACCAAAATCCAAAAGTCTTATTTTCGCACGAAAATTCCACAATGGGCCGAAAATGCACCACCGGCACCAAAATTGGACCACGGGGCACCACGGACCTCAAAACAAAAAAGTGCTCGAAGCATTATGGTTTTTTATGCATAAGAATGCCCCAGGGATCACGGGGCACCAAAATCCAAAAGTCTTATTTTCGCACGAAATTTGCACAATGGCCGAAAATGCATCACGAGCACCAAAATTGGACCACAGAGCAACTCGGACCTCAAAACTTAAAAGTTCTCTGAGAACTATGATTTTTATGCATAAGAATGCACCAGGGATCACGGGGCACCAAAACCGAAAGGTCTTATTTTCGCACGAAAATTGTACAATTGGCCGTAAATGCACCACAGCCACCAAAATTGGACCACGGGGAACCTCAAACCTCAAAACTGAAAAGTTGTCCGAGCATTATGGTTTTTTAGGCATAAGAATGCACCAGGAGTCACGAGGCACCAAAACCCAAAAGCCTTATTTTCGCACAAAAACTGCACCATGGGCAGCAAATGCAATACGGGCACCAAAATTGGACCATGGGGCACCTCGGATCTGAAAACTTAAAAGTGGTCCGATCATCATTGTTTTTTATGCATAAGAATGCACTAGGGATCACGTGGCACCGAAACCCAAAAGTCTTATTTTCGCACGAAAATTGCACAAATGGCCGAAAATGCACCACCGGTACAAAAATTGGACCACGGGGCACTACGGACTTCAAAATTGACAAGTGCTCCAAGCATTATGTTTTTTTATGCATAAGAAAGCACCAAGGATCAAGGGGCAACAAAACCCAAAAGTATTATTTTCGCACAAAAATTTCACAAATGGCCGAAAATGCACCACCGGAACAAAAATTGGACCACGGGGCACCACGAACCTCAAAACTGAAAAGTGTTCCAAGTATTATGGTTTTTTATGCATAAAAATGCCCCAGGGATCACGGAGCACCAAAACCCAAAAGTCTTATTTTCGCACAAAAATTGCACAATGGGCCGAAAATGCAATACAGGCCCCAAAATTGGACTACGGGGCACCTCGGACCTCAAAACTTAAAAGTGGTCCGATCATTATTGTTTTTCATGCATAAGAATGCACCAGGGATCACGGGGCACCGAAACCCAAATGTCTTATTTTCGCACGAAAATTGCACAAATGGCCGAAAATGCACCACCGGCACCAAAATTGGACCACTAGGCACCACAAACTTCAAAACTGACAAGTGCTCCAAGCATTATGATTTTTTATGCATAAGAAACCACCAGGGATCACGGGGCACCAAAACCCAAAAGTCTTATTTTCGCACAAAAATTTAAGAAATGGCCTAAAATGCACCACCGGCACAAAATTGGACCACGGGTCACCACGGACCTCAAAACTGAAATGTATTCCAAGCATTATGGTTTTTTATGAATAAAAATGCCCCATACATCATGGGGCACCAAAACCCAAAAGATTTATTTTCGCACGAAAATTGCACAAATGGACGAAAATGCACCACCGACACCAAAATTGGACAATGAGGCACCACGGACCTCAAAACTTAAAAGTGTTCCAAGCATTATGGTTTTTTATGCATAAGAATGCCGCAGGGATCACGGGGAAATCCTAAAAGTCTTATTTTCGCACGAAAATTGCACAAATGGCCGAAAATTCACCACCGGCACCAAAATTGGACCACGGGGCACCACGGACCTCAAAAATGAAAAGTGTTCCAAGAATTATGGTTTTTTATGCATAAGAATGCTCCAGGGATCATGGGGCGCCAAAACCCAAAAGGCTTATTTTCACATGAAAATTGCACAAATGGCCGAAAATGCACCACCGACACCAAAATTGGACCACGAGGCACCACGAACCTTAAAACTGAAAAGTGATCCAAGCATTATGGTTTTTTATGCATAGAAATGCGACAGGGATCACGTGGCACCAAAATCCAAAAGTCTTATTTTTGCGTGAAAATTGCACAAATGGCCGAAAATGCATTACCGGCACCAAAATTGGACCACGGGGCACCTTGGACCTCAAATTAGAAAAGTTCCTCGAGCATTATGGTTTTTTATGCATAAGAATGCACCAGTAATCACGAGGCACTAAAACCCAAAAGTCTTATTTTCGCACGAAAATTGCACAAATGACCAAAAATGCACCCACAACACCAAAATTGGACCATGGGGCACCACGAACATAAAGACGGAAAATTGTTCCGAGCATTATGGTTTTTTATGCATAGAAATGCAACAGGGATCACGTGGCACCAAAACCCAAAAGTCTTATTTCGCACAAAAATTGCACAAATGGCCGAAAATGCATTACGTGCAGAAAAATTCGACCACGGGCCACCTCAGACCTCAAAACTGAAATGTGCTTCGAGCATTATGGTTTGTAATGCAAAAGAATGCACCAGGGTACACAAGGCACCGAAACCCAAAAGTCTTATTTTCGTACAAAAATTTCACTAATGGCCGAGAATGCATGACAGGCACCAAAATTGGACCACGTGGCACCACAGACCTCAAAATTGAAAAGTGCTCCAAGCATTATGGTTTTTTATGCATTAGAATGCACCAGGGATCATGGGGCACCAAAACCCAGTAGTCTTTTTTTCGCACGAAAATTGAACAATGGGCTCAAAATGCACCACGGGCACCAAAATTGGACCAAGGGGTACCTCGAACCTCAAAACCGAAAACTGCTTCGAGCATTGTGATTTTTTATGCATAAGAATGCACCAGGGATCACGGGGCACTAAATCCCAAAAGTCTTATTTTCGCACAAAAATTGCACAATAGGCCGAAAATGCACCACGGGCACCAAAATTGGACCATGGGGCACCACGGACCTCAAAACTGAAAAGTGTTCCAAGCATTATGGTTTTTTATGCGTAATAATGCACCAGGGTTCAAAGGGCACCAAAGCCCAAAAGTCTTATTCTCGCACAAAAATTGCACAAATGGTCGAAAATGCACCCCCGACACCAAAATTGGACCATCGGGGAGAACAAATCTCAAGACTAAAAAGTGTTCCAAGCATTATGGTTTTTTATGCATAAGAATGCACCAGGGATCATGGGGCACCAAAACCCAGTAGTCTTTTTTTCGCACGAAAATTGAACAATGGGCTCAAAATGCACCACGGGCACCAAAATTGGACCAAGGGGTACCTCGAACCTCAAAACCGAAAACTGCTTCGAGCATTGTGATTTTTTATGCATAAGAATGCACCAGGGATCACGGGGCACTAAATCCCAAAAGTCTTATTTTCGCACAACAATTGCACAATAGGCCGAAAATGCACCACGGGCACCAAAATTGGACCATGGGGCACCACGGACCTCAAAACTGAAAAGTGTTCCAAGCATTATGGTTTTTTATGCGTAATAATGCACCAGGGTTCAAAGGGCACCAAAGCCCAAAAGTCTTATTCTCGCACAAAAATTGCACAAATGGTCGAAAATGCACCCCCGACACCAAAATTGGACCATCGGGGAGAACAAATCTCAAGACTAAAAAGTGTTCCAAGCATTATGGTTTTTTATGCATAAGAATGCACCAGGGATCACGGGGCACCAAAACCGAAAAGTCTTATTTTCGCACCAAAATTGCACAAATGACCGAAAATGCACCACCGGGGCACCAAAATTGGACCACGGGGCACCTCGGACCTGAAAACTAAAAAGTGCTTCGAGCATTATGGGTTTCTATGCATAAGAATGCTCCAGGGATCACGGGGCACCAAAACCCATAAGTCTTATTTTCGAATGAAAATTGCACAAATGACCGAAAATGCACCCCCGGCACCAAATATGGATAACAAGGCGCCACGAAAGACTGAAAATTGTTCCGAGCATGATGGTTATTTATGCATAAGAATGCACCAACGATCACGGGGCACCAAAATCCAAAATTCTTATTTTCGCACGAAAATTACACAATGGGTAGAAAATGCACCACGTGTACGAAAATTCGACCACGGGGCACCTCGGACCTCAAAACTGAAATGTGCTCCAAGAATTATGGTTTTTTGTGCACAAGAATGCACCAAGGATCACGGGGCATGCAAATCAAAAATTCTTATTTTTGCACGAAAATTGCACAACGGGCCGAAAATGCACCACGGGCACCAAAATTAGACCACGGCGCACCTCGGACCTCAAAACTGAAAAGTTCTCTGAGAATTATAGTTATTTATGCATAAGAATGCACCAGTGATCACGAGGCACCAAAACCCAAATGTCTAATTTTTGCACGAAAATTGCACAAATGGCCGAAAATGCACCACCGGCACCAAAATTGGACCACGGGGCACCACGGACCTCAATACTGAAAAGTGTTGCAAGCATTATGATTTTTTATGCATAAGAATGCATCAGGGATCACGGGGAACCAAAATCCGAAACTCTTATTTTCGAACGAAAATTGCACAATAGGCCGAAAATCCACTACGGGCACCAAAACTAGAACACGGGGCACCTCGGCCCTCAAAACTTAAAAGTTCTCCGAGCATTATGGGTTTTTATGCATAAGAATGTCCCAGGGGTAACGGGGCACCAAAACCCAAAAGTCTTATTTTCGAACGAAAATTTCACAAATGGCCGAAAATGCATTACCGGCACCAAAATTGGATCAGGGGGCACCATGAAACTAAAAACGGAAAAGTATTCCTAGCATTATAGTTTTTTATGCATAAGAAACCACCAGGGATCACGGGGCACCAAAACCCAAAAGTCTTATTTTGAGGCATTTTGGTGCCCGTGGAGCATTTTCGGCCCATTGTTCAATTTTTGTGCGAAAATAAGAATTTTGGGTTTTGGTGCCCCGTGATCCCTAGTGGGTTCTTATGCATAAAAAACCATAATGCTTAGAGCACTTTTAAGTTTTGAGGTCCCAAGTGCCCCGTAGTCCAATTTTGGTACCCGTGGTGCATTATCGTCCCATTGTGCAATTTTCGTGCGAAAATAAGACTTCTGGGTTTTGGTGCCTCGATCCTTTGTGCCTTCTTATGCATAAAATACCATAATGCTCAGAACACTTTTCAGACTTGAGGTTTGTGGTGCCCCGTGGTCCCATTTTGGTGCCGGGGGTGCATTTTCGACCATTTCTACAATTTTTGTTCAAAATTTTGACTTTTGGGTTTTGGTGCTCTATGATCCCTGGTGCATGCATAAAAAACCTTAATGCTCAGAGCACTTTTAAGTTTTGAGGTCCGAGGTGCCACGTGGTCCAATTTTGGTGCCCATCATGCATTTTCGGCCCATTGTGCAATTTTCGTTCGAAAATAATACTTTTGGGTTTTGGTGCCCCGTGATCCCTGGTGCATTCTTATACATAAAAAACCATAATGCTTAGAGCACTTTTCAGTTTTGAGGTTCGAGGAGCCCCGTGGTCCATTTTTGGTGCCCGTCAGGCCTTTTCCTCCCATTGTGCAATTTTCGTGCGACAATAAGACTTTTGGGTTTTGGTGCGCCATGCGCACTGTGCATTCCTATGCTTAAAAAACCATAATACTCGGAACACTTTTCAGTTTTGAAGTCCGTGGTGCCCCGTGGTCCAGTTTTAGTGCCCGTAGTGCATTATCGGCCCATTGTGCAATTTTCATTTGAAAATAAGACTTTTGGATTTTGGTGCCCCGTGATCCTTTGTGCGTTCTTATGGATAAAAAACCATAATGTTCGGAACACTTTTCAGTTTTGAGGTTCGTGGAGCCCCGTGGTCCAATTTTGGTGCCGGTGGTGCATTTTCAGCCATTTGTGCAATTTTCGTGCGAAAATAAGACTTTTGGGTTTGGGTACCCCGTGATCCCTGGCTTATTCTTATCCATAAAAATCCATCAAGCTTCGAGCACTTTTCAGTTTTGAGGTCTGTGGTGCCCCGTGGTCCAATTTTGGTGCCGGTGGTGCATATTCGGCAATTTGTGCAATTTTCGAGCGAAAACAAGACTTTTGGAATTTGGTGCCCTGTGATCCCTAGTGCATTCTTATGCATAAAAATCCATAAAAATCCGAGGTGCCCTGTGGTTCAATTTTGGTGCCCATGGTGAATTTTCGGCTAATTTTTCAATGTTTGTGCGAAAATAAGAATTTTGGATTTTGGTGCCCCGTGATCCCTGGTGCATTCTTATGCATAAAAAACCATAATGCTCATAGCAGTTTAAGTATTGAGGTCCGAGGTGCCCCGTGGTCCAATTTTGGTGCCCGTGGTGCATTGATGACCCATTGTGCAATTTTCGTTTCGAAAATAAGACTTTTGGGTTTTGGTGCCCCGTGATCCCTGTTACATTCTTATATGTAAAAAACCATAATGCTCATATCACTTTTCAGTTTTGAGGTCCGTGGTGCCTCGTGGACCAATTTTTGTGCCGGTGGTGCATTTTCGGCCATTTGTGCAATTTTCGTGCTTAAATAAACTTCTGGGTTTTGGTGCCCCGTGATCCTTGGTGCATTCTTATGCCTAAAAAACCATATTTGTTGGAGCACTTTTCAGTTTTGAGGTTTGTGGTGCCCAGTGGTCCAATTTTGGTGACGGTAATGCATTTTCAACAATTTTTGCAATTTTTGAGCGAAAACAAGATTTTTGGGTTTTGGTCCCCTGTGATCCCTGGTGCATTCTTATGCATAACAAACCATAAAGCTTAGAGCACTTTTAAGTTTTGAGATCCCAAGTCCCCATAGTCCAATTTTGGTACCCGTGGTGCATTATCGTCCCATTGTGCAATTTTCGTGTGAAAATAAGACTTCTGGGTTTTGGTGCCCCGTGATCCTTTGTGTATTCTTATGCATAAAATACCATAATGCTCAGAACACTTTTCAGTCTTGAGGTTCGTGGTGCCACGTGGTCCCATTTTTGTGCCGGGGGTGCATTTTCGGCCATTTTTGCAATTTTCGTGCGAAAATAAGACTTTTGGGTTTTGGTGCCCCGTGATCCCTGGACCATTCTTATGCATAAAAAACCTTAATGCTCTGAGCAGTTTTAAGTTTTGAGGTCCGAGGTGCCTTGTGGTCCAATTTTGGTGCTCGTGATGCATTTTCGGCCCATTGTGCAATTTTCGTTCGAAAATAAGACTTTTGGGTTTTGGTGCCCGTGATCCCTAGTGCATTCTTATATTTAAAAAACCATAATGCTCAGAACACTTTTCAGTTTTGAGGTCTGTGGTGCCACGTGGACCGATTTTGGTGCCGGTGGTGCATTTTCAGCCATTTGTGCAATTTTCGTGCTAAAATAAGACTTCTGGGTTTTTGTGCCCCGTGATCCTTTGTGCATTCTTATGCATAAAATACAATAATGCTCTGAACACTTTTTTAGTTTTGAGGTCCGTGGTGCCCCGTGGTCCAATTTTGGTGCCTGTGGTGCATTTTTGGGGCATTTGGGCATTTTTCGTGCGAAAAAAGACTTTTGGGTTTTGGTGGCCCGTGATCCCTGGTGCATTCTTATGCATAAAAAACTTAATGCTCAAAGCACTTTTAAGTTTTGAGGTCCGTGGTGCCCCACAGTTAAATTTTGGTGCCGGTGGTCCATTTTCGGCCATTTGTGAAATTTTTGGGCGAAAATAAGACTTTGGGGTTTTGGTGTCCCGTGTTTCCTGGTGCATTCTAATGCATAAAAAACCATAATGCTTAGAGAGCTTTTAAGTTTTGAGGTCCGAGGTCCCTCGTGGTCTAATTTTGGTGCTTGGGGTGCATTTTCGATCCATTGTGCAATTTTTGTGCGAATATAAGACTTTTGGGTTTTTTTGCCCCGTGATCCCTGGTGCATTCTTATGCATAAAAAACCATAATGCTCTGAGCAATTTTAAGTTTTGAGGTCCGAGGTGCCCCGAGGTCCAATTTTGGTGCCCGTGGTTCATTTTCGACCCATTGTGCAATTTTCGTGCGAAAATAAGACTTTTGGGCCAGTGGGCACCTCAGCCTCAAAACATGAAAGTGCTCTGAGCATTATGGTTTTTTATGCATAAGAATGCACCGGGGATCACGGGGGCAGCCAAATCCAAAAGTCTTATTTTTAGAAAAAATTGCACAGTGGGCCCAAAATGCGTCACGGGCACCAAAATTGGACCACGAGCCACCTCGGACATCAAAACTGAAAAGTGCTTTGAGCATTATGGTTTTTTATGCATAAGACTGCACCAGGAATCACAGGGCACCAAAACCAAAAAGTGTTATTTTCGAACGAAAATTGCAAAATGGGCCGAAAAAGCACCACAGATACCAAAATTGAACCATGGAGCACCTCGGACCTCAATACTTAAAAGTGCTTCAAGCATTATGATTTTTATGCATTAGAATGCACCATGGATCACGGGGCAGCAAAACCCAAAAGTCTTATTCTCGCATGAAAATTGCACAAAGGGCCGAAAATGCACCCCCGGCATCAAAATTGGACCATGAAGCACCATGAACCTCAAGACTGACAAGTGTTCCGAGCATTATGGTTTTTTATGCATAAGAATGTACCAAGGATCACGGGGCACCAAAACCCAAAAGTCTTATTTTGGCACGAAAATTGCACAAAGGGCGGAAAATGCACCATGGTCACCAAAATTGGACCACGGGGCACCTCGGACCTCAAAACTGAAAAGTGCTATGAGCATTATGGTTTTTTATGCATAAGAATGCTCCAGGGTTCATAGGGTACCAATACCCAAAAGTCTTACTTTCGAACAAATATTGCACAAATGGCCGAAAATGCACCATCGGCACGAAAATTGGATAACGAGGCACCACGGACCTCAAAACTGAAAAGTGTTACGAGCATTATGGTTTTTTATGCATAAGAATGCACCAGGGATCACGAAGCACTAAAACCCAAAAGTCTTATTTTCGCACGAAATATGCACAATGGGCCGAAAATGCACCACGTGCACCAAAATTGGATCACGAGGCACCTCGGACCTCAAAACTGAAAAGTGCTCCGAGCATTATGGTTTTTTATGCATAAGAATGCACCAGGGATCACGGGGCACCAAAACCCAAAAGTCTTATATTCGTACGGAAGTTTCACAAATGGCCGACAATGCATCACCGACACCAAAATTGGACCATGGGGCTCCACAGACCTCAAAACTGAAAAGTGCTCCAAGCATTTTGGTTTTTTATGAATAAGAATGCATCGGGGATCACGGGGCACCAAAAACCAAAAGTCTTATTTTCGTACGAAAATTGCACAAATGGCCGAAAATGCATTACCAGCACCAAAATTGGACTACGGGGCACGTCGGACCTCAAAACTGAAAAGTGCTCCAAGAATTATGGTTTTCTATACCTAAGAATGCACCAGGGATCATGCGGCACCAAAACCCAACAGTCTTATTTTCGCACCAAAATTGCACAAATGGCCAAAAATGCATTATCGGCACAAAAATTGGACAACGGGGCACCTCGGGCCTCAAAACTGAAAAGTGCTCCGAGCATTATGGTTTTTGATGCATAGGAATGCAACAGGGGTCACGGGGCACCAAAACCCAATAGTCTTATTTTCGTACGAAAATTGCACAAAGGGCCAAAAATGTGCCCCCGGCACCAAAATTGGACCACGATGCACCATGAACCTTAAGAATGACAAGTGTTCTGAGCATTACTATTTTTTATGCATAAGAATGCGCCAAGGATCATGGGGCACCAAAACCCAAAAGTCTTATTTTCGCAAAAAAATTGCACAAAGGGCCGAAAACGCACCATGGTCACCAAAATTGGACCACGGAGCTCCTCAGACCTCAAAACTGAAAAGTGCTATGAGCATTATGGTTTTTTATGCATAAGAATGCACCAGGGTTCACAGGGCACCAAAATCCAAAATTCTTATTTTGGCACGAAAATTGCACAAATGGCCGAAAATGCAACACCGGAGCCAAAATTGGACAGCGGGGCACCACGGACCTGAAAACTGAAAAGTTTTCCAAGCATTATGGTTTTTAAACCATAAGAATGCATCCGGGATCACGGGGCACCAAAAGTCTTATTTTCGCACGAAAGTTGCACATTAGGCTGAAAATGCACCATGTGCACCAAAATTGGACCACGGGGCACCACGGACCTCAAAGCTGAAAAATGTTCCGAGAATTATGATTTTTATGCATAAGAAAGCACCAGGGATCACGGGATACCACAACCCAAAAGTCTTATTTTCGCAAAAAAATTGCACAATGGCCCGAAAATGCACCACGGGCACCAAAATTGGACCACGGGGCACCTCGGACGTCAAAACTGAAAAGTGCTCCGAGCATTATGGTTTTTTATGCATAAGAATGCACCAGGGATCATGGGGCACCAAAATCCAAAAGTCTTATATTCGCACAAAAGTTTCACAAATGGCCGAAAATGCATCACCGACACCAAAATTGGACCACGGGGCACCACACACCTCAAAACTAAAAGTTCTCCAAGCATTTTGGATTTTTATGCATAAGAATGCACCAAGGATCACGGGGCACCAAAACCCAAAAGTCTTATTTTCGCACGAAAATTGCACAAATGGCCGAAAATGCATTACCAGCACCAAAATTGGACCACGGGGCACCTCGGACCGCAAAACTGAAAAGTGTTCCAAGCATTATGGTTTTTTATGCATAAGAATGCACCAGGGATCACGGGGCACCAAAATCGAAAAGTCTTATTTTCGCACGAAAATTGCACAATGGGCCAAAACTGCACCATGGGCACCAAAATTGGACCTCGGGGCACCTCGGAATTCAAAATTGAAAGTTGCTCCGAGCATTATTGTTTTTTATGCATAAGAATGCACTAAAGATCACGGGGCACCAAAACCCAAAAGACTTATTTTCCCATGAAAATTGCACAAATGGCCAAAAATGCACCACCGGCACCAAAATTGTACCACGGGGCACCACGGACCTCAAAACTGAAATCTGTTCCGAGCATTATGGTTTTTTATGCATAAGAATAGACTAGGGATCACGGGGCACCAAAATCCAAAAGTTTTATTTTCGCACGAATATTGCACTATGGGCCACAAATGCACCATTCGCACCAAAATGGGACCACGGGGCACCTCAGACCTGAAAATTTAAAAGTGCTTTGAGCATTGTGGTTTTTTATGCATAAGAATGGATCAGGGATCATGGGGCACCAAAACCCAAAAGTCTTATTTTTGCAAAACAATTGCACAATGGGCCAGAAATGCTCCATGGGCACCAAAATAAGACGACTTGGCACCTCGAACCTCAAAATTTAAAAGTTCTCCGAGCATTATGGTTTTTCATTCATAAGAATGCACTAGGGATCGCGGGGCACCAAAACCTGAAAGTCTTATTTTCGCACGAAAATTGCATAAATGGCCGAAAATGCAGCACCAGCACCAAAATTGGACCACGGGGCACCTCTGACCTCAATACTTAAAAGTGGTCCGAGCATTATAGTTTTTTATGCATAAGAATGCACCAGGGATCACGGGGCAACCAAAACCCAAAAGTCTTATTTTCGCACGAAAATTGCACAAATGGCCGAAAATGCATCACCGGCACCAAAATTGGACCATGGTGCATCCCAGACCTCAAAACTGTAAAGTCTTCCAAGCATTATAGTTTTTTATGCATAAGATTACACCAGGAATCACGAGGCACCAAAACCCAAAAGTCTTTTTTTCGCACGAAAATTGCCCAATGGGCTGAAAATGCACCATGGGAAGCAAAATTGGACCACGGTACACCTCGGACTTCAAAACTGAAAAGTGCTCCAAGCATTATGGTTTTTTATGCATAAGAATTCACCAGGGATCACGGGGCAGCAAAACCGAAAAGTATTATTTTTGCACGAAAATTGCACAATGGGCCGAAAATGCACCACGGGCACCAAAATTGGACCACGGGGCACCTCGGACCTCAAAACTTACAAGTGCTCCGAGCATTATGGTTTTTTATGCATAAAAATGCACCAGGGATCACGTGGCACCAAAACCCAAAAGTCTTACTTTCGCACGAAAATTGCATAAATGGCCGAAAATGCATCACGGCCCCAAAATTGGACCACGGGGCACCATGGACCTTAAAACTAAAAAGTGTTCTGAGCATTATGGTTTTTTATGGCTAAGTATGCGCCATGGATCACAGGGCACCAAAATCCAAAAGTCTTATTTTCGCATGAAAATTGTACAATAGGCCGAAAAGGCACCATGGGCACCAAAATTGGACCACGGAGCACCTCAGACCTCAAAATTTAAAAGTTCTCTGAGCATTGTGGTTTTTCATGCATAAGAATGCACCAGGGATCACGGGGCACCAAAACCCAAAAGTCTCATTTTCGCACGAAAATTTCACAAATGGCCGAAAATGCACCACCGGCACCAAAATTGGACCACGGGGCACCCCGGACCTCAAAACTGAAAAGTGTTTTGAGCATTATGGTTTTTTATGCATAAGAATGCACCGGGGATCACGGGGTATCAAAACCCAAAAGTCTTATTTTTGCACGAAAATTGCACATTGGGCCAAAAATGCACTACGGGCACCAAAATTGGACCACGGGGCACCTCGGACCTCAATACTTAATAGTGCTCCGATCATTATGGTTTTTTATGCATTAGAAAGCACAAGGGATCACGGAGCACGAAAACCCAAAAGTCTTATTTTCTCACGAAATTTGCACAAATGGCTGAATATGCACCACCGGCACCAAATTGGAGAAAGGGGCACCACGGACCTGGAAACTGAAAAATGTTCCTAGCATTATGGTTTTTTATGCATAAGCATGCGCCATGGATCACACGGCACCAAAACCCAAAAGTCTTATTTTCGCATAAAAATTGCACAAATGGCCGAAAATGCACACCAGCACCAAAATTGGACAACGGGGCACCACGAACCTCAAAACTGATAAGTTTTCTAAGCATTATGGTTTTTTATGCATAAGAATGCACCATGGATCACGAGGCACTAAAACTGAAAAGTCTTATTTTCGCATGAAAATTGCACAATGTGCCGAAAATGCCCCACGGGCACCAAAATTGGACCACGGTACACCTCGGACCTCAATACTTAAAAGTGGTCCGAGCATTATAGTTTTTTATGCATAAGAATGCACCAGGGATCACGGGGCTTCAAAACCCAAAAGTCTTTTTTCACACGAAAATTGCACAATGGGCCGAAAATGCACCACGGGAACCAAAATTTGACAACGGTGCACCTCTGACCTCAATACTGAAAAGTGTTCTGAGCATTATAGTTTTTTTATGTGTAAGAATGCACCATGGATCACGGGGCAACCAAAACCAAAAAGTCTTATTTTCGCACGAAAATTGCACAAATGGTCGAAAATGCACCACTGTCACCAAAATTGGACCACAGTGCACCCCGGACCTCAAAACTGTAAAGTGTTCCAAGCATTATGGTTTTTTATACATAGGAATACATCAAGGATCACGAAGCACCAAAACTCAAAAATCTTTTTTTCACATGAAAATTGGACATTGGGCCGAAATTGCACAATGTGCACCAAAATTGGACCACGGGGCACCTTGAACCTCAAAACTGAAAATTGCTCCGAGCATTATGGTTTTTTATGCATAAGAATGCACCAAGGATCACGGAGCACCAAAACCCAAAAGTCTTATTTTCGCACGAAAATTGCACAAATGGCCGAAAATGCACCTCCGGCACCAAAATTGGACCACGGGGAACCTCAGACCTCAAAATTGAAAAGTGCTTCGAGCATTATGATTTTTTATGCAAAAGAATGGACCAGGGATCACAGGGCACCAAAACCCGAAAGTCTTATTTTCGCACGAAAATTGCACAGTGGGCCGAAAATGCAGCATTTTCACTAAAATTGGACCACAGTGCACCTTGGACCTCAAAACTGAAAAGTTCTCTGAGCATTATGGTCTTTTATGCAAAAGAATGCACCAGGGATCAAGGGACACCAAAACCCAAAAGTCTTATTTTCGCACGAAAATTGGACATTGGGCCGAAAATGCACAACAAGAACCAAAATTAGACCATGGAGCACCTCGCACCTCAAAACTGAAAAGTGCTCCGAGCATTATGGTTTTTTATGCATAAGAATGCACCAGGGATCACGGGGCACCAAAACCCAAAAGTCTTATTTTCGCACGAAAATTGCGCAATCGGCCGAAAATGCACCATGGGCACCAAAATTGGGCCACGGGGCACCTCGGAACACAAAATTGAAATGTGTTCCGAGCATTATGGTTTTTATGCATAAGAATGCACTAAGGATCATGGGGTACCTAAACCCAATAGACTTATTTTCCCATGAAAATTGCACAAATGGCCAAAAATGCACCATCGGCACCAAAATTGTACCACGGGGCACCACGGACCTCAAAACTGAAAAGTGTTCTGAGCATTATGGTTTTTAATGCATAAGATTGCACCAGGGATCACAGGGCACCAAAACCCAAAAGTCTTATCTTTGCACGAAAATTGCATTATGGGCTGCAAATGCACCATGGGCAACAAAATTGGACCACGAGGCACCTCGGACATCAAAATTGAAAAGTGCTTTGAGCATTGCGGTTTTTTATGCATACGAATGCACCTGGCATCTTGGGGCACCAAAACCCAAAAGTCTTATTTTCACAAAAAAACTGCACAATGGGCCGATAATGCTCCACGGGCACAAAAATTAGACAACTGGGCACCTCAGACCTCAAAACTGAAAAGTGCTCCGTGAGTTATGGTTTTTTATGCATAAGAATGCACCGGGGATCACGGGGTATCAAAACCCAAAAGTCTTATTTTTGCACGAAAATTGCACATTGGGCCAAAAATGCACTACGGGCACCAAAATTGGACCACGGGGCACCTCGGACCTCAATACTTAATAGTGCTCCGAGCATTATGGTTTTTTATGCATTAGAAAGCACAAGGGATCACGGAGCACGAAAACCCAAAAGTCTTATTTTCTCACGAAATTTGCACAAATGGCTGAATATGCACCACCGGCACCAAATTGGAGAAAGGGGCACCACGGACCTGGAAACTGAAAAATGTTCCTAGCATTATGGTTTTTTATGCATAAGTATGCGCCATGGATCACACGGCACCAAAACCCAAAAGTCTTATCCATAAAAAACCATAATGCTTGGAACACTTTTCACTTTTGAGTTCCGAGGTTCCCCAGGGTCCAATTTTGGTGTCTGTGGTGCATTTTCAGCCATTTGAGCAATTTTCGTGCGAAAATAACACTTTTGGGTTTTGGTGCCCCATGATCCCTGGCGCATTCTTATGCATAAAAAACCATAATGCTCAGAGAACTTTTCTGTTTTGAGGTCCGTGGTGCCTCGTGGTCCAATTTTGGTGCTGTGGTGCATTTTCGGCCATTTGTGCAATTTTGGTGCGAATATAAGACTTTCGGGTTTTCCTTCCCCGTGATCCCTAGTGCATTCTTATGCATAATAAACCATAATGCTCGGAACACTTTTCAGTTTTGAGGTCCGTGGTGCCTTGTGGTCCAATTTTGGTGCTGGTCGTGCATATTCGGCCATTTATGCAATTTTCGGGCGAAAATAAGACTTTTGGGTTTTGGTGCCCCGTGATCCCTGGTGCATTCTTATGCATAAAAAACCATAATCCTTGCAATACTTTTCAGTTTTGAGGTCCATGGTGCACCGTGGTCCAATTTTGGTGCCTGTGGTGCATTTTCGGCCATTTGTGAAATTTTCGTGCGAAAATGAGAATTTGGGGTTTTGGTGCCCCGTGATCCCTGGTGCATTCTTATGCATAAAAAACCATAATGCTTGGAACACTTTTGAATTTTGAGGTCCGAGGTGCCCCGTGGTCTAATTTTGGTTCCCATGGAGCATATTCGGCCCATTGTGCAATTTTCGTGCGAAAATAAGACTATTGGGTTTTGGTGCCCCGTGATCCTTTATAAATTCTTATGCATAAAAAACCATAATGCTCGGAACAATTTTCAGTCTTGAGATTCGTGGTGCCCGGTGGTCTAATTTTGGTGTCGGGGGTGCATTTTCGACCATTTGTCCAATTTTCGTGCGAAAATAAGACTTTTGGGTTTTGGTGCCTTGTGAACCCTACTGTATTCTTATGCATAAAAAAAATCATAATGCTGAGAGCACTTTTCAGTTTTGAGGTCTAACGTGCACCGTGATCTAATTTTGGTGCCTGTTGTGCAATTTTCGTGCGAAAATAAGACTTTTGGGTTTTGGTGCCCCGTGATCCCTGGTGCATTCTTATGCATAAAAAACCATAATTGTCGAAGCATTTTTTAGTTTTGAGGTCCGAGGTGCCCCGTGGTCAAATTTTGGTGCCCGTGGTGCATTTTCTGCCCATTGTGCAATTTTCGTGCGAAAATAAGACTTTTGGGTTTTGGTGCCCCGTGATCCCTGGTGCATTCTTATGCATAAAAAACCATCATGCTTAGAACTCCTTTCAGTTTTGAGGTCCGTGGTGTCCCATGGTCCAATGTTGGTGCTGATGGGGCATTTTTGGCCATTTGTGCAATTTTCATGCGAAAAAAAGACTTTTGGGTTTCGGTGCCGCGTGATCCCTGGTGCATTCTTATGCATAAAAAACCATAATGCTCGGGGAACTTTTAAGTTTTGAGGTCCGAGGTGCCCCGTGGTCAAATTTTGGTGCTCGTGGTGCATTTTCGGCCATTGTGCAATTTTCGTGCGAAAATAAGACTTTTGGGTTTTGGTTCCCTGTGATCCCTGGTGCATTCTTATGCAAAAAAAAACTTAATGCTCGGAGCACTTTTCGGTTTTGAGGTCCGAGGTGCCCCGTGGTCCAATTTTGGTGCCGTGGTGCATTTTCGGCCCATTGTGAAATTTTCGTATGAAAATAAGACTTTTGGGTTTTGGTGCCCCGTGATCCCAGGTGCATTCTTATGCATAAAAAACCCTAATGCTCGGAACACTTTTCAGTTTTGAGGTTCGTTGTAACACCCTAAGTTCTATAATGATGAATATGCGATATTTATTCAATTATTTATTTTATAAAATGCCTTAATTAATTTACTTAAGAAAATAGGTGAAAGGTGAAAGAAACATAATTAGAATTTATTGAAAATTTTAAAAGTTTTTAATTCAATTTTAATTGCGAAAGTTATAATTTTCTTTGGCAGTTATAACGTGTTATTTAGTTCAACAAAAAGGTCAAGCGTAGTTTCAATCGTAAAAGATCGATTTAACTTTTTGTATAAGTGGAAATAAAATAATGGAAGATGCGTAGGACTAGAAATGTAAACATGTATATACATATATGTAACCAAAAGACATAACGTACTCCTGGAGCATAAGTACAGAAAGATAGTACACGGTGAACATGATGACTGAATATGTACAACTAAATATCTGAGATGCTTAGATCTACCCGACCAAGTACATGATAAAGCAAAATAAGATCCTAGCTCCCAGAGCAGTCATCGTCTACACCTACCCTATGAAAGACTCAACCCAAAAGCCTAGGTGGGTCGCTAGTCGATGTGGTCCTAACAGTGAGACTTGTGAGAAGAAACCTCAAATGAATCCCCAAGAGACTCTCTCTCTCTGAGTCCTCCTCCGGATCCTCCTCTGTGTCAGACTCCACCAACCAACCTGCTCCACCGGCTGGAGCCTCCACGACCAACTCTGCTGCTATTGCGGCTGCTACTGGCATCACCTGATTCCCCTCAGTAGGAATCTCGTCCATGTCCATAGGTATTTCCACCTCTGCAGGAGCCATCTCCCAAGGCTCAAGGTCACTGTGCTCCCCAACTGTAACTCCAACTCTGAGGAATAAGATGTTGTGGGGGTGCGCTCTGTGTCAGTCGGGTGTGGTCCTGGCCCTCTAGATGATGTAGCGGCTGAAGAGACGTAGATGACCTCCACAGGTTCGGCTTGCTGGTAATAGGGCGGCGTAGGTTGTGTCCACCACGCTAAATACTCGTATATAGTAGGATAAACTTTGGGCTCGTACTCCAGCGTGTGAACCAAACGGATGTAGCCCGTAAAATGATCTACATGCCTAACCAAATCGGTCTCCCACCTCCCGTAGATGCACTCAACTTCCCAGAAATGTTGAGGGTCCGGGACCGCCATCTGATCCTAAAAAAAAACAAAACAACAACAGGGTAACTCTCTGCTTCGTCAAGCAATACACACAAAATGACTTTAGAAGTCACAAACATCTACGATCAACCACTTCGATGTGGTTATCTACCGATCACTCTTGACACCTAATCGTTTTCATTACCAGAACCATTGACTCATTTTTCACTGGCCAGCTGCCACTGGAACTCCTAGAACTCAGTGGTCTTACATAAATTTAAGCTAGATGACATATTGGGAGTACACCCATTCTCCACGGTACAAAGGCAGGGCTCTCACCAATCGATGATGACTCGTAATTTCTGTCGGGATTGCCAAGTCGGCTATGTGACTAGCATCACAACTCGGCTCCATATATCCCCAAGGACTGCCTCCTTACGATCATCTCCCATGTACCAACTGTGGTCATCTAATGCTCAGAGGAGTGACTCCTCAACACTCTCCTCACCGAGTTTATTTTTTTTCTTCGTCGCCTGTGGGTTTCCTGCTGCACATGGTACTGGTGCGGACGAATTGACGCTGAGCTAAAGGTACCACCTCTACGCTCACATATGCATATATAAATAAGGACTTTGCCTTTATCGCTACATCGTAACGATCTCATCACCCCAGGTGATGCGTCATTCATAATCCGACCTTGGTTCACAGATAACTCGCAGACGAAATATCCCACGCGACTTTCTTACATTCTTGAAGTTCCAGAGATCTTGCGTACTCTCGTATCTTCATAGTACGACTCTCAACTCACATAAGTCACAGCGTGTCATATATTTTATTATGTTTTATATACTCCTTACCCTCTCAAGTGTCTTATGATTTTTAAAAAAAATATTTATACTCACCATTATTCCTCCACGCAAAGGTCCTAAATCCTTTTCTATGTCCAATGCAAAAAAGAAAGAGTTCATTTATTAATTTATATTTAATAAACTAAATGAAAATAAAATAAATAAATAAATCTCTTCAATCATTTAAATGTGCTCACTATACAAGTTATATTTATCTTTGAATAGCAATTTTGCTATTGACACTAGAAATCAATTCTAGTTACTACAAGTACTCGCGTCGAGTCTTGTAGACACATCACACCAACAAACAATTTTACCACCAGATTCAAACTACGGTCGAGAGACCGTATCACCAAAACAGAGAAAACCACACTTCCAATATCAAATGCTCAAGGTTTTCCTCCCTGAGACTTAAATGAATCAATCAAAATAATGGTTATATTATATCCATTATGTCACAGAATCAAAATATTAGTTAAAGGTAAAATGACAAAAGTGCACGTATTAATAATCACATTTGACTATTGAGTCAAATTTTCATTGACGGTATTGAATGTGAGCTCTCACTGAAACAAGCAAATGACCTCGGAATTTAAAGATTTTTGTATCAAATCGAAGCTCTTGAAATCTAGTTTATAGAAAGGTGTCTCACTTATAAAATCAACATCTAGAAAATTTTATAAAAAAATTTCTAAGTCAACAACTCTAGATTTTTAGTGCCCACTGAACATAGCTCAAAGAAATGTAAATTTCTCCCACTTCCCAAAACTAAATTAACTGAAACTTTTTACAGTTTAAAGCTAACCCCTTAATCTATCCAAAAAGGCATTTCTTGCTTCCAAATTCATTTTCTATTGTTCCCAATAAAAATATTACTAACAGCTTACAATTTTGACATCAAAACAGGGTCGTAAACCATTGGTTTGTTTCTTTTGAAAAAAATAATTTATAAATTATGCTTAGAAATTTTTGTAATATACATGGTTAAAATTATTTTTTTGTCTAGTTTTTAAAGGTTTAATTAACTTTCAAAAACATTAAGTACACAGGGAGAATTTTAACAAAAACCGATCCCTGTTCCAGTGAAACCCCAAAACAGGACAGTCCACTTTCGAGCCATAGATTAACCCCAAGATGAAATTATTTTTCAAAGTTGTCAACATAAAAGTTGTTGAATTTTATGTCTATTTTCATTCAAAACAAATTTGACGAAAAACCAACGGTTAGATCTTTCAAAAATGGCAAAAAGTGAGGACTGTTCCATGCTAAACGAAAGGACAGCCACTGCAACGAATTTTTAGTTAACAATTTTCAAAGAAAACTTTATCAAAACTATTTTTGAGAAAAAGGTACATGATCTCACTTGTTTCCAGAGCCATTTTCATTCCAATTACAAGATGAAAATGAACTTACTCCTTACATGCAAAGGCTCACAACTACTGCAAAAGAGAATTCAACACCACCCATCCACTTTCAACTCAACAAACAATTCAAACACATCTCAATTCTCAGCAATGGAGGCATGCATGTATGCTATGGTTAAGGCCCCCATCCCTTAACCATATTCTCAACAAGAAAAGAAAACAAAGAGTCCACAAGAGAGTTCCCTCACCTTGGTTCTTGGTTCCAGCCGAGAGAAAGGAAGAAGAGATGAAGGGGAGACTAGGTAGAGAGGATGAGGGCTGTCAATGGCTTACATGCAAAGCTTCAAGCTCCAAAAATGGCTTCCCCTTCTCTTGTTGTTGTCTCGGCCAAGGAAGGAAAAGAGGTGAGAGAAGAGAGAATTTTGTGTGTGTAAATTTTGCTTGTTCGGAGGATTAGTGAGTGAGTGTGTGAGCTTAGGGGTGTGGCCATGGGTTTTGGGGTGGTTAGGTGTTGAGTTTAGGCTAGGTGTAAAGCCCTTGTGGCTTACATGTAGGTCAGTTGTCATGCAATTGACGTTAGAGAGTTTAGTTACTCGGTTTAGTTTACACACTGTAATTTTACACTGTGTAATCGTAAAGAGATGGCTTTTAAAATTTTAAAACTTAATTCCAAACATGTAATTAATTTTATAAAACTTCTAGTAATAAAACTTTTCTAGTAGCTCAAATAAAATTTCCTCTGTAAAGAAGTTATTTACAGATAAATTTTATAAGAGTTAACTTGGTGTGCAAGTTACAATAATTTAATATAATTAAAATACTGAAAACCAATTTGCAAACAATAAATTAATTAGTGCACAGCAATAGATATTATAAATAATCACTACTAGTAATTAATCTCAGCTCAATTAATTACTAGCAGACATATCAGATAGTCACTCATATTCAAATTTTGAGTACTTGAATATTAAGTACGCATCACGCTGCACATGACTAAAAGAAATAAAATAACACAGAAAATTTAATTTCACAAAATTCTACAGGCAGTTTACAGGCAAAAACACAAGAAATAAATATATAAACATATACATACACGTTAAGATTTTAAATCCAAATACACACACATGAAATTTAATAATTACATAAAACTCTATAAACAAACTTACAGACAATTCATACAGAAAAGTAACTACAGAGAATTAATTCTAGAGAATTAATTAAAAAGAGTTACTCACAGAGAAACTTTTATTACAAACAATTAGTTTTCAAGAAATTATAACATAGAAATTGATTACAGAGAACATTATATATATCATTTTATAAATTTTTCCTATTTGACAATTATAACGACTTACTCATGTTGTTTATTTTCCATCATTTTTCTTATTTACTCAATTAATCACTAACTATATTTTAATTACTCAACACACATTTTTTTTCTTATGTAAAACAAACAAATAAATATCCATTAATTTCTAATTAAGTTACTAATGTTCCTAATTACTGGGTTGTAATTTTTGGGGTGTTACATTCGTGGTGCCCCGTGGTACAATTTTGGTGCCGGTGGTGCATTTTCGGCCATTTGTGCAATTTTCGTGCGAAAATAAGACTTTTGGGTTTTGGTGCCCTGTGATCCCTGGTATGCATAAAAAAGCATAATGCTTGGAGCACTTTTCAGTTTGGACGTCCGTGGTGCCCCGTGGTCCAAATTTGGTACCGATGATGCATTTTCGACCATTTGTGAAATTTTCGTGTGAAAATAAGACTTTTGGGCTTTGGTGCCCCGTGATCCTTGGTGCATTCTTATGCATAAAAAACCATAATGCTCAGAATAGTTTTCAGTCTTGAGATTCGTGGTGCCTGATGGTCCAATTTTGGTGCCGGGGGTGCATTTTTGTCCATTTATGCAATTTTCGTGAGAAAATAAGACTTTTGGGTTTTGGTTCCTTGTGAACCCTGGTGCATTCTTATTCATAAAAAACTATAATGCTTGGAACACTTTTCAGTTTTGAGGTTTGTGGTGCCCCGCGGTCCAATTTTGGTGCCAGTAATGCATTTTCGGCCATTTGTGCAATTTTCGTGCGAAAATAAGACTTTTGGGTTTTGGTGCCGTATGATCCCTGGTGCATACTTATGCATAAAAACCCATCAAGCTAGGAGCACTTTTCAGTTTTGAGGTCCGAGGTGCCCCGTGGTCCAATTTTGGTGCCCGTGGTGCATTTTCGGCCCATTGTTCAATTTTCGTGCGAAAATAAGAATTTTTGGTTTTGGTACCTCGTGAACCCTGGTGCATTCTTATGCATAAAAAACCATAATGCTCAGAGCACTTTTAAGTTTTGAGGTCCCAGGTGCCCCGTAGTTCAATTTTGGTACCCGTGGTTCATTTTCGTACCATTGTGCAATTTTCGTGCGAAAATAAGACTTCTGGGTTTTGGTGCCCCGTAATCCTTGGTGCATTCTTATGCATAAAATACCATAATTCTCTAAACACTTTTCAGTCTTGAGGATCGTGGTGCCCCGTTGTTCCGTTTTGGTGCTGGGGGTGCATTTTCGGCCATTTGTGCAATTTTCGTGCAAAAATAAGACTTTTGGGTTTTGGTGTCCCGTGATCCTTTGTGCATTCTTATGCATAAAAACCCATAATGCTCAGAGCACTTTTAAGTATTGAGGTCCGAGGTTCCCCGTGGTCCAATTTTGGTGACGTGGTGCATTTTCTGCCATTTGTGCAATTTTCGATCGAAAATAAGATTTTGGGGTTTTGGCATCCTGTGATCCCTGATGCATTCTTATGCATAAAAATCCATAATGCTCGGAGCACTTTTTAGTTTTGAGGTCTGAGGTGCCCCATGGTCCAATTTTGGTACCCCTGGTTCATTTTCGTACCATTGTGCAATTTTCGTACGAAAATAAGACTTCTGGGTTTTGGTGCCCAGTGATCCTTGCTGTAATCTTATGCATAAAAAACCATAATGCTCGGAATACTTTTCAGTCTTGAGGTTCGTGGTGCCACGTGGTCCCATTTTGGTGCCGGGGGTGCATTTTCAGCCATTTGTGCAATTTTCGTGTGAAAATAAGACTTTTGGGTTTTGGTGCCCCGTGTTCCTTGGTGCATTCTTATGCATTAAAAACCTTAATGCTCAGAACACTTTTAAGTTTTGAGGTCCGAGGTTCCCAGTGGTCCAATTTTGGTGCCCGTGGTGCATTTTCGGCCCATTATTCAATTTTCGTACGAAAGTAAGACTTTTGGGTTTTGGTGCCTCGTGATCCCTATTGCATTCTTATGCATAAAAGACCATAATTCTAGGAGCACTTTTAAGTTTTGAGGTCTGAGGTGCCCCGTGGTCCCATTTTGGTGTCGGGGGTACATTTTCGGCAATTTGTGCAATTTTCGTACGAAAATAAGACTTTTGGGTTTTTCTGCCCCCATCATCCCTGGTGCATTCTTATGCATAAAAAACCATACTGCTTAAAGCACCTTTTAGTTTTGAGGTCCGAGGTGCCCCGTGGTCCAATTTTGGTTCCGGAGGTGCATTTTTGGCAATTTGTGCAATTTTCGTACGAAAATAAGACTTCTGGGTTTTGGTGCTCTGTGATTCTTGGTGCATTCTTATGCATAAAAAACCATATTTCTTGGATTACTTTTCAGTTTTGAGGTTCGTGGTGCCTAGTGGTCCAATTTTGGTGCCCGTGGTGCCTTTTCGGCAATTTGTGCAATTTTCGAGCGAAAACAAGACGTTTGGATTTTGGTACCCTGTGATCCCTGGTGCATTCTTATGCATAAAAGTCCATAATGCTCATAGCACTTTTCAGTTTTGAGGTCCGAGGTGCCCCGTGGTTCAATTTTGGTGCCCGTGGAGCATTTTCGGCCCATTGTTCAATTTTTGTGCGAAAATAAGAATTTTGGGTTTTGGTGCCCCGTGATCCCTGGTGGGTTCTTATGCATAAAAAACCATAATGCTTAGAGCGCTTTTAAGTTTTGAGGTCCCAAGTGCCGTAGTCAAATTTTGGTACCCGTGGTGCATTATCGTCCCATTGTGCAATTTTCGTGCGAAAATAAGACTTCTGAGTTTTGGTGCCTCGATCCTTTGTGCCTTCTTATGCATAAAATACCATAATGCTCAGAACACTTTTTAGACTTGAGGTTTGTGGTGCCCCGTGGTCCCATTTTGGTGTCGGGGGTGCATTTTCGACCATTTCTACAATTTTTGTGCGAAATTTTGACTTTTGGGTTTTGGTGCTCTGTGATCCCTGGTGCATTCTTATGCATAAAAAACCTTATTGCTCATAGCACTTTTAAGTTTTGAGGTCCGAGGTGCCACGCGGTCCAATTTTGGTGCCCATTGTTCAATTTTCGTTCGAAAATAAGACTTTTGGGTTTTGGTGCCCCGTGATCCCTGGTGCATTCTTATGCATAAAAAACCATAATGCTTAGAGCACTTTTCAGTTTTGAGGTTCGAGGAGCCCCGTGGTCCATTTTTGGTGCCCGTCATGCATTTTCCCCCCATTGTGCAATTTTCGTGCGACAATAAGACTTTTGGGTTTTGGTGCGCCATGCGCACTGTGCATTCCTACGCTTAAAAAACCATAATACTCGGAACACTTTTCATCTTTGAAGTCCGTGGTGCCCCGTGGTTCAGTTTTAGTGCCCGTAGTGCATTATCGGCCCATTATGCAATTTTCGTTTGAAAATAAGACTTTCGGATTTTGGCGCCCCGTGATCCTTTGTGCATTCTTATGGATAAAAAACCATAATGTTTGGAACACTTTTCAGTTTTGAGGTTCGTGGTGCCCCGTGGTCCAATTTTGGTGCCGGTGGTGCATTTTCAGCCATTTGTGCAATTTTCGTGCGAAAATAAGACTTTTGGGTTTGGGTACCCCGTGATCCCTGGCTTATTCTTATCCATAAAAATCCATCATGCTTCGAGCACTTTTCAGTTTTGAGGTCCGTGGTGCCCCGTGGTCCAATTTTGGTGCCGGTGGTGCATTTTCGGCAATTTGTGCAATTTTCGAGCAAAAACAAGACTTTTGGAATTTGGTGCCCTGTGATCCCTGGTGAATTCTTATGCATAAAAATCCATACTGCTCAGCGCACTTTTCAGTTTTGAGGTCCGAGGTGCCCTGTGGTTCAATTTTGGTGCCCATGGTGCATTTTCGGCTAATTGTTCAATGTTTGTGCGAAAATAAGAATTTTGGATTTTGGTGCCCCGTGATCCTTGGTGCATTCTTATGCATAAAAAACCATAATGCTCAGAGAAGTTTAAGTATTGAGGTCCGAGGTGCCCCGTGATCCAATTTTGGTGCCCGTGGTGCATTGACGGCCCATTGTGCAATTTTCGTTTCGAAAATAAGACTTTTGGGTTTTGGTGCCCCGTGATCCCTTTTACATTCTTATATTTAAAAAACCATAATGCTCATAACACTTTTCAGTTTTGAGGTCCGTGGTGCCTCGTGGACCAATTTTGGTGCCGGTGGTGCATTTTCGGCCATTTGTGCAATTTTCGTGCTTAAATAAACTTCTGGGTTTTGGTGCCCCGTGATCCTTGGTGCATTCTTATGCATAAAAAACCATATTTGTTGGAGCACTTTTCAGTTTTGAGGTTCGTGGTGCCCAGTGGTCCAATTTTGGTGCCGGTAATGCATTTTCAGCAATTTTTGAGCGAAAACAAGACTTTTGGGTTTTGGTGCCCTGTGATCCCTGGTGCATTCTTATGCATAACAAACCATAATGGTTAGAGCACTTTTAAGTTTTGAGATCCCAAGTCCCCATAGTCCAATTTTGGTACCCGTGGTGCATTATCGTCCCATTGTGCAATTTTCGTGTGAAAATAAGACTTCTGGGTTTTGGTGCCCCGTGATCCTTTGTGCATTCTTATGCATAAAATACCATAATGCTCAGAACACTTTTAAGTCTTGAGGTTCGTGGTGCCACGTGGTCCCAATTTTGAGCCGGGGGTGCACTTTCGGCCATTTTTGCAATTTTCGTGCGAAAATAAGACTTTTGGGTTTTGGTGTCCCGTGATCCTTGGACCATTCTTATGCATAAAAAACCTTAATGCTCTGAGCAGTTTTAAGTTTTGAGGTCCGAGGTGCCTTGTGGTCCAATTTTGGTGCTCGTGATGCATTTTCGGCCCATTGTGCAATTTTCGTTCGAAAATAAGACTTTTGGGTTTTGGTGCCCCGTGATCCCTAGTGCATTCTTATATTTAAAAAACCATAATGCTTAGAACACTTTTTAGTTTTGAGGTCCGTGGTGCCATGTGGACCGATTTTGGTGCCAGTGGTGCATTTTCAGCCATTTTGTGCAATTTTCGTTCTAAAATAAGACTTCTGGGTTTTGGTGCCCCGTGATCCTTTGTGCATTCTTATGTATAAAATACAATAATGCTCGGAACACTTTTTTAGTTTTGAGGTCCGTGGTGCCCCGTGCTCCAATTTTGGTGCCCGTGGTGCATTTTCGGGGCATTTGGGCATTTTTCGTGCGAAAAAAGACTTTTGGGTTTTGGTGACCCGTGATCCCTGGTGCATTCTTATGCATAAAAAACCTTAATGCTCAGAGCACTTTTAAGTTTTGAGGTCTGTGGTGCCCCGCAGTCAAATTTTGGTGCCGGTGGTCCATTTTCGGCCATTTGTGAAATTTTTGGGCGAAAATAAGACTTTTGGGTTTTGGTGTCCCATGTTTCCTGGTGCATTCTAATGCATAAAAAACCATAATTCTTAGAGATCTTTTAGGTTCTGAGGTCCGAGGTGCCTTGTGGTCTAATTTTGGTGCTTGGGGTGCATTTTCGGTCCATTGTGCAATTTTTGTGCGAATATAAGACTTTTGGGTTTTTTTGCCTTGTGATCCCTGGTGCATTCTTATGCATAAAAAACCATAATGCTCAGAGCAGTTTAAGTATTGAGGTCCGAGGTGCCCCGTGATCCAATTTTGGTGCCCGTGGTGCATTTTCGACCCATTGTGCAATTTTCGTGCGAAAATAAGACTTTTGGGCCAGTGGGCACCTCAGCCTCAAAACATGAAAGTGCTCTGAGCATTATGGTTTTTTATGCATAAGAATGCACCGGGGATCACGGGGGCAGCCAAATCCAAAAGTCTTATTTTTAGACAAAATTGCACAGTGGGCCCAAAATGCGCCACGGGCACCAAAATTGGACCACGAGCCACCTCGGACATCAAAACTGAAAAGTGCTTTGAGCATTATGGTTTTTTATGCATAAGACTGCACCAGGAATCATGGGGGACCAAAACCAAAAAGTGTTATTTTCGCACGAAAATTGCAAAATGGGCCGAATAAGCACCACGGATACCAAAATTGAACCACAGAGCACCTCGGACCTCAATACTTAAAAGTGCTTCAAGCATTATGATTTTTATGCATTAGAATGCACCATGGATCACGGGGCAGCAAAACCCAGAAGTCTTATTCTTGCATGAAAATTGCACAAAGGGCCGAAAATGCACCCCCGGCATCAAAATTGGACCACAAAGCACCAAGAACCTCAAGACTGATAAGTGTTCCGAGCATTATGGTTTTTTATGCATAAGAATGTACCAAGAATCACGGAGCACCAAGACTCAAAAGTCTTATTTTGGCATGAAAATTGCACAAAGGGCCGAAAATGCACCATGGTCACCAAAATTGGACCACGGGGCACCTCGGACCTCAAAACTAAAAAGTGCTATGAGCATTATGGTTTTTTATGCATAAGAATGCACCAGGGTTCATAGGGTACCAATACCTAAAAGTCTTTCTTTCGAACGAAAATTGCACAAATGGCCGAAAATGCACCACCGGCACGAAAATTGGACAACGAGGCACCACGGACCTCAAAACTGAAAAGTGTTCTGAGCATTATGGTTTTTTATGCATAAGAATGCACCAGGGATCACGAAGCACTAAAACCCAAAAGTCTTATTTTCGCACGAAATATGCACAATTGGCCGAAAATGCACCACGTGCACCAAAATTGGATCACGAGGCACCTCGGACCTCAAAATTGAAAAGTGCTCCGAGCGTTATGGTTTTTTATGCATAAGAATGCACCAGGGATCATGGGGCACCAAAACCCAAAAGTCTTATATTCGTACGAAAGTTTCACAAATGGCCGACAATGCATCACCGACACCAAAATTGGACCATGGGGCTCCACAGACCTCAAAACTGAAAAGTGCTCCAAGCATTTTGGTTTTTTATGAATAAGAATGCACCGGGGATCACGGGGCACCAAAAACCAAAAGTCTTATTTTCGTACGAAAATTGCACAAATGGCCGAAAATGCATTACAAGCACCAAAATTGGACTACGGGGCATCTCGGACCTCAAAACTGAAAAGTGCTCCAAGAATTATGGTTTTCTATACCTAAGAATGCACCAGGGATCACACGGCACCAAAACCCAAAAGTCTTATTTTCGCACCAAAATTGCACAAATGGCCAAAAATGCATTACCGGCACCAAAATTGGACAACGGGGCACCTCGGGCCTCAAAACTGAAAAGTGCTCCGAGCATTATGGTTTTTTATGCATAGGAATGCAACAGGGGTCACTGGCCACCAAAACCCAATCGTCTTATTTTCGTACGAAAATTGCACAAAGGGCCAAAAATGCGCCCCCGGCACCAAAATTGGACCACGATGCACCACGAACCTCAAGAATGACAAGTGTTCTGAGCATTACTATTTTTTATGCATAAGAATGCGCCAAGGATCATGGGGCACCAAAACCCAAAAGTCTTATTTTCGCAAAAAAATTGCACAAAGGGTCGAAAACGCACCATGGTCACCAAAATTGGACCACGGAGCTCCTCAGACCTCAAAACTGAAAAGTGCTATGAGCATTATGGTTTTTTATGCATAAGAATGCACCAGGGTTCACAGGGCACCAAAATCCAAATTTCTTATTTTGGCACGAAAATTGCACAAATGGCCGAAAATGCAACACCGGAGCCAAAATTGGACAGCGGGGCACCACGAACCTCAAAACTGAAATGTGTTCCAAGCATTATGGTTTTTAAAGCATAAGAATGCATCCGGGATCACGGGGCACCAAAAGTCTTATTTTCGCACGAAAGTTGCACATTGGGCTGAAAATGCACCATGTGCACCAAAATTGGACCACGGGGCACCACGGACCTCAAAACTGAAAAATGTTCCGAGAATTATGATTTTTATGCATAAGAAAGGACCAGGGATCATGGGGTACCACAACCCAAAAGTCTTATTTTCACAAAAAATTGCACAATGGCCCGAAAATGCACCACGGGCACCAAAATTAGACCACGGGGCACCTCGGACGTCAAAACTGAAAAGTGCTCCGAGCATTATGGTTTTTTATGCATAAGAATGCACCAGGGATCATGGGGCACCAAAACCCAAAAGTCTTATATTCGCACAAAAGTTTCACAAATGGCCGAAAATGCATCACCGACACCAAAATTGGACCACGGGACACCACACACCTCAAAACTAAAAGTGCTCCAAGCATTTTGGATTTTTATGCATAAGAATGCACCAAGGATCACGGGGCACCAAAACCCAAAAGTCTTATTTTCGCACGAAAATTGCACAAATGGCCGAAAATGCATTACCAGCACCAAAATTGGACCACGGGGCACCTCGGACCGCAAAACTGAAAAGTGTTCCAAGCTTTATGGTTTTTTATGCATAAGAATGCACTAAGGATCACGGGGCACCTAAACCCAATAGACTTATTTTCCCATGAAAATTGCACAAATGGCCAAAAATGCACCATCGGCACCAAAATTGTACCACGGGGCACCACGGACCTCAAAACTAAAAAGTGTTCTGAGCATTATGGTTTTTAATGCATAAGATTGCACCAGGGATCATAGGGCACAAAAACCCAAAAGTCTTATCTTTGCACGAAAATTGCATTATGGGCTGCAAATGCACCATGGGCAACAAAATTGGACCACGAGCCACCTCGGACATCAAAATTGAAAACTGTTCCGAGCATTATGGTTTTTATGCATAAGAATGCACTAAGGATCACGGGGCACCTAAACCCAATAGACTTATTTTCCCATGAACCCATGAAAATTGCACAAATGGCCAAAAATGCACCATCGGCACCAAAATTGTACCATGGGGCACCACGGACCTCAAAACTGAAAAGTGTTCTGAGCATTATGGTTTTTAATGCATAAGATTGCACCAGAGATCATAGGGCACCAAAACCCAAAAGTCTTATCTTTGCACGAAAATTGTATTTTGGGCTGCAAATGCACCATAGGCAACAAAATTGGACTACGAGGCACCTCGGACATCAAAATTGAAAAGTGCTTTGAGCATTGTGGTTTTTTATGCATACGAATGCACCTGGAATCTTGGGCACCAAAACCCAAAAGTCTTATTTTCACAAAAAAATTGCACAATGGGCCGAAAATGCTCCACAGGCACAAAAATTAGACAACTGGGCACCTCGGACCTCAAAACTAAAAAGTGCTCCGTGAGTTATGGTTTTTTATGCATAAGAATGCACCAGGGATCACGGGGCATCAAAACCCAAAAGTCTTATTTTTGCACGAAAATTGCACATTGGGCCGAAAATGCACTACGGGCACCAAAATTGGACCACGGGGCACCTCGGACCTCAATACTTAATAGTGCTCCAAGCATTATGGTTTTTTATGCATAAGAATGCACCAGGGATCACGGGGCACCAAAACCCAGAAGTCTTATTTTCGCACGAAAATTGCACAACGGGCAGAAAATGCACCAAGGGCACCAAAATTGGACCACGGGGCACCTCGGACCTCAATACTTAAAAGTTCTCCGAGCGTTATGGTTTTTTATGCGTAAGAATGCACTAAAGATCACGGGGCACCAAAACCCAAAAGTGTTATTTTCGCACGAAAATTTCACAAATGCCCAAAAATGCACCACCAGCACCAAAATTGGACCACGGGGCACCCTGGACCTCAAAACTTGAAAAGTGTTTCAAGCATTATGGTTTTTTACACATAAGAATGCACCAAAGATCACGGGGCACCAAAACCCAAAAGTCTTATTTTCGCACGAAAATTGCACAAATGGGCCGAAAATGCACCACCAGCACCCAAATTGGACCACGGGGCACCCCGGACCTCAAAACTAAAAAGTGTTTTGAGCATTATGGTTTTTATGCATAAGAATGCTCCAGGGATCACGGGGCGCCAAAACCCAAAAGTCTTATTTCGCAAAAAAATTGCACAATAAACCGAAAATGCACCACGAGTACCAAAAATTGACCATGTGGCACCTCGGACCTCAAAACTGAAAAGTGCTCTGAGCATTATGGTTTTTATGCATAAGAATGCACCAGGGATTACGGGGCTCCAAAACCCAAAGGTCTTATTTTCGCATGAAAATTGCATTATGGGCGGAAAATGCACCACGCGCACCAAAATTGTACCACGGGGCACCTCAGACCTCAAAACTTAAAAGTGCTTTGAGCATTATGGTTTTTTATGCATAAGAATGCATAAGGGATCTCGGGGCACCAAAACCCAAGAGTCTTATTTTCGTATGAAAATTGCACAAATGGCTGAATATGCACTACCGACACCAAAATTGGACCACGAGGCACCACGGACCTAAAAATTGAAAAGTGTTGCAAGCATTATGGATTTTTATGCATAATAATGCACCATGGATCATGGGGCACCAAAACCCAAAAGTCTTATTTTCGCACGAAAATTGTACAATGGGCCGAAAATGCACCATGGGCACCAAAGTTGGACTACGGGGCACCTTGGACCTCAAAACTGAAAAGTTCTCTAAGCATTATGGTTTTTTATGCATAAGAATGCACCAGGGATCATGGGGCACCAAAACCCAAAAGTCTTATTTTCGCCCGAAAATTGCACGAATGGCCGACAATGCACCACCGGTACCAAAATTAGACCACGGGGCACCATTGAAATCAAAATTGAAAGGTGTTCCGAGCATTATGGTATTTTTTGCATAAGAATGCACCAGGGATCACGGGGCACCAAATCGCAAAAGTCTTATTTTCGCACGAAAATTGCACAAATGGGCCGAAGATGCACCACGGGCACCAAAATTGGACCATGGGGTACCTCCGACCTCAATACTTAAAAGTGGTATAAGCATTATAGTTTTTTATGCATAAGAATGCACCACAGATCGCACAAAAACCCAAAAGTCTTATTTTGCCATGAAAATTGTACAAACGGCCGAGAATGCACCACCGGAACGAAAAATGGACAACAGGGCACCACGAACCTCAAAGCTCAAAAGTGTTCCAAGCATTATCGATTTTTCTACATAAGAATGTACAATGGATCACGGGGCACCAAAATATTTCCGCACGAAAAGTGCACAATGAGCCGAAAATGCACCATGGGCGTCAAAATTGCACCCCGAGGCACCTCGGACCTCAAAACTAAAAAGTATTCCGAGCATTATGGCTTTTATTCTTAAGAATGCAATAGGGATCACCAGGCACCAAAACCCAATAGTCATATTTTCCGCACCAAAATGGCACAATGGGCAGAAAATGCACCATGGGCACCAAAATTGGACCACGGGGCACCTCGGACCTTAACATGTAAAAGTTCTCTGAGCATTATGGTTTTTTATGCATAAGAATGCACTAGGGATAAAGGGGCACCAAAACTAAAAAGTGTTATTTTCGCACGAAAATTGCACAATGGGCAGAAAATGCACCACGGGCACCAAAATTGGACCACGAGGCACCTCGAACCTTAATACTTAAAAGTTCTCTGAGCATTATGGTTTTTTATGCATAAGAATGCACTAGGGATCACGACACACCAAAACCCAAAAGTGTTATTTTCGCACGAAAATTGCACAATGGGCCGAAAATGCACCATCAGCACCAAAGTTGGACCACGGGGCACCTTGGACCTCAAAACCGAAAAGTGCTCCGAGCATTATGGTTTTTTATGCAGAAGAGTGGACCAGGGATCACGGCGCATCAAAATGAAAAAGTCTTATTTTCGCACGAAAATTGCACAAATGGCCGAAAATGCACCACCGACACTTAAATTGGACCACGGGGCACCATGGACCTCAAAACTGAAAGGTGTTCCGAGCATTATGGTTTTTTATGCACAAGAATGCACCAGGGATCACGGGGCACCAAAACCCAAAAGTCTTATTTCCGCACGAAAATTGCACAAATGGGACGAAAATGCACCACGGGCACCAAAATTTGACCACGGGCGCCAAAATTGCACCACGGGGCACCTCGGACCTCGATACTTAAAAGTGTTCTGAGCATTATGGTTTTTTGTGCATAAGAATGCACCAGGGATCACCGGGCACCAAAATCCAATAGTCTTATTTTCGCACCAAAATGGCACAATAGGCAGAAAATGCACCATGGGCACCAAAATTGGACCACGGGGCACCTCGGACCTTAACACGTAAAAGTTCTCTGAGCATTATGGTTTTTTATGCATAAGAATGCACTAGGGATAAAGGGGCACCAAAACTAAAAAGTGTTATTTTCGCACGAAAATTGCACAATGGGCAGAAAATGCACCACGGGCACCAAAATTGGACCACGAGGCACCTCGAACCTTAATACTTAAAAGTTCTCTGAGCATTATGGTTTTTTATGCATAAGAATGCACTAGGGATCACGGCACACCAAAACCCAAAAGTGTTATTTTCGCACGAAAATTGCACAATGGGCCGAAAATGCACCATCAGCACCAAAGTTGGACCACGGGGCACCTTGGACCTCAAAACCGAAAAGTGCTCCGAGCATTATGGTTTTTTATGCAGAAGAGTGGACCAGGGATCACGGCGCATCAAAATGAAAAAGTCTTATTTTCGCACGAAAATTGCACAAATGGCCGAAAATGCACCACCGACACTTAAATTGGACCACGGGGCACCATGGACCTCAAAACTGAAAGGTGTTCCGAGCATTATAGTTTTTTATGCACAAGAATGCACCAGGGATCACGGGGCACCAAAACCCAAAAGTCTTATTTCCGCACGAAAATTGCACAAATGGGACGAAAATGCACCACGGGCACCAAAATTTGACCACGGGCGCCAAAATTGCACCACGGGGCACCTCGGACCTCGATACTTAAAAGTGTTCTGAGCATTATGGTTTTTTTTGCATAAGAATGCACCAGGGATCACCGGGCACCAAAATCCAATAGTCTTATTTTCGCACCAAAATGGCACAATAGGCAGAAAATGCACCATGGGCACCAAAATTGGACCACGGGGCACCTCGGACCTTAACACGTAAAAGTTCTCTGAGCATTATGGTTTTTTATGCATAAGAATGCACTAGGGATAAAGGGGCACCAAAACTAAAAAGTGTTATTTTCGCACGAAAATTGCACAATGGGCAGAAAATGCACCACGGGCACCAAAATTGGACCACGAGGCACCTCGAACCTTAATACTTAAAAGTTCTCTGAGCATTATGGTTTTTTATGCATAAGAATGCACTAGGGATCACGGCACACCAAAACCCAAAAGTGTTATTTTCGCACGAAAATTGCACAATGGGCCGAAAATGCACCATCAGCACCAAAGTTGGACCACGGGGCACCTTGGACCTCAAAACCGAAAAGTGCTCCGAGCATTATGGTTTTTTATGCAGAAGAGTGGACCAGGGATCACGGCGCATCAAAATGAAAAAGTCTTGTTTTCGCACGAAAATTGCACAAATGGCCGAAAATGCACCACCGACACTTAAATTGGACCACGGGGCACCATGGACCTCAAAACTGAAAGGTGTTCCGAGCATTATGGTTTTTTATGCACAAGAATGCACCAGGGATCACGGGGCACCAAAACCCAAAAGTCTTATTTCCGCACGAAAATTGCACAAATGGGACGAAAATGCACCACGGGCACCAAAATTTGACCACGGGCGCCAAAATTGCACCACGGGGCACCTCGGACCTCGATACTTAAAAGTGTTCTGAGCATTATGGTTTTTTGTGCATAAGAATGCACCAGGGATCACCGGGCACCAAAATCCAATAGTCTTATTTTCGCACCAAAATGGCACAATAGGCAGAAAATGCACCATGGGCACCAAAATTGGACCACGGGGCACCTCGGACCTTAACACGTAAAAGTTCTCTGAGCATTATGGTTTTTTATGCATAAGAATGCACTAGGGATAAAGGGGCACCAAAACTAAAAAGTGTTATTTTCGCACGAAAATTGCACAATGGGCAGAAAATGCACCACGGGCACCAAAATTGGACCACGAGGCACCTCGAACCTTAATACTTAAAAGTTCTCTGAGCATTATGGTTTTTTATGCATAAGAATGCACTAGGGATCACGGCACACCAAAACCCAAAAGTGTTATTTTCGCACGAAAATTGCACAATGGGCCGAAAATGCACCATCAGCACCAAAGTTGGACCACGGGGCACCTTGGACCTCAAAACCGAAAAGTGCTCTGAGCATTATGGTTTTTTATGCAGAAGAGTGGACCAGGGATCACGGCGCATCAAAATGAAAAAGTCTTATTTTCGCACGAAAATTGCACAAATGGCCGAAAATGCACCACCGACACTTAAATTGGACCACGGGGCACCATGGACCTCAAAACTGAAAGGTGTTCCGAGCATTATGGTTTTTTATGCACAAGAATGCACCAGGGATCACGGGGCACCAAAACCCAAAAGTCTTATTTCCGCACGAAAATTGCACAAATGGGCCGAAAATGCACCACGGGCCCCAAAATTTGACCACGGGCGCCAAAATTGCACCACGGGGCACCTCGGACCTCGATACTTAAAAGTGTTCTGAGCATTATGGTTTTTTGTGCATAAGAATGCACCAGGGATCACCGGGCACCAAAACCCAATAGTCTTATTTTCGCACCAAAATGGCACAATAGGCAGAAAATGCACCATGGGCACCAAAATTGGACCACGGGGCACCTCGGACCTCAACACGTAAAAGTTCTCTGAGCATTATGGTTTTTTATGCAGAAGAATGCACTAGGGATAAAGGGGCACCAAAACTAAAAAGTGTTATTTTCGCACGAAAATTGCACAATGGGCAGAAAATGCACCACGGGCACCAAAATTGGACCACGAGGCACCTCGAACCTTAATACTTAAAAGTTCTCTGAGCATTATGGTTTTTTATGCATAAGAATGCACTAGGGATCACGGCACACCAAAACCCAAAAGTGTTATTTTCGCACGAAAATTGCACAATGGGCCGAAAATGCACCATCAGCACCAAAGTTGGACCACGGGGCACCTTGGACCTCAAAACCGAAAAGTGCTCTGAGCATTATGGTTTTTTATGCAGAAGAGTGGACCAGGGATCACGGCGCATCAAAATGAAAAAGTCTTATTTTCGCACGAAAATTGCACAAATGGCCGAAAATGCACCACCGACACTTAAATTGGACCACGGGGCACCATGGACCTCAAAACTGAAAGGTGTTCCGAGCATTATGGTTTTTTATGCACAAGAATGCACCAGGGATCACGGGGCACCAAAACCCAAAAGTCTTATTTCCGCACGAAAATTGCACAAATGGGCCGAAAATGCACCACGGGCCCCAAAATTTGACCACGGGCGCCAAAATTGCACCACGGGGCACCTCGGACCTCGATACTTAAAAGTGTTCTGAGCATTATGGTTTTTTGTGCATAAGAATGCACCAGGGATCACCGGGCACCAAAACCCAATAGTCTTATTTTCGCACGAAAATGGCACAATGGGCAGAAAATGCACCATGGGCACCAAAATTGGACCACGGGGCACCTCGGACCTCAACACGTAAAAGTTCTCTGAGCATTATGGTTTTTTATGCATAAGAATGCACTAGGGATAAAGGGGCACCAAAACTAAAAAGTGTTATTTTCGCACGAAAATTTCACAAATGCCCAATAATGCACCACCGGCACCAAAATTGTACCACGGGTCACCCTGAACCTCAAAACTGAAAAGTTTTTCGAGCATTATGGTTTTTTACGTATACGAATGCACCAGGGATCACGGGGCACCAAAACCCAAAAGTCTTATTTTCGCACAAAAATTGCACAATGGGTCGAAAATGCACGATCGACACCAAAATTAGACCACGGGGCACCACGGACCTCAAAACTGACAGGTGTTCTGAGCATTATGGTTTTTTATGCACAAGAATGCACCAGGGATCACGGGGCACTAAAACCCGAAAGTCTTATTTTCGCACGAAAATTGCACAAATAGCCAAAAATGCACCACCGGCACCAAAATTGGACCACGGGGCACCATGGACGTCAAAGCTGCAAGGTGTTTCGACCATTATGGTTTTTTATGCATAAGAATGCACCAGGGATCACGTGGCACCAAAACCCAAAAGTCTTATTTTCGCACCAAAATTGCACAAATAGCCGAAAATGCACCACCGGCACCAACATTGGACCACGGGGCACCATGGACCTCAAAGCTGAAAGGTGTTTCGAGCATTGTGGTTTTTTATGCATACGAATGCACCAGGGATCACGGGGCACCAAAACCCAACAGTCTTATTTTCTCATGAAAATTGCACAATGGGCCGAATATGCACCACGGGCACAAAAATTAGACCACGGGGCACCTCGGACCTCAAAATTGAAAAGTGCTCTGAGAATTATGGTTTTTTATGCATAAGAATTCCCATGGATCATGGGGCACCAAAACCCAAAAGTCTTATTTTCGCATGAAAAGTGCATAATTTGCCGAAAGTGCACCATGGGCACCAAAATTGCACCACGAGGCACCACGGACCTCAAAAATCCAAAGTGTTCCAAGCATTATCGATTTTTATGCATAAGAATGAACCATGGATCACAGGGCACCAAAACCCGAAAGTCTTATTTTCGCATCAAAATGGCACAAATGGCCGAAAATGCACCACGGGCACCAAAATTGGACCACGAGGCACCTCGGACCTAAATACTTAAAAGTGCTCAAAGCATTATGGTTGTTTATAAATAAGAATGCACCAGGGGTCACGAGGTACCAAAACCCAAAAGTCTTATTTTCGCATGAAAATTGCACAATGGGCAGAAAATTCACCACGGGCACCAAAATTGGACCACGAGGCACCTCGAACCTTAATACTTAAAATTTCTTTGAGCATTATGGTTTTTTATGTATAAGAATGCACTAGGGATCACGGCACACCAAAACCCAAAAGTGTTATTTTCGCACGAAAATTGCACAATGGGCCGAAAATGCACCATCGGCAACAAAGTTGGACCACGGGGCACCTTGGACCTCAAAACCGAAAAGTGCTCCGAGCATTATGGTGTTTTATGCATAAGAGTGGACCAGGGATCACGGCGCATCAAAATGAAAAAGTCTTATTTTCGCACGAAAATTGCACAAATGGCCGAAAATGCACCACCGGCACTTAAATTGGACCACGGGGCACCATGGACCTCAAAACTGAAAGGTGTTCCGAGCATTATGGTTTCTTATGCACAAGAATGCACCAGGGATCACAGGGCACCAAAACCCAAAAGTCTTATTTCCGCACGAAAATTGCACAAGTGGGCCGAAAATGCACCACGGGCACCAAAATTGGACCACGGGCGCCAAAATTGCACCACGGGGCACCTCAGACCTCAATACTTAAAAGTGTTTTGAGCATTATGGTTTTTTGTGCATAAGAATGCACCAGGGATCACCGGGCACCAAAACCCAATAGTCTTATTTTCGCACGAAAATGGCACAATGGGCAGAAAATGCACCATGGGCACCAAAATTGGACCACGGGGCACCTCGGACCTCAACACGTAAAAGTTCTTTGAGCATTATGGTTTTTTATGCATAAGAATGCACTAGGGATAAAGGGGCACCAAAACTAAAAAGTGTTATTTTCGCACGAAAATTTCACAAATGCCCAATAATGCACCACCGGCACCAAAATTGTACCACGGGTCACCCTGAACCTCAAAACTGAAAAGTTTTTCGAGCATTATGGTTTTTTACGTATACGAATGCACCAGGGATCACGGGGCACCAAAACCCAAAAGTCTTATTTTCGCACAAAAATTGCACAATGGGTCGAAAATGCACGATCGACACCAAAATTAGACCACGGGGCACCACGGACCTCAAAACTGACAGGTGTTCTGAGCATTATGGTTTTTTATGCACAAGAATGCACCAGGGATCACGGGGCACTAAAACCCGAAAGTCTTATTTTCGCACGAAAATTGCACAAATAGCCAAAAATGCACCACCGGCACCAAAATTGGACCACGGGGCACCATGGACGTCAAAGCTGCAAGGTGTTTCGACCATTATGGTTTTTTATGCATAAGAATGCACCAGGGATCACGTGGCACCAAAACCCAAAAGTCTTATTTTCGCACCAAAATTGCACAAATAGCCGAAAATGCACCACCGGCACCAACATTGGACCACGGGGCACCATGGACCTCAAAGCTGAAAGGTGTTTCGAGCATTGTGGTTTTTTATGCATACGAATGCACCAGGGATCACGGGGCACCAAAACCCAACAGTCTTATTTTCTCATGAAAATTGCACAATGGGCCGAATATGCACCACGGGCACAAAAATTAGACCACGGGGCACCTCAGACCTCAAAATTGAAAAGTGCTCTGAGAATTATGGTTTTTTATGCATAAGAATTCCCATGGATCATGGGGCACCAAAACCCAAAAGTCTTATTTTCGCATGAAAAGTGCATAATTTGCCGAAAGTGCACCATGGGCACCAAAATTGCACCACGAGGCACCACGGACCTCAAAAATCCAAAGTGTTCCAAGCATTATCGATTTTTATGCATAAGAATGAACCATGGATCACAGGGCACCAAAACCCGAAAGTCTTATTTTCGCATCAAAATGGCACAAATGGCCGAAAATGCACCACGGGCACCAAAATTGGACCACGAGGCACCTCGGACCTAAATACTTAAAAGTGCTCAAAGCATTATGGTTGTTTATAAATAAGAATGCACCAGGGGTCACGAGGTACCAAAACCCAAAAGTCTTATTTTCGCATGAAAATTGCACAATGGGCAGAAAATTCACCACGGGCACCAAAATTGGACCACGAGGCACCTCGAACCTTAATACTTAAAATTTCTTTGAGCATTATGGTTTTTTATGTATAAGAATGCACTAGGGATCACGGCACACCAAAACCCAAAAGTGTTATTTTCGCACGAAAATTGCACAATGGGCCGAAAATGCACCATCGACAACAAAGTTGGACCACGGGGCACCTTGGACCTCAAAACCGAAAAGTGCTCCGAGCATTATGGTGTTTTATGCATAAGAGTGGACCAGGGATCACGGCGCATCAAAATGAAAAAGTCTTATTTTCGCACGAAAATTGCACAAATGGCCGAAAATGCACCACCGGCACTTAAATTGGACCACGAGGCACCATGGACCTCAAAACTGAAAGGTGTTCCGAGCATTATGGTTTCTTATGCACAAGAATGCACCAGGAATCACGGGGCACCAAAACCCAAAAGTCTTATTTCCGCACGAAAATTACACAAGTGGGCCGAAAATGCACCACGGGCACCAAAATTGGACCACGGGCGCCAAAATTGCACCACGGGGCACCTCAGACCTCAATACTTAAAAGTGTTCTGAGCATTATGGTTTTTTGTGCATAAGAATGCACCAGGGATCACCGGGCACCAAAACCCAATAGTCTTATTTTCGCACGAAAATGGCACAATGGGCAGAAAATGCACCATGGGCACCAAAATTGGACCACGGGGCACCTCGGACCTCAACACGTAAAAGTTCTTTGAGCATTATGGTTTTTTATGCATAAGAATGCACTAGGGATAAAGGGGCACCAAAACTAAAAAGTGTTATTTTCGCACGAAAATTTCACAAATGCCCAATAATGCACCACCGGCACCAAAATTGTACCACGGGTCACCCTGAACCTCAAAACTGAAAAGTTTTTCGAGCATTATGGTTTTTTACGTATACGAATGCACCAGGGATCACGGGGCACCAAAACCCAAAAGTCTTATTTTCGCACAAAAATTGCACAATGGGTCGAAAATGCACGATCGACACCAAAATTAGACCACGGGGCACCACGGACCTCAAAACTGACAGGTGTTCTGAGCATTATGGTTTTTTATGCACAAGAATGCACCAGGGATCACGGGGCACTAAAACCCGAAAGTCTTATTTTCGCACGAAAATTGCACAAATAGCCAAAAATGCACCACCGGCACCAAAATTGGACCACGGGGCACCATGGACGTCAAAGCTGCAAGGTGTTTCGACCATTATGGTTTTTTATGCATAAGAATGCACCAGGGATCACGTGGCACCAAAACCCAAAAGTCTTATTTTCGCACCAAAATTGCACAAATAGCCGAAAATGCACCACCGGCACCAACATTGGACCACGGGGCACCATGGACCTCAAAGCTGAAAGGTGTTTCGAGCATTGTGGTTTTTTATGCATACGAATGCACCAGGGATCACGGGGCACCAAAACCCAACAGTCTTATTTTCTCATGAAAATTGCACAATGGGCCGAATATGCACCACGGGCACAAAAATTAGACCACGGGGCACCTCGGACCTCAAAATTGAAAAGTGCTCTGAGAATTATGGTTTTTTATGCATAAGAATTCCCATGGATCATGGGGCACCAAAACCCAAAAGTCTTATTTTCGCATGAAAAGTGCATAATTTGCCGAAAGTGCACCATGGGCACCAAAATTGCACCACGAGGCACCACGGACCTCAAAAATCCAAAGTGTTCCAAGCATTATCGATTTTTATGCATAAGAATGAACCATGGATCACAGGGCACCAAAACCCGAAAGTCTTATTTTCGCATCAAAATGGCACAAATGGCCGAAAATGCACCACGGGCACCAAAATTGGACCACGAGGCACCTCGGACCTAAATACTTAAAAGTGCTCAAAGCATTATGGTTGTTTATAAATAAGAATGCACCAGGGGTCACGAGGTACCAAAACCCAAAAGTCTTATTTTCGCATGAAAATTGCACAATGGGCAGAAAATTCACCACGGGCACCAAAATTGGACCACGAGGCACCTCGAACCTTAATACTTAAAATTTCTTTGAGCATTATGGTTTTTTATGTATAAGAATGCACTAGGGATCACGGCACACCAAAACCCAAAAGTGTTATTTTCGCACGAAAATTGCACAATGGGCCGAAAATGCACCATCGGCAACAAAGTTGGACCACGGGGCACCTTGGACCTCAAAACCGAAAAGTGCTCCGAGCATTATGGTGTTTTATGCATAAGAGTGGACCAGGGATCACGGCGCATCAAAATGAAAAAGTCTTATTTTCGCACGAAAATTGCACAAATGGCCGAAAATGCACCACCGGCACTTAAATTGGACCACGGGGCACCATGGACCTCAAAACTGAAAGGTGTTCCGAGCATTATGGTTTCTTATGCACAAGAATGCACCAGGGATCACAGGGCACCAAAACCCAAAAGTCTTATTTCCGCACGAAAATTGCACAAGTGGGCCGAAAATGCACCACGGGCACCAAAATTGGACCACGGGCGCCAAAATTGCACCACGGGGCACCTCAGACCTCAATACTTAAAAGTGTTCTGAGCATTATGGTTTTTTGTGCATAAGAATGCACCAGGGATCACCGGGCACCAAAACCCAATAGTCTTATTTTCGCACGAAAATGGCACAATGGGCAGAAAATGCACCATGGGCACCAAAATTGGACCACGGGGCACCTCGGACCTCAACACGTAAAAGTTCTTTGAGCATTATGGTTTTTTATGCATAAGAATGCACTAGGGATAAAGGGGCACCAAAACTAAAAAGTGTTATTTTCGCACGAAAATTTCACAAATGCCCAATAATGCACCACCGGCACCAAAATTGTACCACGGGTCACCCTGAACCTCAAAACTGAAAAGTTTTTCGAGCATTATGGTTTTTTACGTATACGAATGCACCAGGGATCACGGGGCACCAAAACCCAAAAGTCTTATTTTCGCACAAAAATTGCACAATGGGTCGAAAATGCACGATCGACACCAAAATTAGACCACGGGGCACCACGGACCTCAAAACTGACAGGTGTTCTGAGCATTATGGTTTTTTATGCACAAGAATGCACCAGGGATCACGGGGCACTAAAACCCGAAAGTCTTATTTTCGCACGAAAATTGCACAAATAGCCAAAAATGCACCACCGGCACCAAAATTGGACCACGGGGCACCATGGACGTCAAAGCTGCAAGGTGTTTCGACCATTATGGTTTTTTATGCATAAGAATGCACCAGGGATCACGTGGCACCAAAACCCAAAAGTCTTATTTTCGCACCAAAATTGCACAAATAGCCGAAAATGCACCACCGGCACCAACATTGGACCACGGGGCACCATGGACCTCAAAGCTGAAAGGTGTTTCGAGCATTGTGGTTTTTTATGCATACGAATGCACCAGGGATCACGGGGCACCAAAACCCAACAGTCTTATTTTCTCATGAAAATTGCACAATGGGCCGAATATGCACCACGGGCACAAAAATTAGACCACGGGGCACCTCGGACCTCAAAATTGAAAAGTGCTCTGAGAATTATGGTTTTTTATGCATAAGAATTCCCATGGATCATGGGGCACCAAAACCCAAAAGTCTTATTTTCGCATGAAAAGTGCATAATTTGCCGAAAGTGCACCATGGGCACCAAAATTGCACCACGAGGCACCACGGACCTCAAAAATCCAAAGTGTTCCAAGCATTATCGATTTTTATGCATAAGAATGAACCATGGATCACAGGGCACCAAAACCCGAAAGTCTTATTTTCGCATCAAAATGGCACAAATGGCCGAAAATGCACCACGGGCACCAAAATTGGACCACGAGGCACCTCGGACCTAAATACTTAAAAGTGCTCAAAGCATTATGGTTGTTTATAAATAAGAATGCACCAGGGGTCACGAGGTACCAAAACCCAAAAGTCTTATTTTCGCATGAAAATTGCACAATGGGCAGAAAATTCACCACGGGCACCAAAATTGGACCACGAGGCACCTCGAACCTTAATACTTAAAATTTCTTTGAGCATTATGGTTTTTTATGTATAAGAATGCACTAGGGATCACGGCACACCAAAACCCAAAAGTGTTATTTTCGCACGAAAATTGCACAATGGGCCGAAAATGCACCATCGACAACAAAGTTGGACCACGGGGCACCTTGGACCTCAAAACCGAAAAGTGCTCCGAGCATTATGGTGTTTTATGCATAAGAGTGGACCAGGGATCACGGCGCATCAAAATGAAAAAGTCTTATTTTCGCACGAAAATTGCACAAATGGCCGAAAATGCACCACCGGCACTTAAATTGGACCACGAGGCACCATGGACCTCAAAACTGAAAGGTGTTCCGAGCATTATGGTTTCTTATGCACAAGAATGCACCAGGAATCACGGGGCACCAAAACCCAAAAGTCTTATTTCCGCACGAAAATTACACAAGTGGGCCGAAAATGCACCACGGGCACCAAAATTGGACCACGGGCGCCAAAATTGCACCACGGGGCACCTCAGACCTCAATACTTAAAAGTGTTCTGAGCATTATGGTTTTTTGTGCATAAGAATGCACCAGGGATCACCGGGCACCAAAACCCAATAGTCTTATTTTCGCACGAAAATGGCACAATGGGCAGAAAATGCACCATGGGCACCAAAATTGGACCACGGGGCACCTCGGACCTCAACACGTAAAAGTTCTTTGAGCATTATGGTTTTTTATGCATAAGAATGCACTAGGGATAAAGGGGCACCAAAACTAAAAAGTGTTATTTTCGCACGAAAATTTCACAAATGCCCAATAATGCACCACCGGCACCAAAATTGTACCACGGGTCACCCTGAACCTCAAAACTGAAAAGTTTTTCGAGCATTATGGTTTTTTACGTATACGAATGCACCAGGGATCACGGGGCACCAAAACCCAAAAGTCTTATTTTCGCACAAAAATTGCACAATGGGTCGAAAATGCACGATCGACACCAAAATTAGACCACGGGGCACCACGGACCTCAAAACTGACAGGTGTTCTGAGCATTATGGTTTTTTATGCACAAGAATGCACCAGGGATCACGGGGCACTAAAACCCGAAAGTCTTATTTTCGCACGAAAATTGCACAAATAGCCAAAAATGCACCACCGGCACCAAAATTGGACCACGGGGCACCATGGACGTCAAAGCTGCAAGGTGTTTCGACCATTATGGTTTTTTATGCATAAGAATGCACCAGGGATCACGTGGCACCAAAACCCAAAAGTCTTATTTTCGCACCAAAATTGCACAAATAGCCGAAAATGCACCACCGGCACCAACATTGGACCACGGGGCACCATGGACCTCAAAGCTGAAAGGTGTTTCGAGCATTGTGGTTTTTTATGCATACGAATGCACCAGGGATCACGGGGCACCAAAACCCAACAGTCTTATTTTCTCATGAAAATTGCACAATGGGCCGAATATGCACCACGGGCACAAAAATTAGACCACGGGGCACCTCGGACCTCAAAATTGAAAAGTGCTCTGAGAATTATGGTTTTTTATGCATAAGAATTCCCATGGATCATGGGGCACCAAAACCCAAAAGTCTTATTTTCGCATGAAAAGTGCATAATTTGCCGAAAGTGCACCATGGGCACCAAAATTGCACCACGAGGCACCACGGACCTCAAAAATCCAAAGTGTTCCAAGCATTATCGATTTTTATGCATAAGAATGAACCATGGATCACAGGGCACCAAAACCCGAAAGTCTTATTTTCGCATCAAAATGGCACAAATGGCCGAAAATGCACCACGGGCACCAAAATTGGACCACGAGGCACCTCGGACCTAAATACTTAAAAGTGCTCAAAGCATTATGGTTGTTTATAAATAAGAATGCACCAGGGGTCACGAGGTACCAAAACCCAAAAGTCTTATTTTCGCATGAAAATTGCACAATGGGCAGAAAATTCACCACGGGCACCAAAATTGGACCACGAGGCACCTCGAACCTTAATACTTAAAATTTCTTTGAGCATTATGGTTTTTTATGTATAAGAATGCACTAGGGATCACGGCACACCAAAACCCAAAAGTGTTATTTTCGCACGAAAATTGCACAATGGGCCGAAAATGCACCATCGACAACAAAGTTGGACCACGGGGCACCTTGGACCTCAAAACCGAAAAGTGCTCCGAGCATTATGGTGTTTTATGCATAAGAGTGGACCAGGGATCACGGCGCATCAAAATGAAAAAGTCTTATTTTCGCACGAAAATTGCACAAATGGCCGAAAATGCACCACCGGCACTTAAATTGGACCACGAGGCACCATGGACCTCAAAACTGAAAGGTGTTCCGAGCATTATGGTTTCTTATGCACAAGAATGCACCAGGAATCACGGGGCACCAAAACCCAAAAGTCTTATTTCCGCACGAAAATTACACAAGTGGGCCGAAAATGCACCACGGGCACCAAAATTGGACCACGGGCGCCAAAATTGCACCACGGGGCACCTCAGACCTCAATACTTAAAAGTGTTCTGAGCATTATGGTTTTTTGTGCATAAGAATGCACCAGGGATCACCGGGCACCAAAACCCAATAGTCTTATTTTCGCACGAAAATGGCACAATGGGCAGAAAATGCACCATGGGCACCAAAATTGGACCACGGGGCACCTCGGACCTCAACACGTAAAAGTTCTTTGAGCATTATGGTTTTTTATGCATAAGAATGCACTAGGGATAAAGGGGCACCAAAACTAAAAAGTGTTATTTTCGCACGAAAATTTCACAAATGCCCAATAATGCACCACCGGCACCAAAATTGTACCACGGGTCACCCTGAACCTCAAAACTGAAAAGTTTTTCGAGCATTATGGTTTTTTACGTATACGAATGCACCAGGGATCACGGGGCACCAAAACCCAAAAGTCTTATTTTCGCACAAAAATTGCACAATGGGTCGAAAATGCACGATCGACACCAAAATTAGACCACGGGGCACCACGGACCTCAAAACTGACAGGTGTTCTGAGCATTATGGTTTTTTATGCACAAGAATGCACCAGGGATCACGGGGCACTAAAACCCGAAAGTCTTATTTTCGCACGAAAATTGCACAAATAGCCAAAAATGCACCACCGGCACCAAAATTGGACCACGGGGCACCATGGACGTCAAAGCTGCAAGGTGTTTCGACCATTATGGTTTTTTATGCATAAGAATGCACCAGGGATCACGTGGCACCAAAACCCAAAAGTCTTATTTTCGCACCAAAATTGCACAAATAGCCGAAAATGCACCACCGGCACCAACATTGGACCACGGGGCACCATGGACCTCAAAGCTGAAAGGTGTTTCGAGCATTGTGGTTTTTTATGCATACGAATGCACCAGGGATCACGGGGCACCAAAACCCAACAGTCTTATTTTCTCATGAAAATTGCACAATGGGCCGAATATGCACCACGGGCACAAAAATTAGACCACGGGGCACCTCGGACCTCAAAATTGAAAAGTGCTCTGAGAATTATGGTTTTTTATGCATAAGAATTCCCATGGATCATGGGGCACCAAAACCCAAAAGTCTTATTTTCGCATGAAAAGTGCATAATTTGCCGAAAGTGCACCATGGGCACCAAAATTGCACCACGAGGCACCACGGACCTCAAAAATCCAAAGTGTTCCAAGCATTATCGATTTTTATGCATAAGAATGAACCATGGATCACAGGGCACCAAAACCCGAAAGTCTTATTTTCGCATCAAAATGGCACAAATGGCCGAAAATGCACCACGGGCACCAAAATTGGACCACGAGGCACCTCGGACCTAAATACTTAAAAGTGCTCAAAGCATTATGGTTGTTTATAAATAAGAATGCACCAGGGGTCACGAGGTACCAAAACCCAAAAGTCTTATTTTCGCATGAAAATTGCACAATGGGCAGAAAATTCACCACGGGCACCAAAATTGGACCACGAGGCACCTCGAACCTTAATACTTAAAATTTCTTTGAGCATTATGGTTTTTTATGTATAAGAATGCACTAGGGATCACGGCACACCAAAACCCAAAAGTGTTATTTTCGCACGAAAATTGCACAATGGGCCGAAAATGCACCATCGGCAACAAAGTTGGACCACGGGGCACCTTGGACCTCAAAACCGAAAAGTGCTCCGAGCATTATGGTGTTTTATGCATAAGAGTGGACCAGGGATCACGGCGCATCAAAATGAAAAAGTCTTATTTTCGCACGAAAATTGCACAAATGGCCGAAAATGCACCACCGGCACTTAAATTGGACCACGGGGCACCATGGACCTCAAAACTGAAAGGTGTTCCGAGCATTATGGTTTCTTATGCACAAGAATGCACCAGGGATCACAGGGCACCAAAACCCAAAAGTCTTATTTCCGCACGAAAATTGCACAAGTGGGCCGAAAATGCACCACGGGCACCAAAATTGGACCACGGGCGCCAAAATTGCACCACGGGGCACCTCAGACCTCAATACTTAAAAGTGTTTTGAGCATTATGGTTTTTTGTGCATAAGAATGCACCAGGGATCACCGGGCACCAAAACCCAATAGTCTTATTTTCGCACGAAAATGGCACAATGGGCAGAAAATGCACCATGGGCACCAAAATTGGACCACGGGGCACCTCGGACCTCAACACGTAAAAGTTCTTTGAGCATTATGGTTTTTTATGCATAAGAATGCACTAGGGATAAAGGGGCACCAAAACTAAAAAGTGTTATTTTCGCACGAAAATTTCACAAATGCCCAATAATGCACCACCGGCACCAAAATTGTACCACGGGTCACCCTGAACCTCAAAACTGAAAAGTTTTTCGAGCATTATGGTTTTTTACGTATACGAATGCACCAGGGATCACGGGGCACCAAAACCCAAAAGTCTTATTTTCGCACAAAAATTGCACAATGGGTCGAAAATGCACGATCGACACCAAAATTAGACCACGGGGCACCACGGACCTCAAAACTGACAGGTGTTCTGAGCATTATGGTTTTTTATGCACAAGAATGCACCAGGGATCACGGGGCACTAAAACCCGAAAGTCTTATTTTCGCACGAAAATTGCACAAATAGCCAAAAATGCACCACCGGCACCAAAATTGGACCACGGGGCACCATGGACGTCAAAGCTGCAAGGTGTTTCGACCATTATGGTTTTTTATGCATAAGAATGCACCAGGGATCACGTGGCACCAAAACCCAAAAGTCTTATTTTCGCACCAAAATTGCACAAATAGCCGAAAATGCACCACCGGCACCAACATTGGACCACGGGGCACCATGGACCTCAAAGCTGAAAGGTGTTTCGAGCATTGTGGTTTTTTATGCATACGAATGCACCAGGGATCACGGGGCACCAAAACCCAACAGTCTTATTTTCTCATGAAAATTGCACAATGGGCCGAATATGCACCACGGGCACAAAAATTAGACCACGGGGCACCTCGGACCTCAAAATTGAAAAGTGCTCTGAGAATTATGGTTTTTTATGCATAAGAATTCCCATGGATCATGGGGCACCAAAACCCAAAAGTCTTATTTTCGCATGAAAAGTGCATAATTTGCCGAAAGTGCACCATGGGCACCAAAATTGCACCACGAGGCACCACGGACCTCAAAAATCCAAAGTGTTCCAAGCATTATCGATTTTTATGCATAAGAATGAACCATGGATCACAGGGCACCAAAACCCGAAAGTCTTATTTTCGCATCAAAATGGCACAAATGGCCGAAAATGCACCACGGGCACCAAAATTGGACCACGAGGCACCTCGGACCTAAATACTTAAAAGTGCTCAAAGCATTATGGTTGTTTATAAATAAGAATGCACCAGGGGTCACGAGGTACCAAAACCCAAAAGTCTTATTTTCGCATGAAAATTGCACAATGGGCAGAAAATTCACCACGGGCACCAAAATTGGACCACGAGGCACCTCGAACCTTAATACTTAAAATTTCTTTGAGCATTATGGTTTTTTATGTATAAGAATGCACTAGGGATCACGGCACACCAAAACCCAAAAGTGTTATTTTCGCACGAAAATTGCACAATGGGCCGAAAATGCACCATCGACAACAAAGTTGGACCACGGGGCACCTTGGACCTCAAAACCGAAAAGTGCTCCGAGCATTATGGTGTTTTATGCATAAGAGTGGACCAGGGATCACGGCGCATCAAAATGAAAAAGTCTTATTTTCGCACGAAAATTGCACAAATGGCCGAAAATGCACCACCGGCACTTAAATTGGACCACGAGGCACCATGGACCTCAAAACTGAAAGGTGTTCCGAGCATTATGGTTTCTTATGCACAAGAATGCACCAGGAATCACGGGGCACCAAAACCCAAAAGTCTTATTTCCGCACGAAAATTACACAAGTGGGCCGAAAATGCACCACGGGCACCAAAATTGGACCACGGGCGCCAAAATTGCACCACGGGGCACCTCAGACCTCAATACTTAAAAGTGTTCTGAGCATTATGGTTTTTTGTGCATAAGAATGCACCAGGGATCACCGGGCACCAAAACCCAATAGTCTTATTTTCGCACGAAAATGGCACAATGGGCAGAAAATGCACCATGGGCACCAAAATTGGACCACGGGGCACCTCGGACCTCAACACGTAAAAGTTCTTTGAGCATTATGGTTTTTTATGCATAAGAATGCACTAGGGATAAAGGGGCACCAAAACTAAAAAGTGTTATTTTCGCACGAAAATTTCACAAATGCCCAATAATGCACCACCGGCACCAAAATTGTACCACGGGTCACCCTGAACCTCAAAACTGAAAAGTTTTTCGAGCATTATGGTTTTTTACGTATACGAATGCACCAGGGATCACGGGGCACCAAAACCCAAAAGTCTTATTTTCGCACAAAAATTGCACAATGGGTCGAAAATGCACGATCGACACCAAAATTAGACCACGGGGCACCACGGACCTCAAAACTGACAGGTGTTCTGAGCATTATGGTTTTTTATGCACAAGAATGCACCAGGGATCACGGGGCACTAAAACCCGAAAGTCTTATTTTCGCACGAAAATTGCACAAATAGCCAAAAATGCACCACCGGCACCAAAATTGGACCACGGGGCACCATGGACGTCAAAGCTGCAAGGTGTTTCGACCATTATGGTTTTTTATGCATAAGAATGCACCAGGGATCACGTGGCACCAAAACCCAAAAGTCTTATTTTCGCACCAAAATTGCACAAATAGCCGAAAATGCACCACCGGCACCAACATTGGACCACGGGGCACCATGGACCTCAAAGCTGAAAGGTGTTTCGAGCATTGTGGTTTTTTATGCATACGAATGCACCAGGGATCACGGGGCACCAAAACCCAACAGTCTTATTTTCTCATGAAAATTGCACAATGGGCCGAATATGCACCACGGGCACAAAAATTAGACCACGGGGCACCTCGGACCTCAAAATTGAAAAGTGCTCTGAGAATTATGGTTTTTTATGCATAAGAATTCCCATGGATCATGGGGCACCAAAACCCAAAAGTCTTATTTTCGCATGAAAAGTGCATAATTTGCCGAAAGTGCACCATGGGCACCAAAATTGCACCACGAGGCACCACGGACCTCAAAAATCCAAAGTGTTCCAAGCATTATCGATTTTTATGCATAAGAATGAACCATGGATCACAGGGCACCAAAACCCGAAAGTCTTATTTTCGCATCAAAATGGCACAAATGGCCGAAAATGCACCACGGGCACCAAAATTGGACCACGAGGCACCTCGGACCTAAATACTTAAAAGTGCTCAAAGCATTATGGTTGTTTATAAATAAGAATGCACCAGGGGTCACGAGGTACCAAAACCCAAAAGTCTTATTTTCGCATGAAAATTGCACAATGGGCAGAAAATTCACCACGGGCACCAAAATTGGACCACGAGGCACCTCGAACCTTAATACTTAAAATTTCTTTGAGCATTATGGTTTTTTATGTATAAGAATGCACTAGGGATCACGGCACACCAAAACCCAAAAGTGTTATTTTCGCACGAAAATTGCACAATGGGCCGAAAATGCACCATCGACAACAAAGTTGGACCACGGGGCACCTTGGACCTCAAAACCGAAAAGTGCTCCGAGCATTATGGTGTTTTATGCATAAGAGTGGACCAGGGATCACGGCGCATCAAAATGAAAAAGTCTTATTTTCGCACGAAAATTGCACAAATGGCCGAAAATGCACCACCGGCACTTAAATTGGACCACGAGGCACCATGGACCTCAAAACTGAAAGGTGTTCCGAGCATTATGGTTTCTTATGCACAAGAATGCACCAGGAATCACGGGGCACCAAAACCCAAAAGTCTTATTTCCGCACGAAAATTACACAAGTGGGCCGAAAATGCACCACGGGCACCAAAATTGGACCACGGGCGCCAAAATTGCACCACGGGGCACCTCAGACCTCAATACTTAAAAGTGTTCTGAGCATTATGGTTTTTTGTGCATAAGAATGCACCAGGGATCACCGGGCACCAAAACCCAATAGTCTTATTTTCGCACGAAAATGGCACAATGGGCAGAAAATGCACCATCGGCACCAAAATTGGACCACGGGGCACCTCGGACCTCAACACGTAAAAGTTCTCTGAGCATTATGGTTTTTTATGCATAAGAATGCACTAGGGATAAAGGGGCACCAAAACTAAAAAGTGTTATTTTCGCACGAAAATTTCACAAATGCCCAAAAATGCACCACCGGCACCAAAATTGTACCACGGGTCACCCTGAACCTCAAAACTGAAAAGTTTTTCTAGCATTATGGTTTTTTACGTATACGAATGCACCAGGGATCACGGGGCACCAAAACCCAAAAGTCTTATTTTCGCACAAAAAATTGCACAATGGGTCGAAAATGCACGATCGACACCAAACTTAGACCACGAGGCACCACGGACCTCAAAACTGACAGGTGTTCTGAGCATTATGGTTTTTTATGCACAAGAATGCACCAGGGATCACGGGGCACTAAAACCCGAAAGTCTTATTTTCGCACGAAAATTGCATAAATAGCTGAAAATGCACCACCGGCACCAAAATTGGACCACGGGGCACCGTGGACCTCAAAGCTGCAAGGTGTTTTGACCGTTATGGTTTTTTATGCATAAGAATGCACTAGGGATCACGGGGCACCAAAATCCAAAAGTCTTATTTTCGCACCAAAATTGCACAAACAGCCGAAAATGCACCACCGGCACCAACATTGGACCACGGGGCACCATGGACCTCAAAGCTAAAAGGTGTTTCGAGCATTATGGTTTTTTATGCATACGAATGCACCAGGGATCACGGGGCACGAAAACCCAAAAGTCTTATTTTCTCACGAAAATTGCACAATGGGCCGAAAATGCACCACGGGCACAAAAATTAGACCACGGGGCACCTCGGACCTCAAAATTGAAAAGTGCTCTGAGAATTACAGTTTTTTATGCATAAGAATTCCCATGGATCATGGGGCACCAAAACCCAAAAGTCTTATTTTTGCATGAAAAGTGCATAATTTGCCGAAAATGCACCATGGGCACAAAAATTGCACCACGAGGCACCACGGACCTCAAAAATCCAAAGTGTTCCAAGCATTATCGATTTTTATGCATAAGAATGAACCATGGATCACGGGGCACCAAAACCCGAAAGTCTTATTTTCGCACGCAAATGGCACAAATGGCCGAAAATGCACCACGGGCACCAAAATTGGACCACGAGGCACCTCGGACCTAAATACTTAAAAGTGCTCCAAGCATTATGGTTTTTATACATAAGAATGCACCAGGGATCACGAGGTACCAAAACCCAAAAGTCTTATTTTCGCACGAAAATTGCACAATGGGCAAAAAATGCACCACGGGCACCAAAATTGGACCACGAGGCACCTCGAACCTTAATACTTAAAAGTTCTCTGAGCATTATGGTTTTTTATGCATAAGAATGCACTAGGGATCACGGCACACCAAAACCCAAAAGTGTTATTTTCGCATGAAAATTGCACAATGGGCCGAAAATGCACCATCGGCACCAAAGTTGGACCACGGGGCACCTTGGACCTCAAAACCGAAAAGTTCTCCGAGCATTATGGTTTTTTATGGATAAGAGTGGACCAGGGATCACGGCGCATCAAATGAAAAAGTCTTATTTTTGCACGAAAATTGCACAAATGGCCGAAAATGCACTACCGGCACTTAAATTGGACCACGAGGCACCATGGACCTCAAAACTGAAAGGTGTTCCGAGCATTATGGTTTTTTATGCACAAGAATGCACCAGGGATCACGGGGCACCAAAACCCAAAAGTCTTATTTCCGCACGAAAATTGCACAAATGGGCCGAAAATGCACCCCGGGCACCAAAATTGGACCACGGGCGCCAAAATTGCACCCCGGGGCACCTCGGACCTCAATACTTAAATGTGTTCTGAGCATTATAGTTTTTTGTGCATAAGAATGCACCAGGGATCACCGGGAACCAAAACCCAATAGTCTTATTTTCGCACCAAAATGGCACAATGGGCAGAAAATGCACCATCGGCACCAAAATTGGACCACGGGGCACCTCGGACCTCAACACGTAGAAGTTCTCTGAGCATTATGGTTTTTTATGCATAAGAATGCACTAGGGATAAAGGGGAACCAAAACTAAAAAGTGTTATTTTCGCACGAAATTTTCACAAATGCCCAAAAATGCACCACCGGCACCAAAATTGTACCACGGGTCACCCTGAACCTCAAAACTGAAAAGTGTTTCGAGCATTATGGTTTTTTATGTATACGAATGCACCAGGGATCACGGGGCACCCAAACCCAAAAGTCTTATTTTCGCACAAAAATTGCACAATGGGTCGAAAATGCACGATCGACACCAAAATTAGACCACGGGGCACCACGGACCTCAAAACTGACAGGTGTTCTGAGCATTATGGTTTTTTATTCACAAGAATGCACCAGGGATCACGGGGTACTAAAACCCGAAAGTCTTATTTTCGCACGAAAATTGCACAAATAGCCGAAAATGCACCACCGGCACCAAAATTGGACCACGGGGCACCATGGACCTCAAAGCTGCAAGGTGTTTCGACCATTATGGTTTTTTATGCATAAGAATGCACCAGGGATCACGGGGCACCAAAACCCAAAAGTCTTATTTTCGCACCAAAATTGCACAAATAGCCAAAAATGCACCACCGGCACCAACATTGGACCACGGGGCACCATGGACCTCAAAGCTGAAAGGTGTTTCGAGCATTATGGTTTTTTATGCATACGAATGCACCAGGGATCACAGGGCACCAAAACCCAAAAGTCTTATTTTCTCACGAAAATTGCACAATGGGCCGAAAATGCACCACGGGCACAAAAATTAGACCACGGGGCACCTCGGACCTCAAAATTGAAAAGTGCTATGAGAATTATGGTTTTTTATGCATAAGAATTCCCATGGATCATGGGGCACCAAAACCCAAAAGTCTTATTTTCGCATGAAAAGTGCATAATTTGCCGAAAATGCACCATGGGCACCAAAATTGCACCACGAGGCACCACAGACCTCAAAAATCCAAAGTGTTCCAAGAATTATCGATTTTTATGCATAAGAATGAACCATGGATCACGGGGCACTAAAACCCGAAAGTCTTATTTTCGCACGAAAATGGCACAAATGGGCGAAAATGCACCACGAGCACCAAAATTGGACCACGAGGCACCTCGGACCTAAATACTTAAAAGTGCTCCAAGCATTATGGTTTTTTATACATAAGAATGCACCAGGGATCACCAGGTACCAAAACCCAAAAGTCTTATTTTCGCACGAAAATTGTACAATGGGCAGAAAATGCACCACGGGCACCAAAATTGGACCACGGGCACCAAAATTGCACCACGGGGCACCTCAGACCTCAATACTTAAAAGTGTTCTGAGCATTATGGTTTTTTGTGCATAAGAATGCATCAGGGATCACCGGACACCAAAACCCAATAGTCTTATTTTCGCACGAAAATGGCACAATGGGCAGAAAATGCACCATGGGCACCAAAATTGGACCACGGGGCACCTCGGACCTCAACACGTAAAAGTTCTCTGAGCATTATGGTTTTTTATGCATAAGAATGCACTAGGGATAAAGGGGCACCAAAACTAAAAATTGTTATTCTCGCACGAAAATTTCACAAATGCCCAAAAATGCACCACCAGCACCAAAATTGTACCACGGGTCACCCTGAACCTCAAAACTGAAAAGTGTTTCGAGCATTATGGTTTTTTACGTTTACGAATGCACCAGGGAACACGGGGCACCAAAACCCAAAAGTCTTATTTTCGCACAAAAATTGCACAATGGGTCGAAAATGCACGATCGACACCAAAATTAGACCACGGACCTCAAAACTGACAGGTGTTCTGAGCATTATGGTTTTTTATGCACAAGAATGCACCAGGGATCACGGGGCACTAAAACCCGAAAGTCTTATTTTTGCACGAAAATTGCACAAATAGCCGAAAATGCACCACCGACACCAAAATTGGACCACGGGGCACCATGGACCTCAAAGCTGCATGGTGTTTCGACCATTATGGTTTTTTATGCACAAGAATGCACCAGGGATCACGGGGCACCAAAACCCAAAAGTCTTATTTTCGCACGAAAATTGCACAAATAGCCGAAAATGCACCACCGGCACCAACATTGGACCACGGGGCACCATGGACCTCAAAGCTGAAAGGTGTTTCGAGCATTATGGTTTTTTATGCATACGAATGCACCAGGGATCACGGGGCACCAAAACCCAAAAGTCTTATTTTCTCACAAAAATTGCACAATGGGCCGAAAATGCACCACGTGCACAAAAATTAGACCACGGGGCACCTCGGACCTCAAAATTGAAAAGTGCTCTGAGAATTATGGTTTTTTATGCATAAGAATTCCCATGGATCATGGGGCACCAAAACCCAAAAGTCTTATTTTCGCATGAAAAGTGCATAATTTGCCGAAAGTGCACCATGAGCACCAAAATTGCACCACGAGGCACCACGGACCTCAAAAACCCAAAGTGTTCCAAGAATTATCGATTTTTATGCATATGAATGAACCATGGATCACGGGGCACCAAAACCCGAAAGTCTTATTTTCGCACGAAAATGGCACAAATGGCCGAAAATGCACCACGGGCACCAAAATTGGACCACGAGGCACCTCGGACCTAAATACTTAAAAGTGCTCCAAGCATTATGGATTTTTATACATAAGAATGCACCAGGGATCACCAGGTACCAAAACCCAAAAGTCTTATTTTCGCACGAAAATTGCACAATGGGCAGAAAATGCACCACGGGCACCAAAATTGGACCACGAGGCACCTCGAACCTTAATACTTAAAAGTTCTCTGAGCATAATGGTTTTTTATGCATAAGCATGCACTAGGGATCACGGCACACCAAAACCCAAAAGTGTTATTTTCGCACGAAAATTGCACAATGGGCCGAAAGTGCACCATCGGCACCAAAGTTGGACCACGGGGCACCTTGGACCTCAAAACCGAAAAGTGCTCCGAGCATTATGGTTTTTTATGCATAAGAGTGGACCAGGGATCACGGCGCATCAAAATGAAAAAGTCTTATTTTCGCACGAAAATTGCACAAATGGCCGAAAATGCACCACCGGCACTTAAATTGGACCACGGGGCACCATGGACCTCAAAACTGAAAGGTGTTCCGAGCATTATGGTTTCTTGTGCACAAGAATGCACCAGGGATCACGGGGCACCAAAATCCAAAAGTCTTATTTCCGCACGAAAATTGCACAAATGGGCCGAAAATGCACCACGGGCACCAAAATTGGACCACGGGCGCCAAAATTGCACCACGGGGCACCTCGGACCTCAATACTTAAAAGTGTTCTGAGCATTATGGTTTTTTGTGCATAAGAATGCACCAGGGATCACCGGGCACCAAAACCCAATAGTCTTATTTTCGCACGAAAATGGCACAATGGGCAGAAAATGCACCATGGGCACCAAAATTGGACCACGGGGCACCTCGGACCTCAACACGTAAAAGTTCTCTAAGCATTATGGTTTTTTATGCATAAGAATTCACTAGGGATAAAGGGGTACCAAAACTAAAAAGTGTTATTTTCGCACGAAAATTTCACAAATGCCCAAAAATGCACGATCGACACCAAAATTAGACCACGGGGCACCACGGACCTCAAAACTGACAGGTGTTCTGAGCAATATGGTTTTTTATGCACAAGAATGCACCAGGGATCACGGGGCACTAAAACCCGAAAGTCTTATTTTCGCAAAAAAATTGCACAAATAGCCGAAAATGCACCACCGGCACCAAAATTGGACCACGGGGCACCATGGACCTCAAAGCTGCAAGGTGTTTCGACCATTATGGTTTTTTATGCATGAGAATGCACCAGGGATCACGGGGCACCAAAACCCAATGATCATTGGTGCATTCGTATGCATAGAAAATCAAAATGCTAGGAGTACTTTTCAGTTTTCAGGTCCGTGGTGCCCTGTGGTCCAATTTTTGTGCTCGTGGTGCACTTTCGGCCTATTGTGAAATTTTCATGCCAAAATAAGAATTTTGGGTTTTGGTGCCCTATGATCCCTGGGGCATTCTTATACATAAAAAACGATAAAGGTCGAACCACTTTTTAGTTTTGAGGTCCGTGGTATCCAGTGGTCAAATATAACAGCCCGTTGTACATTTTCGGCACATGATGCAATTTTCGTGCAAAAATAAGACTTTTGGATTTTGGTGCCCTATGATCCCTGGTGCATTCTTCTGCATAACAAACCATAATGCTCAGAGCACTTTTTAGTTTTGAGGTTCGTGGTGCCCCGTGGTCCAATTTTGGTGCTCGTGGTGCATTTTCGGCCTATTGTGCAGTTTTCATGCGAAAATAAGACTTTTGGGTGTTGGTGCCCCGTGATCCATGGTGCACCCTTATCCATTAAAAACCATAATGCTCTGAGAACTTTTCAGTTTTGAGGTCCGTGGTGCATTTTCGTCCCATTGTGCAATTTTCATGCGAAAATAAGACTTTTGGGTTTTGGTGCCCCGTGATCCCTGGTGCATTCTTATGCATAAAAAACCATAATGCTCGAAGCACTTTTCATTTTTGAGGTCCGTGGTGCCCCGTGGTCCAATTTTGGTGCACGTGGTGTATTTTCTGCCCATTGTTCAATTTTTGTGCAAAAATAAGACTTTTGGGTTTTGGTGCCCCTCGATCCCGGGTGCATTCTTATGCATAAAAAACCATAATGCTCGAAACACTTTTCAGTTTTCAGGTCCGTGGTACCCCGTGGTCCAATTTTGGTGTCGGTGATGCATTTCCGCCCATTTGTGCAATTTTTGTGTGGAAATAAGACTTTTGGGTTTTGGTGACCCATTATCCCTAGTGCATTCTTATGCATAAAAAACAATAATGCTTGGAGCACTTTTCACTTTTGAGATCTGTGGTGCCCCGTGGTCCAATTTTGGTGCCAGTGTTGCATTTTTGGCCCATTTTGCAATTTTCGTGCGAAAATAAGACTTTGGGGTTTTGGTGCCCCGTGATCCTTGGTACATTCATATGCATAAAAAACCATAATGCTCATAACACTTTTCAGTTTTGAGGTCCGTGGTGCCCCGTGGTCCAATTTTGGTGCCAGTGGTGCATTTTCGGCCATTTGTGCAATTTCGTGAGAAAATAAGACTTTTGGGAATTGGTACCCTGTGATCCCTGGTGCATTGTTATGCATAAAAAACCATAATGCTCGGAGCACTTTTTAGTTTTGAGGTCCGACGTGCCCCGTGGTCCAATTTTGGTGCCGGTGGTGCATTTTCGGCCCATTGTGCAATTTTCATGCGAAAATAACACTTCTTGATTTTGGTACCCCGTGATCCCTGGTGCGTTCTTATCCATAAAAAACCATAATGCTCGAAGCACTTTTCTGTTTTGAGGTCCGAGGTGTCCCGTGGTCCAATTTTGGTGCTGGTGGTGCATTTTCGGCCCATTGTGCAATTTTCGTGCGAAAATAAGACTTTTGGGTTTTGGTTCACCGTGGTCCAATTTTGGTGCTCGTGGTGCATTTTCGGCCCATTGTGTAATTTTCGTACGAAAATATGACTTTTGGGTTTTGGTGCCCTATGATCCCAGGTAAATTCTTATGCATAAAAAACCATAATGATTGGACCACTTTGAAGTTTTGAGGTCCAAGGTGTCCCGTGGACCAATTTTGGTGCCCGTGGTGTATTTTCTACCTGTTGTGCAATTTTCATGCGAAAATAAGTCTTTTAGATTTTGGTGCCCCATAATCCCTGGTGCTTTCTTATGCAAAAAAAAACCATGATACTCGCAGCACTTTTCAGTTTTGAGGTCCGACGTGCCCCGTGGTCCAATTTTGGGGCCCGTGGTGCATTTTCGACCCATAGTGCAATTTTCGTGCAAAAATAAGACTTTTGGGTTTTGGTGCCCTGTCATCCCTGGAGCATTCTTATGCATAAAAAACCATAATACTCGGCACTCTTTTCATTTTTGAGGTCCGCGGTGTCCCGTGGTCAAATGTTGGTGTCGGCGGTGCATTTTCGGCTAATTATGCAATTTTCATGCAAAAATAAGACTTTTGGGTTTTCTTGCCCCGTGATCCCTGGTACATTCTTATGCATAAAAAACCATAATGCTCGGACCACTTTTCAGTTTTGAGGTCTGAGGTGTCCCGTAGTCCAATTTTGATACTCGTGGTGCATTCTCGGCCCATTGTGCAATTTTCGTGTGAAAATAAGACTTTTGGGTTCTAGTGCCCCGTAATCCCTACTGCATTCTTATGCATGAAAAACCATATTACTCAGAGCACTTTTCAGTTTTGAGGTCCGAGGTGCCCCGTGGTCCAATTTTAGTGCCCGTGGTGCATTTTCGGCCCATTGTCCAATTTTCGTGCGAAAAAAAGACTTTTGGGTTTTGGTGCCCCGTGATCCCTGGTGCATTATTATGCATAAAAAATCGTAATGATCGGACTACTTTTATGTTTTGCGGTCCGAGGTGTCCCGTGGTCCAATTTTGATACCCGTGGTGCATTTTCAGTCAATTGTGCAATTTTCGTGCGAAAATAAGACTTTTTGATTTTGGTGCCCCGCAATCCCTATAGCGTTCTTATGCATAAAAAGCCATAATACTCCGAGTAATTTTCAGTTTGGAGGTCCGAGGTGCCCCGTGGTCCAATTTTGGTGCCTGTGGTGCATTTTCAGCCCATTGTGCAATTTTCATGCGAAAATAAGATTTTGAGTTTTAGTGCCCTATGATCCCTGGTGCTTTCTTATGCATAAAAAACCATAATGCTCGAAACTCTTTTCAAATTTGAGGTCCGTAGTGCCCCGTGGTCCAATGTTGGTGTCGATGGTGCATTTTCAGCAATTTGTGCAATTTTCATGCGAAAATAAGACTTTTGGGTTTTGGTACCCCGTGATCCTTGGTATATTCTTATGCATAAAAAACCAAAATGCTCAGAACACTTTTTAGTTTTGAGGTCCGAGGGGCCCCATTGTCCAATTTAGGTGCCCGTGGTGCATTTTCGACCCATTGTGCAACTTTCATGCAAAAATAAGACTTTTGGGTTTCGGTGCCCCGTGATCCCTGGTGCATTCTAATGCAAAAAAAACCATAATGCTCGAAGAACTTTTCAGTTTTGAGGTCCGAGGTGCCCCGTGGTCCAATTTTGGTGCCTGTCATGCATTTTCGACCCATTGTGCAATTTTCGTGCGAAAATATGACTTTTGTGTTTTGGTGCCCCGTGATCCCTGGTGCATTCATATGCATAAAAAACCATAATGCTTGGAACTCTTTTCAGTTTTGAGGTCCCTGGTGCCCCGTGATCCAATGTTGGTGCCGGTGGTGCATTTTCGGCCATTTGTGCAATTTTCATGCGAAAATAAGAGTTTTGAGTTCTGGTGCCCCGTCATCCCTCGTGCATTCTTATGCATAAAAAACCATGATGCTCGGAACTCTTTTTAGTTTTGAGGTCCGTGGTGCCCTGTGGTCGAATGTTGGTGCCGGTGGTGCATTTTCGGCAATTTGTGCAATTTTCATTCGAAAATAAGACTTTTGGGTTTTGGTGCCCCGTGATCCCTTGTACATTCTTATGAATAAAAAACCATAATGCTCAGAACACTTTTTAATTTTGTGGTCCGTGGTGCCCCGTGGTCCAATGTTGGTGCCGGTGGTACATTTTCGGCAATTTGTGCAATTTTCATGTGAAAATAAGACTTTTGGGTTTTGGTGCCCCGTGATCCCTGGTGCATTCTAATGCATAAAAAACCATAATGCTCGAAGAACTTTTCAGTTTTGAGGTCCGAGGTGCCCCGTGGTCCAATTTTGGTGCTCGTGGTACATTTTTTACCCATTGTGCAATTTTTGTGCCAAAATAAGACTTTTGGATTTTGGTGCCCGTGATCCTTGGTGCATTCTTATGCATAAAAAACCATAATGCTCATAACACTTTTCAATTTGGAGGTCCGTGGTGCCCCGTGGTCCAATTTTTGTGCTGGTGGTCCATTTTCGGCCATTTGTGCAATTGTCGTGCGAAAATAAAACTTTTGGGTTTTGGTGCCCCGTGATCCCTCGTACAATCTTAGGCATAAAAAACCATAATGCTCGGAACTCTTTTCAATTTTGAGTTCCGTGGTGCCCTGTAGTCCAACTTTGGTGCCGGTGGTGCATTTTTGGCCATTTGTGCAATTTTTGTGCGAATATAAGACTTTTGGGTTTTGGTGCCCCTGGGTCCCTGGTGCATTCTAATGCATAAAAAACCATAATGCTCAAAGAACTTTTCAGTTTTGAGGTCCGAGGTGCCCCGTGGTCAAATTTTGGTGCCCGTGGTGCATTTTCGGCCCATTGTGCAATTTTCGTGCGAAAATAAGACTTTTGGGTTTTGGTGCCCCGTGATCCCTGGTGCATTCATATGCATAAAAAATGATAATGCTCAGAAGTCTTTTCAGTTTTGAGGTTCCTGGTGCCCCGTGGTTCATTGTTGGTGCCCGTGGTGCATTTTTGGCCATTTGTGCAATTTTCATGCGAAAATAAGGCTTTTGGGTTTCGGTACCCCGTGATCCCTGGTGCATTCTTATGCATTGAAAACCATAATGCTTGGAGCACTTTTCATTTTTGAGGCCCGAGGTTCCCCGTGGTCCAATTTTCGTGCCCGTGGTGCATTTTCGGCCATTTGTGCAATTTTCATGCGAAAATAAGACTTTTGGGTTTTGGTGCCCCGTGATCCCTGGTGCATTCTAATGCATAAAAAACCATAATGCTCGAACAAATTTTCAGTTTTGAGGTTCGAGGTGCCCCGTGGTCCAATTTTGGTGCCCGTGGTGCATTTTCAGCCCAATGTGCAATTTTCGTGCGAAAATAAGATTTTTGGGTTTTGGTGGCCCGTGATCCCTGGTGCATTCATATGCATAAAAAACTATAATGCTCAGAACTCTTTTCAGTTTTGAGGTCCCTGGTGCCCCGTGGTCCAATGTTGGTGCCAGTGGTGCATTTTCGGCCATTTGTGCAATTTTCATGCAAAAATAAGACCTTTGGGTTTTTGTGCCACGTGATCCCTGGTGCATTCTTATGCATAAAAAACCATAATGATCGGACCACTTTTAAGTTTTGAGGGCCGAGGTGCCCCGTGGTCCAATGTTGGTACCGGTGGTTCATTTTCGGCCATTTGTGCAATTTTCATGTGAAAATAAGACTTTTGGGTTTTGGTGCCCCGTGACCCCTGGTGCATTCTTATGCGTAAAAAACCATAATGCTTAGAGCACTTTTAAGTTTTGAGGTTTGAGGTGCCCCGTGGTCCAATTTTGCTGTCCGCGGTGCATTTTCGGCCCATTGTGCAATTTTCGTATGAAAATAAGACTTTTGGGTTTTTGTCCCCCGTGATCCCTTGTGCATTCTTATGCATAAAAAACCATAATGCTTGGAGCACTTTTCAATTTTGAGGTCCGTGGGGCCCCGTGGTAGAATTTTGGTGCCGGTGGTGCATTTTCGGCCATTTGTGCAATTTTTGTGCGTAAACAAGAGTTTTGGGTTTTGGTGCCCGATGAACCCTGTACATTCTTATGTACAAAAAACCATAATGCTGCTAGCACTTTTTAGTTTTGAGGTCCGAGGTGCCCCGTGGTCCAATTTTGGTGCCCGTGGCGCATATTCGGCTCATCGTGCAATTTTTGTGCGAAAATAAGACTTTTGGGTTTTGGTGCCCCGTGATCCCTGGTGCATTCTTATGCAAAAAAAACCTTAATGCTCGGAACACTTTTCAGTTTTGAGGTCCGTGGTGCCCGGTGGTCCAATTTTGGTGCACGTGGTGCATTTTCAGCCCATTGTGCAATTTTTGTGCCAAAATAAGACTTTTCGGTTTTGGTGCCCCGTGATCCCTGGTGCATTCTTATGCATAAAAAACGATAATGCTCGGAGCACTTTCAAGTTTCAGCCATTTGTGCAATTTTCGTGCGAAAATAAAACTATTGGGTTTTTGTGGCCCATGATCCCTAGTGCATTCTTATGCAAAAAAAACGATAATGCTCCTAACACTTTTCAATTTTGAGGTCTGTTGTGCCCCGTGATCCAATTTTGGTGCCGGTAATGCATTTTCAGCCATTTGTACAATTTTCGTGGGAAAATAAGGCTTTGGGTTTTGGTGCCCCGTGATCCCTGGTGCATTCTTATGAATAAAAAACTGTAATGCTTGGAACACTTTTCAGTTTTGAGGTCCGAGGGGCCCCATTGTCCAATTTTGGTGCCCGTGGTGCATTTTTGACCCATTGTGCAATTTTCATGCAAAAATAAGACTTTTGGGTTTTGGTGCCCTGTATTCCCAGGTAAATTCTTATGCATAAAAAACTGTAATGCTCGGAGCACTTTTCAGTTTTGAGGTCCGAGGAGCACCGTGGTCCAATTTTGGTGCCCGTGGGGCATTTTCGGCCCATTGTGCAATTTTCATGCGAAAATAAGACTTTTGGGTTTTGGTGCTCCGTGATCCTTGATGTATTCTTATGCATAAAAAACTATAATGCTTGGAACTCTTTTCAATTTTGAGGTCCCTGGTGCCCCGTGGTCCAATGTTGGTGCCGGTGGTACATTTTTGGCCATTTGTGCAATTTTCAGGCGAAAATAAGACTTTTGAGTTTTGGTGCCCTGTGATCCCTGTGCATTCTTATGCATAAAAAACCATAATGCTTGGAACTCTTTTCAGTTATGAGGTCCGTGGTGCCCGTGGTCCAATTTTGTGCCCGTGGTGCATTTTCAGCCCATTGTGCAATTTTGGTGCGAAAATAAGACTTTTGGGTTTTGGTGCCCCGTGATCCCTGGTGCATTCATATGCATAAAAAACCATAATGCTCAGAACTCTTTTCAGTTTTGAGGTCCCTACTGCCCCGTGGTTCAATGTTAGTGCCGGTGGTGCATTTTCGGCCGTTAGTGCAATTTTCATGCGAAAATAATACTTTTGAGTTTTTGTGCCTCGTGATCCCTTGTGCATTCTTATGCATAAAAAACCATAATGCTCAGAACTCTTTTAAGTTTTGAGGTCCCTACTGCCCCGTGGTCCAATTTTTGTGCCCGTCATACATTTTCGGCCATTTGTGCAATTTTTGTGCGAAAATAAGACTTTTGGGTTTCGGAGCCCCGTGATCCCTGGTGCATTCTTATGCATAAAAAACCATAATTCTCGGAGCACTTTTTAGTTTTGAGGTCCGCGGTGCCCCGTGGTCGAATTTTGGTGCTAGTGGTGCATTTTCGGCCATTTGTAAAATTGTCGTGCGAAAATAAGACTTTTGGGTTTTGGTGCCCCGTGATCCCTGGTGCATTCTAATGCATAAAAAACCATAATGCTCGAAGAACTTTTCAGTTTTGAGGTCCGAGGTACCCCGTGGTCCAATTTTGGTGCCCATCGTGCATTTTCGACCCATTGTGCAATTTTCGTGCGAAAAAATGACTTTTGTGTTTTGGTGCCCCGTGATCCCTGGTGCATTCATATGCATAAAAAACCATAATGCTTGGAACTCTTTTCAGTTTTGAGGTCCCTGCTCCCCCGTGATCCAATGCTGGTGCCGGTGGTGCATTTTCGGCCATTTGTGCAATTTTCATGCGAAAATAAGACTTTTGAGTTTTGGTGCCTCGTCATCCCTCGTGCATTCTTATGCATAAAAAACCATGATGCTCAGAACTCTTTTCAGTTTTGAGGTCCGTGGTGCCCTGTGGTCGAATGTTGGTGCCGGTGGTGCATTTTCGGCAATTTGTGCAATTTTCATTCGAAAATAAGACTTTTGGGTTTTGGTGCCGCGTGATCCCTTGTACATTCTTATGAATAAAAAACCATAATGCTCGGAACTCTTTTTAATTTTGAGGTCCGTGGTGCCCCGTGGTCCAATGTTGGTGCCCGTGGTGCATTTTCGGCAATTTGTGCAATTTTCATGTGAAAATAAGACTTTTGGGTTTTGGTGCCCCGTGATCCCTGGTGCATTCATATACATAAAAACCATAATGCTCAGAGAACTTTTTAGTTTTGAGGTCCGAGGTGCCCCGTGGTCCAATTTTGGTGCCCGTGGTACATTTTTTGCCCATTGTGCAATTTTCGTGCCAAAATAAGACTTTTGGATTTTGGTGCCCCATGATCCTTGGTGCATTCTTATGCATAAAAAACCATAATGCTCATAACACTTTTCAATTTGGAAGTCCGTGGTGCCCCGTGGTCCAATTTTTGTGCTGGTGGTCCATTTTTGGCCATTTGTGCAATTTTCGTGCGAAAATAAAACTTTTGGGTTTTGGTGCCCCGTGATCCCTCGTACAATCTTAGGCATAAAAAACCATAATGCTCGGAACTCTTTTCAATTTTGAGTTCCGTGGTGCCCTGTAGTCCAACTTTGGTGCCGGTGGTGCATTTTTGGCCATTTGTGCAATTTTTGTGCGAATATAAGACTTTTGGGTTTTGGTGCCCCATGGTCCCTGGTGCATTCTAATGCATAAAAAACCATAATGCTCAAAGAACTTTTCAGTTTTGAGGTCCGAGGTGCCCCGTGGTCCAATTTTGGTGCCCGTGGTGCATTTTCGGCCCATTGTGCAATTTTCGTGCGAAAATAAGACTTTTGGTGCCCCGTGATCCCTAGTGCATTCATATGCATAAAAACCCATAATGCTTAGAAGTCTTTTCAGTTTTGAGGTTCCTGGTGCCCCGTGGTTCATTGTTGGTGCCCGTGGTGCATTTTTGGCCATTTGTGCAATTTTCATGCGAAAATAAGGCTTTTGGGTTTCGGTGCCCTGTGATCCTTGGTGCATTCTTATGCATTGAAAACCATAATGCTTGGAGCACTTTTCATTTTTCAGGCTTGAGGTGCCCCGTGGTCCAATTTTCGTGCCCGTGGTGCATTTTCGGCCATTTGTGCAATTTTCATGCGAAAATAAGACTTTTGGGTTTTGGTGCCCCGTGATCCCTGGTGCATTCTAATGCATAAAAAACCATAATGCTCGAAGAAATTTTCAGTTTTGAGGTTCGAGGTGCCCCGTGGTCCAATTTTGGTGCCCGTCGTGCATTTTCAGCCCACTGTGCAATTTTTGTGCGAAAATAAGATTTTTGGGTTTTGGTGGCCCGTGATCCTTGGTGTATTCATACGTATAAAAAACTGTAATGCTCAGAACTCTTTTCAGTTTTGAGGTCCCTGGTGCCCCGTGGTCCAATGTTGGTGCCAGTGGTGCATTTTCGGCCATTTGTGCAATTTTCATGCGAAAATAAGACTTTTGGGTTTTTGTGCCACGTGATCCCTGGTGCATTCTTATGCATAAAAAACCATAATGATCGGACCACTTTTAAGTTTTGAGGGCCGAGGTGCCCCGTGGTCCAATGTTGGTACCGGTGGTGCATTTTCGGCCATTTGTGCAATTTTAATGTGAAAATAAGACTTTTGGGTTTTGGTGCCCCGTGATCCCTGGTGCATTCTTATGCGTAAAAAACCATAATGCTTAGAGGACTTTTAAGTTTTGAGGTTTGAGGTGCCCCGTGGTCCAATTTTGCTGTCTGCGGTGCATTTTCGGCCCATTGTGCAATTTTCGTATGAAAATAAGACTTTTGGGTTTTTGTGCCCCGTGATCCCTTGTGCATTCTTATGCATAAAAAACCATAATCCTTGGAGCACTTTTCAATTTTGAGGTCCGTGGTGCCCCGTGGTAGAATTTTGGTGCCGGTGGTGCATTTTTGGCCATTTGTGCAATTTTTGTGCGTAAACAAGAGTTTTGGGTTTTGGTGCCCGATGAACCCTGTACATTCTTATGTACAAAAAACCATAATGCTGCTAGCACTTTTCAGTTTTGAGGTCCGAGGTGCCCCGTGGTCCAATTTTGGTGCCCGTGGCGCATATTCGGCTCATCGTGCAATTTTTGTGCGAAAATAAGACTTTTGGGTTTTGGTGCCCCGTGATCCCTGGTGCATTCTTATGCAAAAAAAACCTTAATGCTTGGAACACTTTTCAGTTTTGAGGTCTGTGGTGCCCGGTGGTCCAATTTGGGTGCACGTGGGGGATTTTCAGCCCATTGTGCAATTTTCGTGCCAAAATAAGACTTTTCGGTTTTGGTGCCCCGTGATCCCTGGTGCATTCTTATGCATAAAAAACCATAATGCTCGGAGCACTTTCAAGTTTCAGCCATTTGTGCAATTTTCGTGCGAAAATAAAACTATTGGGTTTTGGTGCCCCGTGATCCATGGTGCATTCTTATGCATAAAAAACCATAATACTCGGAGAACTTTTCAGTTTTGAGGTATTTGGGTTTTGGTGGCCCATGATCCCTAGTGCATTCTTATGCAAAAAAAAAAAACGATAATGCTCCTAACACTTTTCAATTTTGAGGTCTGTTGTGCCCCGTGGTCCAATTTTGGTGCCGATAATGCATTTTCAGCCATTTGTGCAATTTTCGTGGGAAAATAAGACTTTGGGTTTTGGTGCCCCGTGATCCCTGGTGCATTCTTATGAATAAAAAACTGTAATGCTTGGAACACTTTTCAGTTTTGAGGTCTGTGGTGCCCCGTGGTCCAATTTTGGTGCTGGTGGTGCATTTTCTGCCATTTGTGAAATTTTTGTGCAAAAATAAGACTTTTGGTGCCCCATGATCCCTGGTGCATTCTTATGCATAAAAAACATTAATGCTCGGAGCACTTTTTGAAATGTAGAGATTCACACTAGAATGGGGGGTTGAATAGTGTGTAAGTTATATTATTAAAAAAAACTATTCGCAAAGATGGAGATAAAATATCTTAGGTTTAAGTGACTTGTAAAACACAAGATCACAGGTATCGTCCAATAGTTAAAATGACAGTTTAGTGAAACTGCATTTTCTTGTTAATCGTCCAGGCGTAAATAAGAGATTTTCCTAAATAGGATATAAAGAACCTTTTGCGCAAAGTGTGAAGAAATAACTTAAGAGAATAGCAAGTAAGCTTGAAAGCGGTAGAGTAAAAACACTTGATTTATACTAGTTCACTCAACCTGAACTATGTCCAGTTCTCCTTCAAAAACTTTGAAGGGTTCCACTAATCAAGTTCTGATTACGAACAAGTATTATATACCTTACCACTCCTTGCTACAAGTATTCTCTAGGCCACTTCTAGCACACCTTTAATCTCCCCCTGAGATTAAAGAACACCCAAGTATTCTTTGTCACTAACCCACTCCTGGCTTTCAAAACAAAAACTGTTTGAGTACAAGTTAAATAAACAGCTCTCACAGAGAGGATATTACAATAAAAACTCAATTACATAGAATAACTTAGCAAACCTAAGTAGATTGCTCTTTTCGCACAAGTGTAGGTCGTCCAATCGATTTGACAGAGTTACAGCTCTTCTAAAAACTTGAAAATTTCTCTCTTCAAAACGTGAGCTTGTTCCTCTATTTATAGGCAGCTTGGTGAAGATATCCATTGTGGGATCTATGCCTTTGCCAATAACCGTTCTCTGACAATCATATGATCATTGCTATGTGTCAGCTTGGGGTGGAGAGATGGAGGAGCCAACAGTACATGCAGTGCCTCCACTACTTGTACGGTTTCTGCAGAGATAGGCTTTTATGCCCCCTGTGGTACACTTTTTGAATATTCAAATGAAACGTCACATTAGAAAAGAGAGGGAATAATAGAACATTTCAGAGAATCATCATCGAAAAGCATAAGTGTACTTCTACTCAATTATGGACGCATTATATAACTGTTTGCTAGAGAGGGATGATGTAAGTTATATATGCGTTGGACGCTTCCTTGAATGGACGCAGTGTTTACACACTAGTTTTGTCAAAGCATTTGGATGCATGTTTTATAATCAGTGTATTGGACGCTGAATTTTACACTTAACAAAAATAGTTGCTCATTGGACGTACTGTACACATAGAAACATAATGATCGTGTTTAAGAAATACAATACCATTGAGGCATTCGATGGTGTAGAACCTATAAAACTCAATCATAGATCATTAGATACTTCAAAATTTAACTTTATTTGTTATCATCAAAACCTAAGTTTGAGGTGTTGGACATCGTCCAAAGTCTTAGATTCTAACAATCTCCCCTTTTTTTATGATGACAAATAATACTAAATTTTGATGTGTGCAAATATATAATCATATTAAAGAATATTAGAGCAGATGATTGAATGATTATTTTATGCCAGTGTATGTTGACAAGGTGAGAAAGGTATGGAATGAAGTACTCCCCCTGAGTTCAACATTTCTCATGTATTTAATAAAGCAATATATATCAGATAACACTGCATGATAAGAATGTATCAGAGACGATAGTTATCAGAGTGAAAAGCATATCATAGATATGGATGTAGAAATTATGATAAAAAACACCTCATATGTATTCAATGAACAGCCACAGCGGTTTCACAGAGTAGTGTAACAACAAAAAAATACCCTATGACATCAAAAATTCCAATTTCTCCCCCTTTGTCATCAACAAAATAAAAAAAGGTTTGAGAGATGGAAAAATGATTTGACCATCATGGTCACCTAGGGCTATTGAGGTGGATCTTGTGGTGGTGGTGGTGGTGGTTGTTATGGTGGTGCTTGAGGAGGTGGTGTAGGGTGGTTAACAGGTGGTTGTTGTTGAGGTATGGGTTGAACAGGAGGAACCTGATGAATAACAGTGCCAATGAGGTTAGCAGCAGTGGATTGAATTTGATTTACCAACATCTATGAGAGGTGCATGAACTAATCAGTAATAGCATTCTGCAACATTAATCGATATTGTGTGGCTTCTGCTTGTTGTCTTTCCTGAAAGGCACGAAGAGTAGCTTCGGTTTCCAGTTGTTGTCTTAGAGCCTATTGAACAATCTTGTTCACTCTGTCCTCAGAGACTCCTTGAGGTTCGACAAAGTGCAAGGGAATAATAGCCCTTGGACTTGAAGACCCTATAGGAATCATTTGTCTGGTTCCAGAGTGTGCTTCATTGGACGTACAAATAATTGGTTGGCATGTGGCAACCTCTGGAGTAGGCTTTTCAGCAGTGGACTCCTTTGGTTGTGGCGCTTCAGTCTCAGCCATATGTTGCAAAGCTTCATCTTTGGAAGTGCCAAATTGGACTGTTTGTTCCTCATGAGAGGTGACAAAGTGTTCCACGTCCACTTGTACCTCAGACTGTAAGTCCAAATGAATGAGCATATTAGTGACTTTTGCAGAGGCTTCATCCAATTCTGCTTGTGTGATTGTTGGTTTGCCAATCGGCTCAGCTTTTTCTTTAGTAGCAATTCCAGCTTGCTCATTTTCAATTTCCACCAGTGAGCTTGCTCAGCTTGTACTGCTCGTTCATGTTCCAAGCGAGCTTGTTCAGCTCGTTCTCTTTCAGCTTGCTCTTGTAAAGCTCTTTCTTCTTCAGCCTTTTGAAGATCATGAAGCCTTTGAACTTCGTGTACAAATTCAGAGCGGTCAAGACTTCTAAGGTCATATACTTTGTTGCTTCTGATGATTAGCAGTGTCCTTAAAACTTCTAGAAAATCATCATTATTAGTCAGAAAGCACGCAAAGGTATCAGAGAAATGACATGTCTTAATTGGACGCAGGACTTCAAGTCCTTCTGGAGGATGAAAGAAGGAATCCTTGGAGCATCTAGAGGTTGAGGCTTCCTGAGTGTCTGCCCACACAATTTGACGCCAGAAGATCATGGTGTCAAAAGTGCCTAGGGGCCTTGTTAGCTTTCCAGTCTTATCAAAAAGGTGATTCCAGGTATGTGAGGAAGATGAGAGTTGAACCTTTTCATCTCTACTAGGCTTCACTGGAGCAATCTTTGGACGCAGCTCATCCTGTTTTGGTTTGGATGGAGCAGTCCTTGGACACTCCTCAGCAGGTGGACTGGACGGAGCAGGATCAACATGTCTTTTCTTGGTCCTTCTTTCTTTTTCTGCATCTTCTTCATGCTGTTATGACATGTGCTTTGTTACTTTCCTGCTTTGTTCATGATGTTTCTTATTTATACTGTCCTCGTCCAAATCCCTTAGGACCTTTGCTGTGAGCTTTTCTTCATTGGCTTGATGTTTGATTCACCAAATTTATGCTATGTTGCAACTATTTTTCCTTTCTTCACAGTGTTTTCATGATCATCTTCGTCCAACTCATCAAAGAAACATTGGTATACTTTATGATCCTAGAGGATCTTATTTAGTAGTGCGGCATAGAAGATTTCATCATTTCCACCAATAGTTTTCATCATTCGCAGAATATTGATGTAAATGGTGTGAGGTAGGTTGAATGGGATACCTTCCATTAGATGAAATATCATGAACTTGTGTAAGTCTGTGACTGAGTCCTTAGACCCAGCTTTGTGCAAAATGCTCTTGTTGCACACTTGCTGCCATATCTTTGTTTCTTCACATAGATTCTTGTACTCAATCTTGGATGAATCTGTAGACTTGTTCCTGCACAGTACCTTTCCAACGTAGTTTCCATATTGCTTAGCCCACTCTGACTTGTACTGATTTTGTTCCCTGATACAGCTAGTGACTTTGGCTATAGATTCAGTAGACAAAATCACTTCTCGTCCAAGCATAGTGGACACGAGTTCCCTTGAGTTCTGGAATCTTGCGTTCCTCCAGAACATTCTGATCAGTTCTGGAAATATCTTATGGTTTTCGTTGAAGTATTCTCTGATTCTGCATTTTAGAAGACTTTCATCGAGATTCAGACCCCAACTTTTCTAGTTTTCCAATGTCGAAGAAGTGCTCAACGTGAACAGTGGCAGCACCTTGAGACACTATAGTGGTTTCAGGGTAGGTATGAACATCAAGTTCAGAGTTGCTTGAGTTAGCAGAGTTCATCATGATGATAAAGGTTTGATTTTTAGGTTTTGCAGATACTGTTTAGGTTTTCTGAGAGATAGAGAAGGAGAATGCTGGAGGTAGAAGATAATTTCAGAGAAGGGAAATTTGGTAAAGTAATTTTCTGAGTGAATTTGTCAGTTTAAGTATAGGCTCTGTTTGGAGAACACGAAACAGTTTTGGGCTTTTGTGAATATTTGAAACGGAGGTTATGCCATAAGACCCGCCATGATGAGACATGCTGAGGATATGGGTAACTATGTACGGTTACTAACAACTAGGTGACTCAGCATAGGGCATTAATTCGCAATTACACAAAATGAAACCGTTTTGGCTATTAAAACAATGTTAAATAGAAGAAAAAAATATCGTCCAGTCATTGGACTTAAGTGTAGCATATGCAGCGCACGTGCATGTCAAAGTTACCTTTGGACGACATGTCCATTGGATGTTGTTTGTCACATTGGACGCTACATATGGATTTTAATCATTCTTTTACAAGACTCATGCCAAGTCTATTCCTCAGAAGGACTAGGTTGTCTTCAGTAAGGGGTTTTGTAAATATATCAGCTAGCTGATTATCTGTGGTTACAAAATGTAATTCCACAGTACCCTTCTGAACATGATCTCTTATAAAGTGATGTTTAATTTCTGTATATTTTGCCCTTGAATGAAATATTGGGTTTTTAGAAAGATCAATTGCAGCTTTGCTATCACAAAAGATAGGAATGTTACTCTCATATATGCTGTAGTCCTCAAGTTGATGCTTGATCCATAGGATTTGAGAGCAGCACTTTGCAGCTGAAATATACTTTGCTTCAGCGGTGGATAGTGCAATTGTTCCTTGCTTCTTGTATATCCAGGAGACTAAGTTTCCACCAATGAAGTGACATCCTCCACTAGTGCTTTTTCTTTCAATTTTGTCTCCAGAATAGTCAGCATCACAGTATCCAACTAATCTGAAATCCTTCTACCTTTTGAAATGTAGACTAAGATTAGTTGTTCCAACAAGATATCGAAACATTCTTTTAACAGCAGTTAAGTGAACTTCCCTTGGGTCAGATTGGAATCTGCCACATAAGCATACGCTGAACATGATGTCAGGTCTGGACGCTGTGAGGTATAGGAGTGATCCCATCATTCCTCTGTATAGGGTGTTGTCCACCTTCTTTGAACCATCGTCCAGTCCAAGTATTGTTGTTGGGTGCATAGGAGTTTTCATTGGCTTTGCATAATCCATTTTGAACTTCTTGAAAAGCTCCTTAACATACTTGGTCTGATGTATGTATATGCCTTTATCAGTTTGCTTGATTTGCAATCCAAGGAAGAATTTTAGTTCTCCCATCATGCTCATATCGAATTCTGTTTGCATTAACTTAGCAAATTCTTCATAAAGAGATTCGTTAGTAGCACCAAATATGATATCATCAACATATACTTGAGCAATAATGAAATTAGAAGAATAATCTTTGCGAAATAGTGTAGTGTCTACTTTTCCTCTTGAGAAACCATTTTATAAAAGAAATGAGCTGAGTTTTTCATACCAAGCTCTCGGTGCTTGTTTTAGTCCATATAATGCTTTGTTAAGTTTGAAAACATGATTAGGAAAAGCATCACTCTCAAACCTTAGGGGTTGCTCCACATAGACTTCTTCTTTTATCAGTCCATTGAGGAATGCACTTTTTACGTCCATTTGATATAACTTCATATTGTTATGAGCTGCAAATGATAGTAAAATGCGAATTGCCTCTAGACGTGCAACAGGTGCATAAGTTTCAGTATAATCTATACCTTCTTGTTGTGAGTAACCTTTAGCTATCAACCTGGCTTTGTTTCTCACAACATTACCTGTTTCCTCCAATTTGTTTTTGAACACCCATTTAGCTCATATGGCTTCTTTGTTATTCGGGAGTTCTACAAGTTTCCAGGCATCGTTCTTTTGAAATTGGTCAAGTTCATCTTGCATTGCTTTGACCCAGCTTTCATCTTCCAGAGCATCGTCCACAGTCTTAGGTTCTATCTGTGATATGAGTGTTGTGTGACCTTGTTGTTGAAGTGAAGATCTGGTTCTGACTCTATCCTTTGGATCACCAATGATTTGGTCTTCTGGATGATGCTTCTTCATTTTGCCAGTTGCGTCCAGTTGGTTCCCTTTGTTCTTCTGTTGGACCATCCAGAGGAACATTGGACTCTTCATCAGTGACATCACTGTTGGACGTGTCTGACGATTTCCTTGCATCGTCCAGCCTGAGTTTTGCAAATGATTCATCTAGCTCTGATAATTTCTTATCAGGCTTAGTGTCATTGAACTTCACATGGATAGCTTCTTCAACAACTAAGGTTCTAGAATTATAAACTCTATATGCCTTTGAAGTTTCAGAATATCCAAGCAATATTCCTTCATCACACTTAGAATCAAATTTTCCCAAGTTATCCTTAGTGTTCAGAATGAAGCATTGACATCCAAATGGATGGAAGTAGGATATGTTAGGTCTTCTCCCTTTCCACAATTCATATGGAGTCTTTTTAAAGATTGGCCTGATATAGATTATGTTCTGAAATAACAGGCAGTATTCACTGCTTCAGCCCAAAAGTGTTTTGGGGTTGAATTATCATTCAACGTGGTTCTAGCCATCTCTTGGAGTGATCTGTTCTTCCTCTCAACAACACCATTCTGTTGTGGTGTTTTGGGTGTTGAGAAGTTGTGAAGGATACCATTTTCTTCACAGAACCTTTGAAAACTTTCGTTTTTGAATTCTCCCCATGATCACTTCTAATCAAAATAATGCATACTCCTTTTTCATTTTGAATTCTTTTGCAGAAGTTATAGAAGGCCTTAAAAGACTCATCTTTGTGAGATAGGAAAATGACCCATGTCCATCTAGTATAGTCGTCCACTATAACTAATCCGTACCTCTTAGCACCTACAGAGGCTGTTCTTATGGGTCCAAACAGGTCAATATGTAACAGCTCAAGAGGTCTAGAAGTGGAAACAATGTTTTTACTTTGAAAATAATTTTTTACTTGTTTTCCTTTCTGACAGGCTTCACAAAGAAGATCATCTTTATATGACATACTTGGTAATCCTCTCACGAGGTTGTGCCTATTAAGCTTTGAGATTAATCTCAAGTTGGCATGCCCAAGTCTTTTATGCCATAGCCAATGATTTTCTTTAATTGAAAGTAAGCATGAAACATTTTGACTTGATAGTTCCCCAAGTTTAATCTTATAGAGATTACCTTGCCTCTTTGCAGTAAAGAGAAGGCATCCATTAGAGTTCTTGACTATACATTCACCTTTGTTAAAGGCAACATCATATCCACTATCACATAATTGACTTATGCTAAGTAGATTGTGCTTGAGACCTTTAACATAAAGAACATTATCAATACAGGGATAGGGTGGTATACCAATCTTACCCACGCCAGCTATCATCCCTTTCTGATTCCCTCCAAAAGTGACTGTCCCACCAGTCTTGGGTTGGAGGCTTTGGAACATACACCTTTCTCCTGTCATGTGATACGAGCACCCACTGTCCATGTACCATGACTGGAGTTTCTTTCCTACTATTAAGCATGTCTGCAATAGGAACAATTTTATCCTTAGGTACCCAGATTGACTTGGGTCCTTTCTTGTTAGTTTGAAAGGCACTGGACGCTCCCCTCTTAGGCAGGTGTCTGCATTTGGACGTTATATGTCTAGGTTTCCCACAGAAGTAACACACATCTACATCTTCATCATGAATATATTTCTTTCCCTTATATCCATGCCTTGACCTGTCATTTGGTCTCCTACAACCTTCATATTTTAAAAGCATCTTAAGGTTGTCAGATCCATTGACAAAGTTGGACAGATGCTTCTTTAGGCTGTCAATCTCTTCATGAAGTTTTACAACATCATGTGGTTGACCTCTTAAGGAAGTATCTGCATCAACTTTTAGAAGCTTCTCAACTAGCCTTTTGTTTTATGCTTTTAGAGTTTGAATCTCTATGGAAAGATTCATTTCTCTAGTCCTTGAATCCTCATAGGATTTATAGGCTCGAGCAGTATCATTCCAGAGAGTTCGTCTATTCTCATTTAAGGCTTCATGTTCTTTTGAGAGCTCTGTTAACTTTTTCTGTAAATATTTCTTTTCACTTTCAAGTTGTTTGAGACTATTTTCTAAAGCTTCTTTTTCTTTTGAAAGTGACTTGGATGATTTTTTCAAGGTTTTGTAGGCCTTTGACAGAATAGAAGAGTTTGAAAGCAAATCATGATAAGCTTCTTGAAGTGAATTTAGATCATTAAAGTTTACCTCATCTTCTTCTGGTTCTGAAGAATCTGATGTAGTGTCTGCCATCAGATATATGTGTGCTTCCTCTTCCTCTTCATCGTCCGATGATGAGTCGTCATCCAGATCTTCCCATGTGGACATCAGAACCTTTTTGCCCTTCTTTTTGTTGAAGCTTTTCTTCTTCTTTTCCTTGCTCTTGTCAAGATCTGGGCATTCTGATTTGAAGTGTCTGGGCTTTTTGCATTCATAGCATACGATTGGACTTTTCTCCTTCTTTTCTTTGAGACCTTTCTTGTTCAGGTTTCTCCATCTGGATCCACCTTTCTTCTTCCACACAGAGTGGATTCTCTTGGATATGAAGGATAGCTCATCATCCTCGTCTGAGTCATCATCTTCAGATTGTTCGTCTGATGATGCTTCAACTTGCATGGCTTTGGACGACGATGCTTTCTTTGGCTTCTGGACGCTGAGTGCCAGAGACTTGCTTTTCTTGCCATCACCATCTTGTTGCAGTTCCAACTCATGCACCTTAAGGATTTCCATAAGCTCTTCTAAGGACATGTCATCCAGTCCTTTGGTTGCTCTCAAGGCTGTAACCTGTGGTCTCCATTGCCTAGCCAAACTCCTTAGAATTTTGTCAATATGTTCATAGTTATTGTAATCTTTACCATGTGCTCTAAGTTCATTTAGTATGGTTTGAAACCGTCCAAACATACTTTGTATGTCCTCGTTTCCTTCCATTCTAAACAATTCATATTGACGAGTAAGAAGGCTAAGTTTGTTACATTTTACCTGGGTAGAACCCTCATACGTTAACGCAAGAGTGTCCCACATTTGTTTTGCGCTTTTGAAACTGTGCACTTTGTTGTATTATTGTTCAGATAGTGCACACATGATGATATTTCTGGCTCTGGAGTTGAGATGAAATCTTTGTTTCTGCTCCTCCGTCCATCTAGCCTTTGAGATCTCATTGAGACTCTCATCAACTGGAATGTAGTTGCCCATCTCCTCAACGTCCCACATATCAATATGACAGGATTCAAAGAATGCTATCATTCTTTGCTTCCAATAATCATATTTGACACCCTTGAAGAGTGGTGGTCCATTCACAGCTTGTCCCTCGTTTTCCATCTTTCTTAGAAGCTGGTTTCCTCTGTACTGCCAAGTACTCAACCCGAGAGGCCGAGCTCTGATGCCAACTGAAATGTAGAAATTCACACTAGAAGGGGGATTGAATAGTGTGTAAGTTATATTATTAAAAAAAAAACTTTTCGCAAAGATGGAGATAAAATATCTTAGGTTTCACAAGGGGCTTGTAAAACACAAGATCACAGGTATCGTCCAATAGTTAAAATGTCAGTTTAGTGAAACTGCGTTTTCTTGTTAATCGTCCAGGCGTAAATAAGAAATTTTCGTAAATAGGATATAAAGAACCTTGTGCGCAAAGTGTGAAGAAATAACTTAAGAGAATAGTAAGTAAGCTTGAAAGCGATAGAGTAAAAACACTTGGTTTATATTGGTTCACTCAACCTGACCTACTTCCAGTTCTCCTTCAAAAACTTTGAAGGGTTCCACTAATCAAGTTCTTATTACAAACAAGTATTATATAGCCTGCCACTCCTGGCTACAAGTATTCTCTAGGCCACTTCTGGCACACCTTTAATCTCCCCCTGAGATTAAAGAACACCTAAGTATTCTTTGTCACTGAGCCACTCCTGGCTTTCCAAACAGAAACTGTTTGAGTACAAGTTAAATAAACAGCTCTCACAGAGAGGATATTACAATAAAAACTCAATTACACACAGAATAACTTAGCAAAGCTAAGTAGATTGCTCTTTTCGCACAAGTGTAGGTCATTCAATCGATTTGTCAGAGTTACAGCTCTTCTAAAAACCTAAAAAATTCTCTCTTCAAAATATGAGCTTGTTCCTCTATTTATAGGCAGCTTGGTGAAGATATCCGTTGTGGGATCTGAGGCTTTGCCAATAACCGTTCTCTCACAATCATATGACTGTTGCTACGTGTCAGCTTGGGGTGGAGAGATGGAGGAGATAACAGTACATGCAGTGCCTCCACTACTTGTACGATTTCTGCAGAGAGAGGCTTTTCTGCCCCCTGTGATACACTTTTCGGCCCATTGTGCAATTTTCATGCGAAATAAGACTTTTGGTTTTGGAGCCCCGTGATCCCTGGTGCACTCTTATGCATAAAAAACCATAATGCTTGGTGAAATACAGAGAAACACACTAGAAAGGGGGTTGAATAGTGTGTTTATATTTTCTTTGAAATCCTTTCGCAAATATGAAGATAATGTATCTTAAGTTTTACAAGAACCTTGTGAAACAGAAGGCTATGCTATCGTCCAGTGGTTCAAATACAACAGTTCAATGAAACTGCGTTTTTCGTTAGAACACACGTAAAATATTTTTGTAAATAAAATGTGTAAAGAAACTCTTTCGTGGTATGTGAAGAGATAACTTAAGAGATTTATGAGTAAACTAGAAAGCGAAAGAGTAGAACACTTAGTTTTATATTGGTTCACTCAAACTGAGCTACGTCCAGTTCTCCTTCAAAAATCTTTGAAGGGTTCTACTGATCAGAATCTGATTACAAACAAGTATTTTAACCTGCCACTTATGGCTACAAGTATTCTCTAGGCCACTCCTGGCACACCTTTTAATCTCCCCCTGAGATTAAAGCAAACCCAAGTATTCTTTAACACTAAGCCACTCCTGGCTTTCCAAACAGAAATTGTTCGAGTATAGAAAGAATGAATAGCTCTCACATAGAGGATATTACAATAATAATATTGAATACATAGAATCGCTTAGCAAAGCTAAGTAGAAAGCTCTTTTTTGCTTAGTGTGAATCGTCCAGTCGTTTTGACAGAGTTTCGGATCTTAATCAATCTTCGCTCTTTGATGCATGAGCTTGTTCCTCTATTTATAGGCAGCTTGGTGTAAAGTATCCATTGTGGGATATGTACCTTTGCCAATAGCAGTTCTCTTCCAAATATATGACCATTTTCCACGTGTCAGCTTAGGGTGGAGAGATAGAGGAGACAATCGTACATGTAGCGCCTCCACTTTTTGTACTATTTCTGCAGAGAAATGCTTTTCAGTCCCTGTACAATACTTTCCGAAAACTCAAATGAAATGTTATGTTAGAATGAGAGGGAATAATCAAATTTTCCAGAGAATCATCATCGAAAATGTATTGTCACATTATATAACTTTTAAGATAGAAAACAGAGTGTAAGTTATATAGGCATTGGACACTTGCTTTGCAAAAACATTGGACGCTGGTTGTTGTTCTTTACAAAACATATTTGGACGCTTTGCTTATAGAAATATAAGGACTAAGTTTGAGAGATACAATACCATTGCGGCAATGGACGACGTAGATCCTATAACACTCAAATAAGACCATTAGATACTCCAAAATTTATCCTTTATTTGTTATCATCAAAACCGAAATTTGAGGGGTTGGACATCGTCCAAAGTCTTAGAACTTAACACTTGGAGCACATTTCAGTTTTGAGGTCCGTGGCGCCCCGTGGTCCAATTTTGGTGCCGGTGGTGCATTTTCGGCCATTTGTGCAATTTTCGTTCGAAAATAAGACTTTTGGGTTTTGGTGCCCTGTGACACCTGCTGCTATCTTATGCAAAAAAAACAATAATGCTCATAGCAATTTTCAGTTTTGAGGTCTAAGGTGCCCCGTGGTCCAATTTTGGTGCCGGTGGTGCATTTTCGGCCATTTGTGCAATTTTCGTGCGAAAATAAGACTTTTGGGTTTTGGTTCCCCATGATCCCCAGTTCATTCTTATGCATAAAAAACCATAATGCTCGAAGCACTTTTCAGTTTTGAGGTCCGAGGTGCCCCGTGGTCCAATTTTGGTGCCCGTGGTGCATTTTCGGCCCATTATGCAATTTTCGTGCGAAAATAAGACTTTTGGGTTTTTGTGCCCCTTGATCCTTGGTGCAATCTTATGCATAAAAAACCATAATGCTCGGAAGACTTTTCAATTTTTAGGTTCGAGGTGCCCCGTGGTCCAATTTTGGTACTCGTGGTGCATTTTCGGTGATTTGTGAAATTTTTGTGCGAAAAGAAGACTTTTGGGTTTTGGTGCCCCGTGATCCCTGGTGTATTCTTATGGACAAAAATCCATAATGCTTAGAGCACTTTTCAATTTTAAGGTCCGTGGTGCCCCGTGGTCCAATTTTGGTGTCGGTCGTGCATTTTCGACCATTTAAGCAATTTTCGTGCTAAAAAATAAGCTTTTGGGTTTTGGTGCCCCGTGATCCCTGGTGCATTCTTATGCGTAAAAAAATATAGTGCTCGAAGAACTTTTAAGTTTCGAGGTCCGAGGTGCTCTGTGGTCCAATTTTGGTGGACGTGGTGCATTTTCGGCCCATTGTGAAATTTTCGTGCGAAAATAAGACTTTTGGATTTTCGTGCCCCGTGATCCCTGGTGCATTCTTATGCATAAAAAACCATAATGCTTGGAACACTTTCAGTTTTGAGGTCCGTGGTTCCCCGTGGTCTAATTTTGGATCCTGTGGTGCATTTTCGGCCGTTTGTGAAATTTTCATTCGAAAATAAGACTTATGGGTTTTGGTGCCCCGTGATCCCTGGTGCATTCTTATGCATAAAAAACCATAATTCTCGGAACACTTTTTAGTTTTGAGGTCCGTGGTGCCTCGTGGTCCAATTTTGGTGCCGGTGGTGCATAGTAGGCCATTTGTGCAATTTTCGTGCGAAAATAACACTTTTGGGTTTTGGTGCCCCGTGATCCCTGGAGCATTCTTATGCATAAAAAACCGTAATGCTTGGAGCACTTTTCAATTTTGAGGTCCGAGGTGCCTCGTGGTCCAATTTTGGTGCCCGTGGTGCATTTTCGACCAATTATGCAATTTTTGTGTGAAAATAAGCCTTTTGGTTTTTGGTGCCCCATGATCCCTGGTGCATTCTTATGCATAAAAAACCATAATGCTCGAAGCACTTTTCAGTTTTGAGGTCCAAGGTGCATCGTCGTCCAATTTTGGTGCTCGTGGTGCATTTTCGGCCCATTGGGCAATTATCGTGCGAAAATTAGAATTTTGGGTTTTGGTGCCCCGTGATCCCTGGGGCATTCTTATACATATAAAATCATAATGCTTGGAGCACTTTTCCATTTTGAGGTCTGTGGTGTCCAGTGGTCAAATTTTGTTGCCCGTGGTGTATTTTCGGCACATGGTACAATTTACGTGCGAAAATAAGACTTTTGGGTTTTGGTGCCCCGTGATCCCTGGTGTATTCTTATGGACAAAAAACCATAATGCTCAGAGCACTTTCCAATTTTAAGGTCCGTGGTGCCCCGTGGTCCAATTTTGGTGCCGGTCGTGCATTTTCGGCCATTTAAGCAATTTTCGTGCTAAAAAATAAGACTTTTGGGTTTTGGTGCCCCGTGATCCCTGGTGCATTCTTATGCGTAAAAAACTATAGTGCTAGAAGAACTTTTAAGTTTCGAGGTCCGAGGTGCCCTGTGGTCCAATTTTGGTGCCCGTGTTGCATGCTCGGCGATTAGTGCAATTTTCGTGCGAAAATAAGACTTTTGGGTTTTGGTGCCCCGTGAACCCTGGTGCATTCTTATGCATAAAAAACCATAATGTTTGAAGCACTTTTCAGTTTTGAGGTCCGAGGTGCCCTATGGTCCAATTTTGGTGCCCGTGGTGCATTTTCGGCCCATTGTGAAATTTTCGTGCAAAAATAAGACTTTTGGATTTTCGTGCCCCGTGATCCCTGGTGCATTCTTATGCATAAAAAACCATAATGCTCGGAGAACTTTTCAGTTTTGAGGTCCAAGGTACCCCGTGGTCCAATTTTGGTTCCTGTGGTGCATTTTCCTCCCATTGTACAATTTTCATGCGAAAATAAAACTTTTGGGTTTTGGCACCCCGTAGTCCCTGTGCATTCTTATGCATAAAAAACCATAATGCTTGGAGCACTTTTCAGTTTTGAGGTTCGAGGTGCCTTGTGGTCCAATTTTGGTGGACGTGGTGCATTTTTGGCCTATTGTGCAACTTTCGTGCGAAGATAAGGCTTTTCGGTTTTGGTGCCCCGTGATCCTTGGTGAATTCTAATGCATAAAAAACCATAATGCTTGGAACACTTTTCAGTTTTGAGGTCCGTGGTTCCCCGTGGTCCAATTTTGGATCCTGTGGTGCATTTTCGGCCATTTGTGAAATTTTCATTCGAAAATAAGACTTATGGGTTTTGGTGCCCCGTGATCCCTGGTGCATTCTTATGCATAAAAAACCATAATTCTCGGAACACTTTTTAGTTTTGAGGTCCGTGGTGCCTCGTGGTCCAATTTTGGTGCCGGTGGTGCATAGTAGGCCATTTGTGCAATTTTCGTGCGAAAATAACACTTTTGGGTTTTGGTGCCCCGTGATCCCTGGAGCATTCTTATGCATAAAAAACCGTAATGCTTGGAGCACTTTTCAATTTTGAGGTCCGAGGTGCCCCTTGGTCCAATTTTGGTGCCCGTGGTGCATTTTCGACCCATTATGCAATTTTTTTGTGAAAATAAGCCTTTTGGTTTTTGGTGCCCCATGATCCCTGGTGCATTCTTATGCATAAAAAACCATAATGCTCTAAGCACTTTTCAGTTTTGAGGTCCAAGGTGCATCGGCGTCCAATTTTGGTGCCCGTGGTGCATTTTCGGCCCGTTGTGCAATTATCGTGCGAAAATTAGAATTTTGGGTTTTGGTGCCCCGTGATCCCTGTGGCATTCTTATACATATAAAATCATAATGCTTGGAGCACTTTTCCTTTTTGAGGTCTGTGGTGTCCAGTGGTCAAATTTTGTTGCCCGTGGTGTATTTTCGGCACACGGTACAATTTACGTGCGAAAATAAGACTTTTGGGTTTTGGTGCCCCGTGATCCCCGGTGCATTCTTATGCATAAAAAACTATAATGCTTAGAACACTTTTCAGGTTTGAGGTCCGTGGTGCCCCGTGGTTTACTTTCGGCCTATTGTGCAATTTTCGTGCAAAAATAACACTTTTGGGTTTTGGTGCCCCGTGATCCATCGTAGATTCTTATGCATAAAAAACCATAATGCTCGGAGCACTTTTCTGTTTTGAGGTCCATGGTGCCTCGTGGTCCAATTTTGGTAATTGTGATGAATTTTCGGCATATGGTGCAATTTCATGCCAAAATAAGACTTTTGGGTGTTGGTGCCCCGTGATACCTGGTGCACCCTTATGCATAAAAAACCATAATGCACTAAGAACTTTACAATTTTGAGGTCCGTGGTGCCCCGTGGTGCATTTTCAGCTCATTGTGCAATTTTCGTGCGAAATTAAGACCACTAGGTTTTGGTGTCCCGTGATCCTTGGTTCATTCTTATGCATAAAAAACCATAATGCTTGGACCACTTTTCAGTTTTGAAGCCCGTGGTGCCCCAGGGTCCGATTTTGGTGCCCCATGGTGCATTTTTCGTCCATGGTGCAATTCGTCCCAAAATAAGACATTTTGGTTTTGGTTCCCCGTCATCCTTGGGGCATTTTTATATATAAAAAACCATAAGGCTTCCAGCACTTTTCAGTTTTGAGGTCCGTGGTGCCCCGTGGTCAAATTTTGGTGCCCGTGGTGCATTTTCGGCCAATTGTGCAATTTTCGTGCGAAAATAAGACTTTTGGGTTTTGGTGCCCCATGATCCCTGGTGCATTCTTATGCATAAAAAATGATAATACTCGGTAGTGCATATTCGGCCATTTGTGCATTTTTTGTACGAAAATAGGACTTTTGGGTTTTGGTGCCCCGTGATCCATAGTGCATTTTTATTCATAAAAGACAAAAATGCTCAGAGCACTTTTCAGTTTTGAGGTCCGTGGTGTCCAGTGGTCCAATTTTGGGGCCCCGTGAGGCAATTTTGTGCCATGGTGCAATTTCTGTGCCAAAATAAGACTTTTGGGTTTTGGTGCCCCATGAACCTTGGGTATTCTTATGCATAAAAAACCATTATTCTCAAAGCACTTTTTAGTTTGGAGGTCTGTGGTTCCCCGTGGTCCAGTTTTAGTGCCCGTCGTACATTTTCCACCCATTGTGCAATTTTCGAGCGAAAATAAGACTTTTGGGTTTTAGTGCACCGTGATCCTTGGTGCTTCCGTATGCATAAAAAATCATAATGCTCGGAGCACTTTTCAGTTTTGAGGTCCGTGGTGCAATTTTCGTGCCAAAATAAGAATTTTGGGTTTTGGTGCCCCGTGATCCCTGGGGCATTCTTATACATAAAAAACCGTAATGCTTGGAGCACTTTTCAATTTGGAGGTCCGTGGTATCCAGTGCTCAAATTTTGTTGCCCGTGGTGCATTTTCGGCACATGGAGGAATTTTCATGCCAAAATAAGACTTTTGGGTGTTGGTGCCCCGTGGTCCAATTTTGGTGCCCGTGGTGCATCTTCAGCCCATTGTGCAATTTTCGTACGAAAATAAGACCTTTGGGTTTTAGTGCCTCCTGATCCCTGGTTCATTGTTACGCATAAAAAACCATAATGCTCGGAGCACTTTTTCAGTTTTGAGGTTCGTGGTGCCCCATAGTACAATCTTGGTGTCGGTGGTGCATTTTCGGCCATTTGTGCAACTTTCGTGTGAAAATAAGACTTTTGGGTTTTGGTGCCCCGTGAACCCTGGTGCATTCTTATGCATAAAATACCATAATGCTCAGAGCACTTTTCAATTTTGAGGTCCGAGGTGCCCCACGGTCCAATTTTGGTGCACGTGGTGCATTTTCGGCCCATTGTGCAATTTTCGTGCGAAAATAAGACTTTATGGTTTTGGTGCCCCATGATTCTTGGTGTATTCTTATGCATAAAAAACCATAATGCTCAGAACAGTTTTCAGTCTTGAGGTCCGAGGTGCCCCGTGGTCCAATTTTGGTGCACGTGGTGCATTTTCGGCCCATTGTGCAATTTTTGTTCGAAAATAAGACTTTTTGGTTTTGGTGGCCCGTGATATTTTGTGCATTCTTATGCATAAAAAACAATAATGCTTGGAACAGTTTTCAGTCTTGAGGTTTGTGGTGCCCCGTGGTCTAATTTTGGTGGCGGGGGTGCATTTTCGACAATTTGTGCAATTTTCATGAGAAAATAAGAATTTTGGGTTTTGGTGCCCCGTGTTCCCTGGTGAATTCTTATGCATAAAAAACAATAATGCTTAGAACACTTTTCAATTTTGAGGTCCGTGGTGGCCCGTGATCCCATTTTAGTGCGGGTACTGCATTTTCGACCATTTGTGCAATTTTTTACGAAAATAAAAATTTTGGGTTTTGGTGCCCCGAGATCCCTGGTGCATTCTTATGCGTAAAAAACCATAATGCTCGTAGCACTTTTCAGTTTTGAGGCCCGAGGTGCCCCGTGGTCCAACTTTGGTGCCCGTGGTTCATTTTCGGCCCATTGTGCAATTTTCGTTCGAAAATAAGACTATTGGGTTTTGGTGCCCAGTGATCCCTGGGGCATTCTTATCCATAAAAAACCATAATGCTTGGAGCAATTTTCAGTTTTGAGGTCCGTGGTGCCCCACGGTCCAATTTTGGTGCCGGTGTTACATTTTCGGCCATTTGAGAAACTTTCATGCGAAATAAGACTTTTGGGTTTTGGTGCCCCGTGATCCCTGGTTTATTCTTATGCATAAAAAATGATAATGCTCGGAGCACTCTTAAGTTTTGAGGTCCGAGGTGCCCCGTAGTCCAGTTTTGGTGTCGGTGGTGCATTTTCAGCCATTTGTGAAATTTTCGTGCGAAAATAAGAGTTTTGGGTTTTGGTGCCCCATGATCCTTGGTGCATTCTTATGCATAAAAAACCTAAAGCTCGGAACACTTTTTGGTTTTGAGGACCGTGGGGCCCCGTGGTCCAATTTTGGTGTCGGTGGTGCATTTTCGGCCATTTCTACAATTTTCGTGCGAAAATAAGACTTTTTGGGTTTTGGTGCCCCATGATCCCTGGTGCATTCTTATCCATAAAAAAGCATAATTCTTCGAGCACTTTTCAGTTTTGAGGTCCGTGGTGCCCCGCGGTCCAATTTTGGTGTCGGTGGTCCATTTTCAGTCATTTGTGAAATTTTCGTTCGAAAATAAGACTTTTGGGTTTTAGTGTCCCGTGTTTCCAGGTGCATTCTAATGCATAAAAAACCATAATGCTTAGAGAACTTTTAAGTTTTGAGGTTCGAGGTGCCTCGTGGTCAAATTTTGGTGCTCAAGGTGCATTTTCGGCCTATTGTGCAATTTTTGTGCGAATATAAGACTTTTGGGTTTTGGAGCCCTGTGATCCCTGTTGCATTGTTATGCATAAAAAACCATAATGCTCTGAGAAATTTTAAGTTTTGAGGTCCGAGGTGCCCCGTGGTCCAATATTGGTGCCCGTGGTGCATTTTCGGATCATTGTGCAATTTTCATGCGAAAATAAGACTTTTGGGTTTTGGTGCCCCGTGATCCCTGGTGCATTTTATTGCACAAAAAACTATAATGCTCATAGAACTTTTAAGTTTTGAGCTCCGATGTGCCCCGTGGTCCAATTTTGGTGCCTGTGGTGCATTTTCGGTCCATTATGCAATTTTTGTGCGAAAATAAGACTTTTGGTTTTTGGTGCCCCGTGATCCCTGGTGCATTCTTATGCAGAAAAAACCATAATGCTCACAACACTTTTCAGTTTTGAGGTTTGTGGTGCCAAGTGGTCCAATTTTGGTGCTGGTGGTTCATTTTCGGCCATTTGTGAAATTTTGGTGCGAAAATAATACTTTTGGGTTTTGGTGTCCCATAATTCCTGGTGCATTCTAATTCATAAAAAACCATAATGCTTAGAGAACTTTTAAGTTTTGAGGTCTGAGGTGCCTCGTGGTCCAATTTTGGTGCCCGTGGTGCATTTTTGGCCCATTGTGCAATTTTCGTGCAAAAGTAAGACTTTTGGGTTTTGGTTCCCCGTGATCCCTGGTTCATTCTTATGCATAAAACACCATAATGCTTGGAACACTTTTCAGTTTTGAAGTCTGTGGTGCCCCGTGGTCCAATTTTGGTGTCCGTGGTGCATTTTCAACCTTTTGTGCAATCTTCGTGCGAAAATAAGACTTTTGGGTTTTGGTACCCCATGTTCCCTGGTGCATTCTTATCCAAAAAGAACCATAATGCTTGGATCACTTTTCAGTTTTGAGGTCTGTGGTGCCCCGTGGTCCAATTTTGGAGCCGGTGGTGCATTTTCGGCCCATTGTGCAATTTTCGTGCGAAAATAAGATTTTGGGTTTTGGTACCCCGTGATCCCTGGTGCATTCTTATGCATAAAAAACCATAATGCTCGGAACACTTTTCAGTTTTGAGGTCTGTGGTGACCCGTGGTCCAATTTTGGTGCCGGTGCTGCATTTTCGGCCATTTGTGAAATTTTTGTGTGAAAATAAGACTTTTGGGTTTTGGTGCCCCGTGATCCTTGGTGCATTCTTATGCATAAAAAACCATAATGCTCGAAACACTTTTCAGTTTTGAGGTCCGGGGTGCCCCTGTGGTCCAATTCTGGTGCCGGTGGTGAATTTTCGGCCATTTGTGTAATTTTCGTGCGAAAATAAGAATTTTAGGTTTTGGTGCCACGTGATACTTGGTGCATTCTTATACATAAAAAACCATAATGCTCGGAGAACTTTTAAGTTTTGAGGTCCGAGGTGCCCCGTGGTCCAATTTTGGTGCCCGTGGTGCATTTTTAGCCCAATGTGCAATTTTCGTGCGAAAGTAAGACTTTTGAGTTTTGGTGCCCCGTGATCCCTGGTGCATTCTTATGCATAAAAAACCATAATGCTTGGAACACTTTTAAATTTAGAGGTCCGTGGTGCCCTGTGGTCCAATTTTGGTATCGGTGGTGCATATTCGGCCATTTGTGCAATTTTATTGTGAAAATATGACTTTTGGGTTTTGGTGCCCCGTGATCCCTAGTGCATTCTAATGCATAAAAAACCATAATACTTGGAGGACTTTTCAGTTTTGAGGTCCGTGGTGCCCCGTGGTCCAATTTTGGTGCCTGTGGTGCATTTTTGGCCATTTGTGAAATTTTCGTGCGAAAATAAGACTTTTGGGTTTTGGTGCATTGTTATGCATAAAAAACCATAATGCTCGGTGAACTTTTAAGTTTCGAGGTCTGAGGTGCCCCGTGGTCAAATTTTGGTGCCTGTCGTGCATTTTCGGCCTATTTTACAATTTTCGTGCGAAAATATGACTTTTATGTTTTGGTGCCCCGTGATCCCTGGTGCATTCTTATGCATAAAAAACCATAATGTTTCGAACACTTTTGGTGTCGGTGGTACATTTTCGGGCATTTGTGTAATTTTTGTGTGAAAATAAGACTTTTGGGATTTGGTACCCCATGATCCTTGGTGCATTCTTATGCATAAAAAACCATAATTCTTGGAGCACTTTTCAGTTTTGAGGTCCGTGGTGTCCCGTGGTCCAATTTTGGTGCTGGTGGTCCATTTCCGGCCATTTGTGCAATTTTCGTGCGAAAATAAGACTTTTGGATTTTGGTGCCCCTTGATCCTTGGTGCATTCCTATGCATAAAAAACCATAATGCTCGGAACAGTTTTCAGTCGTGAGATTCGTGGTGCCCGGTGGTCCAATTTTTGTGCCGGGGGTGCATTCTCGGCCATTTGTGCAATTTTCGTGCGAAAATAATACTTTTGGGGGATACCAGAATCCCAACCCGAAGAACAACAACAACAACTTAGAGTGCTATAGGTGTGGAGGACCACATCTAGCAAGGAACTGTAACCAGTCACAATTTGTTATTTGTAACAATTGCGGGAAAATGGGGCACGCAGCTAAGAACTGTTGGGCTGCTCCGAGGATCACCAGAGGTGCCGAAAATGCGATGAAGGACAATCAAGGGAGACCAAGGGTAGCTGTGAAGGTATTTGCTATGAGTGGCTTCGAGGTCACTGCATCTGATGACCTAATCCAAGGTTAGTAAATTTCGGGGACGAAATTTCTAAAAGGGTGGGAGAGTTGTAACACCCTGAAAATTTCGACTTAGTTATATAAGTATATACATACATATATATATATACATATATATATATATATACATATATATATATACACACACATATATATATATATATATACATACATATATATAAATATGTATATATTTATATAATTCTCTGTAAGTAACTCTCTGGAATTAATTTTCTACAATTAATTCTCTGTAGTTACTTTCCTGTGTTTTTGTTTGTAAGTTGCTATAAAATTCTATGTGATTGAATTGTCTATGTTGTGTATTTATTTATTTAATTATGCAGTGTAATATGTACTTAATGATCAAGTACGTATATTGTCTGTGTATGATTATCTGTTATACCTGCTAGTAATTAATTGAGCTGAGATTAATTACTAGTAGTAAAATATTTATAATATCTATTGCTATGCACTAATTAATCTATTGTTTGCAGATTGGTTTTAAGTATTTTAATTATATTAAATTCTAGTAACTTGCACACCAAGTTACCTCTTATAAAGTTTATCGGTAAATAATTTCTTTACAGAGGAAATTTTATTTGAGCTACTAGAAAAGTTTTTATTACTAGAAGTTTTATAAAATTAATTAGATGTTTGAATTTAAGTTTTAAAATTTTAAAACACACCTCTTTACGATTACACAGTATAAAATTACACTGTGTAAATTAAATTGAGTAACCAAAGTCCGTAATCCTAAGCTAATGACACAACATTACATGCAAAGCCTAAACTAATGACACCTAAGCTAATGCATACATGCATGTCATCTATGATCAACACCTAAGCATCACTAAGACAACACCTAATCCCATGCACTTAACCTAAGCTTGACACCTAACTACCCAAAACCCCACGGCCAAACCGAACAACACAACACTAATCTCATTTTCTCTCACTCACCTAAACACCAAACTTAATCTCTAAGTCTTGAACAAGAAAAAAAATCCTCTCATCTCTCTCTTTTCTTCTCTTGGCCGAGAGCTAGAGGAAGGCAAGGGAGGCCATTGAAGAGCTTGGTGGTTGCATGCAAAGCTTGGATCATCACCAACACATCCTCTAGTTCTCATTTCCACTTTCACCTCTTCTCCTTTTCAGTTGAATTTCAACACTAGGTAAGGGGAACTCTCTTATGGATTCTTGTTTTCTTTTTCTGTTGAGAATATGGTTAAGGGCTAGGGGCCTTAACTATAGCATCCATGCATGCCTCCATTGATAAGAATTGTGATGTGTTTGAATTGTTTGTTGAATTGAAATTGGATGGGTAGTGTTGAATTCTCTTTGGCAGTAATTGTGAGCCTTTGCATGTGGGTAGTAAATTCATTTTTCACCTTGTAATTGGAATGAAAATGGCCCTGGAAACAAGTGAGGTCATGTACCATTTTCTCAAAATGGTTTGATCAAGTTTTCTTTAAAAATGTTAACTAAAATTCGTTGGCAGTGGTTGTATTTTCGTTTAGCGTGGAACAACCCTCACTGTTTTGCCATTTTTGAAAGATCTAACCGTTAGTTTTTTTGTGAAATTTGTTTAGAATCAAAATAGACACAAAACAAAACAACTTTTGTGTTGATACCTTTGAAAAATAATATCATCTTGGGGTCATCCATGGCTCGAAATTGGACTGTCCTGTTTTGGGGTTTCACTGGAACAAGGCTCGGTTTTTGTTAAAATTATCCCTGTGTACTTAATGTTTTTGAAATATAATTAAACCTTTAAAAACTATACACAATAATATTTTTAACCATGTATATTACAAAAATTACCAAGCACAATTTACAAATTAATTTTTCAAAAAGAAACAGAACAAGGGTTTTGGACCCTGTTTTGAGTCAAAAATTGTAGGTTGTTAGGAATATTTTTACTGAGAACAATAGAAAATGAATTTGGTAGAAAGAAATACCTTTTTTGAAATATCAAGATGTTATATTTAAACTTTAAAAAGTTTCATCTAATTTAGCTTTGGGAAGTGGGAGAAATTTACATTTCTTTGAGCTATGTTCAGTGAGCACTCAAAATCCAGGGCTGCTAACTTAGAAATTTTTTTATAAAATTTTATAAATTTTTATTTTATAAGTGGGATACCTTTCTGTAAACTAGATTTCAAGAGCTTCAATTTAATATAAAAAGTTTTCAATTCCGAGGTCATTTGCTACAATCAGTGAGAGCTCACATTCAGTATTGCCAAAGAGAAATATGCCTTTTTAGTCAATTGTGTTACCATATGTGTGTTATTTTGAATTGTGGCAATTATAATTATTAATTATGATTTTGTAAGGCAGTGGATATGTAATATCCATTGACCTATTCTGTTTTGGGTTTAAGTCCCAAAAATTTGAATCTTGGGTACTAAATCTTTGAAAGTGTGGTTTTGTGTGCTTTTATGATACAGTCCAAAGGACTGTAGGTTGAACTTTTTGATAAAATTGTTTGTCTGTGTGATGTGTTCACAAGACTCGGGCGCGAGTACTTGTGTTGACTAGAACTATGTTCTAGTGTTTTTGGCTAGACTGCCATGTAACAGATAAATGAAACTTGAACAGTGAGCACAATTAATTAGACTAAAAGATTTATTTTATTTTTATTAAATAGAAATTAATTAACGAACTCTTTATTTTATACATTGGACATAGAAAGAATTTAGGACCTTGGCGTGGATGAATCAATGGTAAGTTATTAATTATTAAAAATTATAGAAATTAATGAGAGGGTGAGGTACAAATAAAACTTAACAAGATTTTGTTACGTGTTGTGAATCATGTTGATTTCTGAGAGTCGTGTAATGGAATTGCGTGTGCGCGGTGATTCATGGGAACTGCAAGATGAAAAGAGAGTCATGTGGAGTGTTCCAGCTGTGAGAATAACAAAGAGAGGGGGTAGTTTGAAAGATGTATCACGACGTAATGTGACGGTCACACATAGAAAGGTGATGGAGGCAAATGTCCTCACACATATGATTTTTTAGCAGAGACGGGGTCTCAGGCTCGGCGTCTATTCGACTGTCCAATACCATGTGCAGCGAAACCCCACTATGACGAGGAAGAACAATCCTTGTGAGGAGAGTTGTGGAGGAGTCAGTCCTCCGAGTATTGGATGATCATATTTGGTACCTGGGAGATGATCGTAAGCAAATTGACCTTGGAGGGTAAGGCACTGAGTTGTGATGATAGATCACATAGCTGACTCGGCCACCCTGACAAAAATACGAGACATCATCGGTTGGAGAGAGCCCACCATAGTACCATGGTTAGAGGTGTACTCCCAACAGTCATCCAACTCAATTGTGTAAGACCACTGAGTTCTGGGAGTTCCAGTGGCAGCTGGCCAGTAAGAAAGGATTTACAGAATTAGTGAAAGGAAACGATTAGGATTACGAGTGTGAACGTTAGGCAACCACATGGCGATGGTGGACAGGATTTTGTTTGTGACTTGTAAAGTCGTTCTTTGTGTGCTGCTTGATGAAGCAGAGAGTTCACCCTTCTGTTTATTTTCTTTTAGGGGCAGATGGCAGCGGAGGACTCAACCCTTCATTAGAGGAATGAGAGCATATTTGGGAGATGGATAACAGTTGTGGTCCAGGGCGTAGATCACATCTTGGGCTACATCCGGTTCGCACGAATGCCCATGTATGACCCTTGGGGCTTAGGATCTCTGCATAGGGTGGGAGTTTCTTTTCTTTGTCATGTATCTAGTTGGGGTAGACATAGGCACTCAGATTTCTTTTGTTATGTGTATATGTCAGTCATCATGTCATATGACTATGTTCTAGTTTTCCCGTAAATTTTCTTTCTACGTGTTTACTATTATGCTCCGGGGGTACATTATGTTAAACACTTTCAGATATGCGTATGTTATATTTCAGTCAAAATTATCAATTGTATTTACATATTTCTACTCCTTCGAAAACTTAAAACCGTTCCTTTACAATCAAAATAATGCCACAACCTTCTCTGCCAAATTATATTAACGCATTATAAGTATTAAAACGAAGCGCAACTTTCGAAATTAAAATTAAGGAAAAAGTTTGTTTTAAAAAAAATATATCCATAAAATCCCAATTAAGTTTTCTTAATTTCCCTAGATTTTCGTAAGTAAATTAATAAAAATGTGTTGTGAAATAATTAATTGAATTAAACCTCGCACATTTCCATAATAGAAATTAGGGTGTTACAGGGAGCACTTTTAAGTATTGTGGTCCGCGGTGCCCCGTGGTCCAATTTTGGTGCTGGGGATGCATTTTCGTCCATTATGAGCAATTTTCGTGCGAAAATAAGACTTTTGGGTTTTGGTGCATCGTGATCCCTAGTGCATTCTTATGCATAAAAAACCATAATGCTCAAAGCACTTTTCAATTTTGAGGTCCGAGGTGCCCCGTGGTCCAATTTTGTTGCCCGCGGCCCATTGTGCAATTTTCGTGTGAAAATAAGACTTTTGGGTTTTGGTGTCTCGTGATCCCTGGTGCATTCTTATGCATAAAAAACCATTATGATTAGAACTCTTTTCAGTTTTCAGGTCCGTGGTGTCCCGTGGTCGAATGTTGGTGCCGGTGGGCCATTGTCGGCCATGTGAGCAATTTTGGTGGGAAAATAAGACTTTTGGATTTTGGTGCCCCGTTATCCCTGGTGCATTCTTATGCATAAAAAACCATAATGCTTGGAAAACTTTTCATTTTTGAGGTCTGAGGTGCCCTGTGGTCCAATTTTGGTGTTGTGGTGGATTTTCGGCCATTTATGAATTTTTCGTGCAAAAATAAGACTTTTGCGATTTGTTGCCCCGTGATCCCTAGTGCATTCTTATGAATAAAAACCATAATGTTAGGAGCACTTTTCAGTTTTAAGGTCCGAGGTGCACCGTGGTTCAATTTTGGTTCCCATGGTGCATTTTCGCCCCATTGTGCAATCTTCGTGCGAAAATAAGACTTTTGGGTTTTGGTGCCCCATGATCCCTGGTGCATTCTTATGCAAAAAAAAACCATAATACTTGGAACACTTTTCAATTTTGAGGTCCGTGGTGCCCCGTGGTCCAATATTGGTGCCGGTGGTGCATTTTCGGCCATTTGTGCAATTTTCATGCGAAAATAAGACTTTGGAGTTTTGGTGCCCCGTGATCCCTGGTGCATTCTTATGCATAAAAAACCATAATGCTTGGAGCACTTTTCAGTTTTGAGGCCCGAGGTGCCCCGTGGTCCAATTTTGGTGCCGGTGGTGCATTTTCGGCCATTTGTGCAATTTTCGTGCGAAAATAAGACTTTCGGGTTTTGGTGCCCCGTGATCCCTGGTTCATTCTAATACATAAAAAACCATAATTCTTGGACAAATTTTCAATTTTGAGGTTCGTGGTGCCCCATGGTCCAATTTTGGTGCCTGTGGTGCATTATCGGCGATTTGTGAAATTTTCGTGCGACAATAAGACTTTTGGGTGTTGGTGCCCCGTGATCCTTGGTGCATTCTTATGCATAAAAAACCATAATGCTCATAGCACTTTTTAGTTTTGAGGTTCAAGGTACCCCGTGGTCCAATTTTGGTGCACGTGAAGCATTTCTGACCCTATGGGAGATTTTCGTGCGAAAATAAGACCTTTGGGTTTTGGTGCCCCTTGATCCCTGGTTCATTCTTATACATAAAAAACCATAATGCTTGGAGTACTTTTCAGTTTTGAGGTTTGTGGTGCCACGTGGTCCAATTTTGGTGCCGGTGGTGCATTTGCGGCCATTTGTACAATTTTCGTACAAAAATAAGACATTTGGGTTTTGGAGCCCTGTGAACCATGGTGCATTTGTATGCATAAAAACCATAATGCTCGGAACAGTTTTCAGTCTTGAGGTTCATGGTGTCCTGTGGTCCAATTTTGGGGCCGGTGATGCATTTTCCGCCATTTTGTGCAATTTTCGTGCGAAAATAACACTTTTGGGTTTTGGTGCATCGTGATCCCTGATGCATTCTTATTCATAAAAAACTGTAATGCTCAAAGCACTTTTCAGTTTTCAGGTCCGAGGTGCCCAGTGGTCCAATTTTGGTGCACGCGCCCATTGTGCAATTTTCGTGTAAAATAAGACTTTTGGGTTTTGGTTCCCCATCATCCCTGGTGCATTCTTATGCATAAAAAACCATTATGATCGGAACTCTTTTCAGTTTTGAGGTCCGTGGTGCCCCGTGGTCGAATGTAGGTGCCGGTGGGGCATTTTCGGCCATGTGAGCAATTTTGGTGCGAAAATAAGACTTTTGAATTTTGGTGCGAAAATAAGACTTTTGAATTTTGGTGTCCCGTTATCCCTGGTGCATTGTTATGCATAAAAAACCATAATGCTTGGAAAACTTTTCATTTTTGAGGTCTGAGGTGCCTTGTGGTCCAATTTTGGTGCATGTGGTGGATTTTCGGCCATTTATGAATTTTTCGTGCAAAAATAAGACTTTTGGGTTTTGGTGCCCCGTGATCCCTGGTGCATTCTCATGCATAAAAAACCATAATGTTCAGAGCACTTTTCAGTTTTAAGGTCTGAGGTGCACCGTGGTCCAATTTTGGTTCCCATGGTGCATTTTCGGCCCATTGTGCAATTTTCGTGCAAAAATAAGACTTTTGGGTTTTGATGCCCCGTGATCCCTGGTGCATTTTTATGCATAAAAAACCATATTGCTTAGAGCACTTTTCAATTTTGAGGTCCGAGGTGCCCCGCGGTCCAATTTTTGTGCCCGTGGTGCATTTTCGGCCCATTGTGCAATTTTCGTGCAAAAATAAGACTTTTAGATTTTGGTGCCCCGTGATCCCTGGTGCATTCTTATGCATAAAAAATCCTAATGCTCGCAACACTTTGAGGTTTTGAGGTTCGAGGTGCCCCGTGGTCCAATTTTCATGCCGGTGGTGCATTTTCGGTCCATTGTCCAATTTTCGTTCGAAAATAAGACTTTTGGGTTTTGGTGCCCCGTGATCCCTGGTGCATTCTTATGCATAAAAAATCGTAATGCTTGGAGTACTTTTCAGTTTCGAGGTCCGTGGTGCCTCGTGGTCCAATTTTGGTGGTGGTGGTGGTGCATACTCGGCCATTTGTGCAATTTTCGTGCGAAAATAAGACCTTTGGGTTTTGGTGCCCCGTGATCCCTGGAGCATTCTTATACATAAAAAACCACAATGCTTAGAGCGCTTTTCAGTTTTGAGGTCCGTGGTGTCCCATGGTCCAATTTTGGTGCTTGTGGTGCATATTCGGCCATTTGTGAAATTTCGTGCGAAAATAAGGCTATTGGGTTTTGGTGCCCCGTGATCCTTGGTGCATTCTTATGCATAAAAAACCATAATGCTTGGAGCACTTTTCAGTTTTGAGTTCCGTGGTGCCCCGTGGTCTAATTTTGGTGCCGGTGTTGCATTTTCGGTCATTGTGCAATTTTCGTACAAAAATAAGACATTTGGGTTTTGGTACCCTGTGAACAATGGTGCATTTTTATGCATAAAAAACCATAATGCTCGGAACTCTATTCAGTTTTGAGGTCCGTGGTGCCCCGTGGTCCAATGTTGGTGCCGGTGGGGAATTTTCGGCCATTTGTGCAATTTTCATGCGAAAATAAGACTTTTGGGTTTTGGTGCCCTGTGAACCCTGGTGCTATCTTATGCATAAATAACCATAATGCTTGGAGCACTTTTGAGTTTTGAGGTACGAGGTGCCTCGTGGTCCAATTTTTGTGCACGTGTGCATTTTCGGCTCATTGTGCAATATTCGTGCGAAAATAAGAAGTTTGGGTTTTGGTGCCCCATGATCCTTGGTGGATTCTTATGCATAAAAAACCATAATGCTCAGAACAGTTTTCAGTCTTGAGGTTCGTGGTGTCCCGTGGTCCAATTTTGGTGCCGGGGATGCATTTTTGGCCATTTTGTGCAATTTTCGTGCGAAAATAAGACTTTTGGATATTGGTGCATCGTGATCCCTGGTGCATTCTTATGCATAAAAAACTATAATGCTCAAAGCACTTTTTTGTTTTGAGGTCCGAGGGGCCCCGTGGCCCAATTTTGGTGCCTGCGGCCCATTGTGCAATTTTCATGTGAAAATAAGACTTTTGGTTTTTGGTGCCCCGTGATCCCTGGTGCATTCTTATGCATAAAAAACCAATATAATCGGAACTCTTTTCAGTTTTGAGGTTCGTGGTGTCCCGTGGTCGAATGTTGGTGCCGGGGGGCATTTTCGGCCATGTGAGCAATTTTGGTGCGAAAATAAGACTTTTGGATTTTCGAGCCCCGTTATCCCTGGTGCATTCTTACACATAAAAAACTATAATGCTTGGAAAACTCTTCATTTTTGAGGTTTGAGGTGCCCTGTGGTTCAATTTTGGTGCCTGTGGTGCATTTTCGGCCATTTATGAAATTTTCGTGTGAACATAAGACTTTTGGGTTTTGGTGCCCCATGATCCCTAGTACATTCTTATGCATAAAAAACCATAATGTTCGGAGCACTTTTCAGTTTTAAGGTCCGAGGTGCACCGTAGTCCAATTTTGGTTCTCATGGTGCATTTTCGGCCCATGGTGCAATTTTCATGCGAAAATAAGACTTTTGGGTTTTGGAGCCCCGTGATCCTTGGTGCATTCTTATCCATAAAAAACCATAATGCACGGTAAAGTTTTCAGTCTTGAGGTTGGTGGTGCCCCATGGTCCAATTTTGGTGCCGGGGGTACATTTTCGGCCATTTGTGCAATTTTCGTGCGAAAATAAGATTTTTCGGTTTTGGAGCCCCGTTATCACTGGTGCATTCTTATGCATAAAAAACCATAATGCTTGGAGCACTTTTCAGTTTTGAGGTTCGTGGTGCCCCGTGGTCCAATTTTGGTGCTGGTGGTGTATTTACGACCATTTGTGCAATTTTCGTACAAAAATAAGACATTTGGGTTTTGGTGCCCTGTGAACCATGGCACATTTTTATGCATAAAAGACCATAATGCTCGGAACTCTTTTCAGTTTTGAGGTCCGTGGTGCCCCGTCGTCGAATGTTGGTGCCGGTGGGAAATTTTCGGCCATTTGTGCAATTTTCATGCGAAAATAAGACTTTTGGGTTTTGGTGCCCTGTGATCCCTAGTGCTTTCTTATGCATAAATAACCATAATGCTCGAAGCACTTTTCAGATTTGAGGTACGAGGTGCCCCGTGGTCCCATTTTGTGCACGTGTGCATTTTCCGCTCATTGTGCAATTTTCATGCGAAAATAAGACTTTTGGGTTTTGGTGCCCCGTGATCCTTGGTGGATTCTTATGCATAAAAAACCATAATGCTCGGAACAGTTTTCAGTCTTGAGGTTCGTGGTGTCCCGTGGTCCAATTTTGGTGTCGGGGATGCATTTTCGTCTATTTTGTGCAATTTTCGTGCGAAAATAAGACTTTTGGGTATTGGTGCATCGTGATCCCTGGTGCATTCTTATGCATAAAAAACCGTAATGCTCAAAGCACTTTTCCATTTTGAGGTCCGAGGTGCCCTGTAGTCCAATTTTGGTGCCCGCAGTCCATTGTGCAATTTTCGTGTAAAATAAGACTTTTGCGTTTTGGTGCCCCGTGATCCCTGGTGCATTCTTATGCATAAAAAACCATTATGATCGGAACTCTTTTCAGTTTTGAGGTCCGTGGTGCCCCGTGGTCGAATGTTGGTGCCGGTGGGGCATTTTCGGCCGTGTGAGCAATTTTGGTGCGAAAATAAGACTTTTGAATTTTGGTGCCCTGTTATCCATGGTGCATTGTTATGCATAAAAAACCATAATGCTTGGAAAACTTTTCATTTTTGAGGTCTGAGGTGCCCTGTGGTCCAATTTTGGTGCCTGTGGTGGATTTTCAGCCGTTTATGAATTTTTCATGCGAAAATAAGACTTTTGCGTTTTGGTGCCCCGTGATCCTTGGTGCATTCTCATGCATAAAAAACCATAATGTTTAGAGCACTTTTCAGTTGTAAGGTCTGAGGTGCACCGTGGTCCAATTTTGGTTCCCAAGGTGCATTTTCGGCCCATTGTTCAATTTTCATGTGAAAATAAGACTTTTGGGTTTTGGTGCCTCGTGATCCATGGTGCATTCTCATGCATAAAAAACCATAATGCTCAAAGCACTTTTCAGTTTTGAGGTCCGAGGTGCCCCGTTGTCCAATTTTGGTGTCTGCGGCCCATTGTGCAATTTTCATGTGAAAATAAGACTTTTGGGTTTTGGTGCCCCGTGATCCATGGTGCATTCTTATGCATAAAAAACCAATATAATCAGAACTCTTTTCAGTTTTGAGGTTTGTGGTGTCCCGTGGTCGAATTTTGGTGTCGGTGGGGCATTTTCGGCCATGTGAGCAATTTTGGTGCGAAAATAAGACTTTTGGATTTTCGAGCCCCGTTATCCCTGGTGCATTCTTACACATAAAAAACTATAATGCTTGGAAAACTTTTCATTTTTGAGGTTTGAGGCGCCCTGTGGTTCAATTTTGGTGCCTGTGGTGGATTTTTGGCCCATTGTGCAATTTTCGTGCGAAAATAAGACTTTTGGATTTTGGTGCCCCGTTATCCCTGGTGCATTCTTACGCATAAAAAACCATAATTCTTGGAAAAGTTTTCATTTTTGAGGTCTGAGGTGCCCTGTGGTCCAGTTTTTGTGCCTACGGTGCATTTTCGGCCATTTATGAAATTTTCGTGCGAACATAAGACTTTTGGGTTTTGGTGCCCCATGATCCCTAGTGCATTCTTATGCATAAAAAACCATAATGTTCGGAGCACTTTTCAGTTTTAAGGTCCGAGGTGCACCGTAGTCCAATTTTGGTTCTCATGGTGCACTTTCGACCCATGGTGCAATTTTCGTGCGAAAATAAGACTTTTGGGTTTTGGTGCCCCGTGATCCCTGGTGCAATCTTATGCATAAAAAACCAAAATGCTTGGAACGCTTTTCAGTTTTGAGTCCCGTGGTGCCCCGTGGTCCAATTTTGGTGTCGGTGGTGCATTTTCGGCCATTTGTGCAATTTTCGTGCGAAAATAAGACTTTTGGGTTTTCGTGCCCCGTGATCCCTGTGCATTCTTATGCACAAAAAACCATAATGCTCGGAGAGCTTTTCTGTTTTGAGGTCTAAGGCGCTCTGTGGTCCAATTTTCGTGCTCGTGGTGCATTTTTGGTCCATTGTGCAATTTTCATGCAAAAATAAGACTTTTGGGTTTTGGTGCCCCGTGATCCCTTGTGCATTCTTTTGCATAAAAAACCATTATGCTCAGAATTCTTTTCAGTTTTTAGGTTCGTGGTGCCCCATGGTCCAAAGTTGGTGTCAGTGGGGCATTTTCGGCCATGTGAGCAATTTTGGTGCGAAAATAAGACTTTTGAATTTTTGTGCCCCGTTATCCCTGGAGCATTCTTATGCATAAAAAACCATAATGCTTGGAAAACTTTTCAGTTTTGATTTATGAGGTGCCCCGTGGTCCAATTTTGGTGCCTGTGGTGCATTTTCGGCCATTTATGAAATTTTTGTGCGAACATAAGACTTTTGGGTTTTGGTGCCCCGTAATCCCTGGTGCATTCTTATGCATAAAAAACCATAATGTTTGGAGTACTTTTCAGTTTTAAGGTCCGAGGTGTACCGTGTTCCAATTTTGGTGCCTATGGTGCATTTTCGGCCATTTTGTGCAATTTTCGTGCGAAAATAAGACTTTTGGGTTTTGGTGCCCCGTGATGCCTGGGGCATTCTTATGCATAAAAAACCATAATGCTTGGAGTACTTTTTAGTTTTGAGGTCCGTGGTGCCTCGTGGTCCAATTTTGGTGCCGGTGGTGCATACTCGGCCATTTGTGCAATTTTCGTGCGAAAATAAGACCTTTGGGTTTTGGTGCCCCGTGATCCCTGGTGCATTCTTATACATAAAAAACCATAATGCTTGGAGCACTTTTCAGTTTTGAGGTTCGTGGTGCCCCGTGGTCCAATTTTGGTGCCGGTGGTGCATTTTCGGCCATTTGTGCAATTTTCGTGCCAAAAATAAGAATTTTGGGTTTTGGTGCCCTGTGAACCCTGGTGCATTCTTATGAATAAAAAACCATAATGCTTAGAGCACTTTTCAGTTTTGAGGCCCGAGGTGCCCCGTGTTCCAATTTTGGTGCACGTGGTGTATTTTCTGCCCATTGTGCAATTTTCGTGCGAAAATAAGACTCTTGGGCTTTGGAGCCCCGTGATCCTTGGTGCATTCTTACGCATAAAAAACCATAATGCACGGAAAATTTTTCAGTCTTGAGGTTGGTGGTGCCCCATGGTCCAATTTTGGTGCCGGGGGTACATTTTCGGCCATTTGTGCAATTTTCGTGCGAAAATAAGATTTTTCGGTTTAGGAGCCCCGTTATCACTGGTGCATTCTTATGCATAAAAAACCATAATGCTTGGAGCACTTTTCAGTTTTGAGGTTCGTGGTGCCCCGTGGTCCAATTTTGGTGCTGGTGGTGTATTTACGGCCATTTGTGCAATTTTCGTACAAAAATAAGACATTTGGGTTTTGGAGCCCTGTGAACCATGGCACATTTTTATGCATAAAAGACCATAATGCTCGGAACTCTTTTCAGTTTTGAGGTCCGTGGTGCCCCGTGGTCGAATGTTGGTGCCGGTGGGAAATTTTCGGCCATTTGTGCAATTTTCATGCGAAAATAAGACTTTTGGGTTTTGGTGCCCTGTGATCCCTAGTGCTTTCTTATGCATAAATAACCATAATGCTCGAAGCACTTTTCAGTTTTGAGGTACGAGGTGCCCCGTGGTCCCATTTTGTGCACGTGTGCATTTTTCGCTCATTGTGCAATTTTCGGGCGAAAATAAGACTTTTGGGTTTTGGTGCCCCGTGATCCTTGGTGGATTCTTATTTATAAAAAACCATAATGCTCAGAACAGTTTTCAGTCTTGAGGTTCGTGGTGTCCCGTGGTCCAATTTTGGTGTCGGGGATGCATTTTCGTCTATTTTGTGCAATTTTCGTGCGAAAATAAGACTTTTGGGTATTGGTGTATCGTGATCCCTGGTGCATTCTTATGCATAAAAAACCGTAATGCTCAAAGCACTTTTTCGTTTTGAGGTCCGAGGTGCCCCGTAGTCCAATTTTAGTGCCCGCAGTCCATTGTGCAATTTTCGTGTAAAATAAGACTTTTGCGTTTTGGTGCCCCGTGATCCCTGGTGCATTCTTATGCATAAAAAACCATTATGATCGGAACTCTTTTCAGTTTTGAGGTCCGTGGTGCCCCGTGGTCGAATGTTGGTGCCGGTGGGACATTTTCGGCCGTGTGAGCAATTTTGGTGCGAAAATAAGACTTTTGAATTTTGGTGCCCTGTTATCCATGGTGCATTGTTATGCATAAAAAATCATAATGCTTGGAAAACTTTTCATTTTTGAGGTCTGAGGTGCCCTGTGGTCCAATTTTGGTGCCTGTGGTGGATTTTCAGCCATTTATGAATTTTTCGTGCGAAAATAAGACTTTTGGGTTTTGGTGCCCCGTGATCCTTGGTGCATTCTCATGCATAAAAAACCATAATGTTTAGAGCACTTTTCAGTTGTAAGGTCTGAGGTGCACCGTGGTCCAATTTTGGTTCCCATGGTGCATTTTCGGCCCATTGTGCAATTTTCATGTGAAAATAAGACTTTTGGGTTTTGGTGCCTCGTGATCCCTGGTGCATTCTCATGCATAAAAAACCATAATGCTCAAAGCACTTTTCAGTTTTAAGGTCCGAGGTGCCCCGTTGTCCAATTTTGGTGTCCGCGGCCCATTGTGCAATTTTCATGTGAAAATAAGACTTTTGGGTTTTGGTGCCCCGTGATCCCTGGTGCATTCTTATGCATAAAAAACCAATATAATCGGAACTCTTTTCAATTTTGAGGTCCATGGTGCCCCGTGGTCGAATGTTGGTGCCGGTGGGAAATTTTCGGCCATTTGTGCAATTTTCATGCGAAAATAAGACTTTTGGGTTTTGGTGCCCTGTGATCCCTAGTGCTTTCTTATGCATAAATAACCATAATGCTCGAAGCACTTTTCAGTTTTGAGGTACGAGGTGCCCCGTGGTCCCATTTTGTGCACGTGTGCATTTTCCGCTCATTGTGCAATTTTCGTGCGAAAATAAGACTTTTGGGTTTTGGTGCCCCGTGACCCTTGGTGGATTCTTATTTATAAAAAACCATAATGCTCAGAACAGTTTTCAGTCTTGAGGTTCGTGGTGTCCCGTGGTCCAATTTTGGTGTCGGGGATGCATTTTAGTCTATTTTGTGCAATTTTCGTGCGAAAATAAGACTTTTGGGTATTGGTGCATCGTGATCCCTGGTGCATTCTTATGCATAAAAAACCGTAATGCTTAAAGCACTTTTTCGTTTTGAGGTCCGAGGTACCCCGTAGTCCAATTTTAGTGCTCGCAGTCCATTGTGCAATTTTCGTGTAAAATAAGACTTTTGCGTTTTGGTGCCCCGTGATCCCTGGTGCATTCTTATGCATAAAAAACCATTATGATCGGAACTCTTTTCAGTTTTGAGGTCCGTGGTGCCCCGTGGTCGAATGTTGGTGCCGGTGGGGCATTTTCGGCCGTGTGAGCAATTTTGGTGCGAAAATAAGACTTTTGAATTTTGGTGCCCTGTTATCCATGGTGCATTGTTATGCATAAAAAATCATAATGCTTGGAAAACTTTTCATTTTTGAGGTCTGAGGTGCCCTGTGGTCCAATTTGGGTGCCTGTGGTGGATTTTCAGCCATTTATGAATTTTTCGTGCGAAAATAAGACTTTTGGGTTTTGGTGCCCCGTGATCCTTGGTGCATTCTCATGCATAAAAAACCATAATGTTTAGAGCACTTTTCAGTTGTAAGGTCTGAGGTGCACCGTGGTCCAATTTTGGTTCCCATGGTGCATTTTCGGCCCATTGTGCAATTTTCATGTGAAAATAAGACTTTTGGGTTTTGGTGCCTCGTGATCCCTGGTGCATTCTCATGCATAAAAAACCATAATGCGCAAAGCACTTTTCAGTTTTAAGGTCCGAGGTGCCCCGTTGTCCAATTTTGGTGTCCGCGGCCCATTGTGCAATTTTCATGTGAAAATAAGACTTTTGGGTTTTGGTGCCCCGTGATCCCTGGTGCATTCTTATGCATAAAAAACCAATATAATCGGAACTCTTTTCAGTTTTGAGGTCCATGGTGCCCCGTGGTCGAATGTTGGTGCCGGTGGGAAATTTTCGGCCATTTGTGCAATTTTCATGCGAAAATAAGACTTTTGGGTTTTGGTGCCCTGTGATCCCTAGTGCTTTCTTATGCATAAATAACCATAATGCTCGAAGCACTTTTCAGTTTTGAGGTACGAGGTGCCCCGTGGTCCCATTTTGTGCACGTGTGCATTTTCTGCTCATTGTGCAATTTTCGTGCGAAAATAAGACTTTTGGGTTTTGGTGCCCCGTGATCCTTGGTGGATTCTTATTTATAAAAAACCATAATGCTCATAACAGTTTTCAGTCTTGAGGTTCGTGGTGTCCCATGGTCCAATTTTGGTGTCGGGGATGCATTTTCGTCTATTTTGTGCAATTTTCGTGCGAAAATAAGACTTTTGGGTATTGGTGCATCGTGATCCCTGGTGCATTCTTATGCATAAAAAACCGTAATGCTCAAAGCACTTTTTCGTTTTGAGGTCCGAGGTGCCCCGTAGTCCAATTTTAGTGCCCGCAGTCCATTGTGCAATTTTCGTGTAAAATAAGACTTTTGCGTTTTGGTGCCCCGTGATCCCTAGTGCATTCTTATGCATAAAAAACCATTATGATCGGAACTCTTTTCAGTTTTGAAGTCCGTGGTGCCCCGTGGTCGAATGTTGGTGCCGGTGGGGCATTTTCGGCCGTGTGAGCAATTTTGGTGCGAAAATAAGACTTTTGAATTTTGGTGCCCTGTTATCCATGGTGCATTGTTATGCATAAAAAATCATAATGCTTGGAAAACTTTTCATTTTTGAGGTCTGAGGTGCCCTGTGGTCCAATTTGGGTGCCTGTGGTGGATTTTCAGCCATTTATGAATTTTTCGTGCGAAAATAAGACTTTTGGGTTTTGGTGCCCCGTGATCCTTGGTGCATTCTCATGCATAAAAAACCATAATGTTTAGAGCACTTTTCAGTTGTAAGGTCTGAGGTGCACCGTGGTCCAATTTTGGTTCCCATGGTGCATTTTCGGCCCATTGTGCAATTTTCATGTGAAAATAAGACTTTTGGGTTTTGGTGCCTCGTGATCCCTGGTGCATTCTCATGCATAAAAAACCATAATGCTCAAAGCACTTTTCAGTTTTAAGGTCCGAGGTGCCCCGTTGTCCAATTTTGGTGTCCGCGGCCCATTGTGCAATTTTCATGTGAAAATAAGACTTTTGGGTTTTGGTGCCCCGTGATCCCTGGTGCATTCTTATGCATAAAAAACCAATATAATCGGAACTCTTTTCAATTTTGAGGTCCATGGTGCCCCGTGGTCGAATGTTGGTGCCGGTGGGAAATTTTCGGCCATTTGTGCAATTTTCATGCGAAAATAAGACTTTTGGGTTTTGGTGCCCTGTGATCCCTAGTGCTTTCTTATGCATAAATAACCATAATGCTCGAAGCACTTTTCAGTTTTGAGGTACGAGGTGCCCCGTGGTCCCATTTTGTGCACGTGTGCATTTTCCGCTCATTGTGCAATTTTCGTGCGAAAATAAGACTTTTGGGTTTTGGTGCCCCGTGATCCTTGGTGGATTCTTATTTATAAAAAACCATAATGCTCAGAACAGTTTTCAGTCTTGAGGTTCGTGGTGTCCCGTGGTCCAATTTTGGTGTCGGGGATGCATTTTAGTCTATTTTGTGCAATTTTCGTGCGAAAATAAGACTTTTGGGTATTGGTGCATCGTGATCCCTGGTGCATTCTTATGCATAAAAAACCGTAATGCTTAAAGCACTTTTTCGTTTTGAGGTCCGAGGTACCCCGTAGTCCAATTTTAGTGCTCGCAGTCCATTGTGCAATTTTCGTGTAAAATAAGACTTTTGCGTTTTGGTGCCCCGTGATCCCTGGTGCATTCTTATGCATAAAAAACCATTATGATCGGAACTCTTTTCAGTTTTGAGGTCCGTGGTGCCCCGTGGTCGAATGTTGGTGCCGGTGGGGCATTTTCGGCCGTGTGAGCAATTTTGGTGCGAAAATAAGACTTTTGAATTTTGGTGCCCTGTTATCCATGGTGCATTGTTATGCATAAAAAATCATAATGCTTGGAAAACTTTTCATTTTTGAGGTCTGAGGTGCCCTGTGGTCCAATTTGGGTGCCTGTGGTGGATTTTCAGCCATTTATGAATTTTTCGTGCGAAAATAAGACTTTTGGGTTTTGGTGCCCCGTGATCCTTGGTGCATTCTCATGCATAAAAAACCATAATGTTTAGAGCACTTTTCAGTTGTAAGGTCTGAGGTGCACCGTGGTCCAATTTTGGTTCCCATGGTGCATTTTCGGCCCATTGTACAATTTTCATGTGAAAATAAGACTTTTGGGTTTTGGTGCCTCGTGATCCCTGGTGCATTCTCATGCATAAAAAACCATAATGCGCAAAGCACTTTTCAGTTTTAAGGTCCGAGGTGCCCCGTTGTCCAATTTTGGTGTCCGCGGCCCATTGTGCAATTTTCATGTGAAAATAAGACTTTTGGGTTTTGGTGCCCCGTGATCCCTGGTGCATTCTTATGCATAAAAAACCAATATAATCGGAACTCTTTTCAGTTTTGAGGTCCATGGTGCCCCGTGGTCGAATGTTGGTGCCGGTGGGAAATTTTCGGCCATTTGTGCAATTTTCATGCGAAAATAAGACTTTTGGGTTTTGGTGCCCTGTGATCCCTAGTGCTTTCTTATGCATAAATAACCATAATGCTCGAAGCACTTTTCAGTTTTGAGGTACGAGGTGCCCCGTGGTCCCATTTTGTGCACGTGTGCATTTTCCGCTCATTGTGCAATTTTCGTGCGAAAATAAGACTTTTGGGTTTTGGTGCCCCGTGATCCTTGGTGGATTCTTATTTATAAAAAACCATAATGCTCATAACAGTTTTCAGTCTTGAGGTTCGTGGTGTCCCATGGTCCAATTTTGGTGTCGGGGATGCATTTTCGTCTATTTTGTGCAATTTTCGTGCGAAAATAAGACTTTTGGGTATTGGTGCATCGTGATCCCTGGTGCATTCTTATGCATAAAAAACCGTAATGCTCAAAGCACTTTTTCGTTTTGAGGTCCGAGGTGCCCCGTAGTCCAATTTTAGTGCCCGCAGTCCATTGTGCAATTTTCGTGTAAAATAAGACTTTTGCGTTTTGGTGCCCCGTGATCCCTAGTGCATTCTTATGCATAAAAAACCATTATGATCGGAACTCTTTTCAGTTTTGAAGTCCGTGGTGCCCCGTGGTCGAATGTTGGTGCCGGTGGGGCATTTTCGGCCGTGTGAGCAATTTTGGTGCGAAAATAAGACTTTTGAATTTTGGTGCCCTGTTATCCATGGTGCATTGTTATGCATAAAAAATCATAATGCTTGGAAAACTTTTCATTTTTGAGGTCTGAGGTGCCCTGTGGTCCAGTTTTGGTGCCTGTGGTGGATTTTCAGCCATTTATGAATTTTTCGTGCGAAAATAAGACTTTTGGATTTTGGTGCCCCGTGATCCTTGGTGCATTCTCATGCATAAAAAACCATAATGTTTAGATCACTTTTCAGTTGTAAGGTCTGAGGTGCACCATGGTCCAATTTTGGTTCCCATGGTGCATTTTCGGCCCATTGTGCAATTTTCATGTGAAAATAAGACTTTTGGGTTTTGGTGCCTCGTGATCCCTGGTGCATTCTCATGCATAAAAAACCATAATGCTCAAAGCACTTTTCAGTTTTAAGGTCCGAGGTGCCCCGTTGACCAATTTTGGTGTCCGCGGCCCATTGTGCAATTTTCATGTGAAAATAAGACTTTTGGGTTTTGGTGCCCTGTGATCCCTGGTGCATTCTTATGCATAAAAAACCAATATAATCGGAACTCTTTTCAGTTTTGAGGTTCTTGGTGTCCCGTGGTCGAATGTTGGTGCCGGTGGGGCACTTTCGGCCATGTGAGCAATTTTGGTGCGAAAATAAGACTTTTGGATTTTCGAGCCCCGTTATCCCTGGTGCATTCTTACACATAAAAAACTATAATGCTTGGAAAAGTTTTCATTTTTGAGGTTTGAGGTGCCCTGTGGTTCAATTTTGGTGCCTGTGGTGGATTTTTGGCCCATTGTGCAATTTTCGTGCGAAAATAAGACTTTTGGATTTTGGTGCCCCGTTATCCCTGGTGCATTCTTACGCATAAAAAACCATAATTCTTGGAAAAGTTTTCATTTTTGAGGTCTGAGGTGCCCTGTGGTCCAGTTTTTATGCCTACGGTGCATTTTCGGCCATTTATGAAATTTTCGTGCGAACATAAGACTTTTGGGTTTTGGTGCCCCATGATCCCTAGTGCATTCTTATGCATAAAAAACCATAATGTTCGGAGCACTTTTCAGTTTTAAGGTCCGAGGTGCACCGTAGTCCAATTTTGGTTCTCATGGTGCATTTTCGGCCCATGGTGCAATTTTCGTGCGAAAATAAGACTTTTGGGTTTTGGTGCCCCGTGATGCCTGGTGCATTCTTATGCATAAAAAACCATAATGCTTGGAGTACTTTTCAGTTTTGAGGTCCGTGGTGCCTCGTGGTCCAATTTTGGTGCCAGTGGTTCATACTCGGCCATTTGTGCAATTTTCGTGCGAAAATAAGACCTTTGGGTTTTGGTGCCCCGTGATCCCTGGTGCATTCTTATACATAAAAAACCATAATGCTTGGAGCACTTTTCAGTTTTGAGGTCTGTGGTGCCTCGTGGTCCAATTTTGGTGCCTGTGGTGCATTTTCGGCCATTTGTGAAATTTTCGTGCGAAAATATGGATTTTGGGTTTTGGTGCCCCGTGAGCCTTGGTGCATTCTTATGCATAAAAAACCATAATGCTTGGAGTACTTTTCATTTTTGAGGTCCGTGGTGCCTCGTAGTCCAATTTTGGTGCCAGTGGTTCATACTCGGCCATTTGTGCAATTTTCGTGCGAAAATAAGACCTTTGGGTTTTGGTGCCCCGTGATCCCTGGTGCATTCTTATACATAAAAAACCATAATGCTTGGAGCACTTTTCAGTTTTGAGGTCTGTGGTGCCTCGTGGTCCAATTTTGGTGCCTGTGGTGCATTTTCGGCCATTGGTGAAATTTTCGTGCGAAAATAAGGCTTTTGGGTTTTGGTGCCCCGTGAGCCTTGGTGCATTCTTATGCATAAAAAACCATAATGCTCGGAGCACTTTTTAGTTTTGTAGTTCGAGGTACCTCGTGGTCCAATTTTGGTGCACGTGGCGCATTTTCGGCCCTTTGGGAAATTTTCGTGCGAAAATAAGACTTTTGGGTTTTGGTGACCCATGATCCTTTGTGCATTCATATGCATAAAAAACCATAATGCTCGGAACTGTTTTCAGTCTTGAGGTTTGTGGTGCCCCGTGGTCCAATTTTGGTGCCGGTGGTGCATTTTCGGCAATTTGTGCAATTTTCGTGCGAAAATAAGACTTTCGGGTTTTGATGCATCGTTATCCCTGGTGCATTCTTATGCATAAAAAACCATAATGCTCAAAGCACTTTTCAGTTTTGAGGTCCGAGGTGCCCCGTGGTCCAATTTTGGTGTCGGGGGGAGCATTTTTGGCCATTTGTGCAATTTTCGTGTGAAAATAAGACTTTTGGGTTTTGGTTTCCTGTGAACCCTGGTGCATTCTTATGCATAAAAACCATAATGCTTGGAGCACTTTTTAGTTATGAGGCCCGAGGTGCCCCGTGGTCCAATTTTGGTGCCGGTGATGCATTTTCAGCCATTTGTGCAATTTTCGTCTGAAAAAAAGACTTTTTGGTTTTGGTGCCCTGTGAACCCTGGTGCATTCTTATGCATAAAAAACCATAATGCTTGGAGCACTTTTCAGTTTTGAGGCCCGAGGTACCCCGTGGTCCAATTTTGGTGCACGTGGTATGTTTTCGGCCCATTGTGCAACTTTCGTACGTAAATAAGACTTTTGGATTTTGGTGCCCCGTTATCCCTTGTGCATTCTTATTCATAAAAAAACTATAGTGCTTGGAAAACTTTTCAGTTTTGAGGTCTGAGGTGCCCCGTGGTCGAATTTTGGTGCCTGTGGTGCATTTTCGGCCATTTATGAAATTTTCGTGCAAAAATAAGACTTTTGGGTTTTGGTGCCCCGTAATCCCTGGTGCATTCTTATGGATAAAAAACCATAATGTTCGGATCACTTTTCAGTTTTAAGGTCCAAGGTGCACAGTGGTCCAATTTTGGTGCCCATGGTGCATTTTCGGCCCATTGCGCAATTTTCTTGCGAAAATAAGACTTTTGGGTTTTGGTGCCCAGTTATCCCTGTTGCATTCTTACGCATAAAAAACCATAATGCACAGAACAGTTTTCAGTCTTGAGGTTCGTGGTGCCCCATGGTTCAGTTTTGGTGTCGGGGGTACATTTTCGGCCATTTGTGCAATTTTCATTCGAAAATAAGACTTTTGGGTTTTGGTGCATCGTGATCCCTGGTGCATTCTTATGCATAAAAAAACTATAATGCTAGAACACTTTTTAGTTTTGAGGTCCGAGGTGCCCCGTGGTCCAATTTTGGTGCCCGTGATGCATTTTCGTCCCATTGTACAATTTTCGTGCGAAAATAAGACCTTTGGGTTTTTGTACCCCATATCCCTGGTGCATTCTTATGCATAAAAAACCATAAATCTCATATTACTTTTAAGTATTGAGGTTTCAGGTGCCCCGTGGTCCAATTTTGGTGTCTGTGATGCATTTTCTGCCCATTGTGCAATTTTCGTGCAAAATTAACACTTTTTGGTTTTGGTGCCCCATGATCCCTGGTGCATTCTTATGCATAAAAAACCATAATGCTCGAAGCACTTTTCAGTCTTGAGGTTCGTGGTGCCTCGTGGTCCAATTTTGGTGTCGGTGGTGCGTTTTCGGCGATTTGTGCAATTTTCGTGCAAAAATAAGACTTTTTGGCTTTGGTGCCCCGTGATCCCTGGTGCATTCTTATGCATTAAAAACGATAATGCTCGGAGCACTTTTCAGTTTTGAGGTCCGAGGTGCCCTGTGGTCCAACTTTGGTCCCCGTGGTGCATTTTCGGCCCATTGTGCAATTTTCGTGCAAAAATAAGACTTTTGGGTTTGGGTGCCTCGTCATCCTTGGTGTATTCTTATGCATAAAAAACCATAATGCTTGAAATATTTTTAAGTTTTGAGGTCCGTGGTGCCTCGTGGTCCAATTTTGGTGCCCGTGGTGCATTTTTGGCCATTTGTGCAATTTTCATGTGAACTTTTGGATTTTGGTGCCCCGTGTTGGTGGAGGATTGCTGATAATGGTTCCTTCTGGTAATAAAGCAAATTCAGTAGATTGAGGATGAACATAGTCATACCTCGTCCATTCAGGTGCAACTACTGAAGTCAGACTCCTCTCTAGTGGTTCCTGTCGAGCTCTCCAAATAACATCACTTTTCTTACAATAGTTCTGTTCATTCCTTGTAAGGAATACAATAGGAAACCTTTCCTTGTCTTATTCTTCTTCTTATTTTGTCTTCCCCTTTGGTGGAATCGTCCATTGAGGCCATGCATATCTCCAAGCATCCCTTGGACACACAAATCTTGGTAAGTTTAATTTGAGGGTTGGACGCTGTGCTGATGTGACTGTTGAAGCAACTATTGGAGCAGGTTGTGGAGCACTTGTAGATTCGTTCTCAGTGTCTTGAGAGGTGGGGAGTTTAATCGGAACTTTCCTTGGCCTTGCTGCCTGAGTTTTTACTCGTCTAGGTACTTTAGTAGGAAAGACCGTGGCACCAGTTTTGGGTGCATCAGATACCTTTACTTTCTTCTGCTATGCAGACTCCATCTCTTGAGCTTTTCTTTTAATCTGGAAAATGGGCATTTGATCCTCGTCTAGGTACTTTAGTAGGAAAGACTGTGGCACCAGTTTTGGGTGCATCAGATACCTTTTCTTTCTTCTGCTATGCAGACTCCATCTCTTGAGCTTTTCTTTTAATCTGGCAAATGGGCATTTGATCTTCGTCATCGAAGTTGTCAAGCATTTTCAATTTGCGAACTCTAGATTTTTCTGATGCAAGCTTCACTGGAGCAGTCTTTGGACGTAGCTCATCCTGTTTTGGTTTGGACAGAGCAGTCCTTGGATGCTTTTCAGCAGGTGGATTGGACGAAGCAGGATCAACATGTCTTTTCTTGTTCCTTCTTTCTTTTGCTTCATCTTCTTCATGTTGTTGCGACATGTGTCTTGTTACTTTCCTGCTTCCTTGTTCCTTCATCAACCGTTTGATCTTTCTTCCAAGACCAAGAAGATCAATTTCTTCTTCATCATCATTTGAAATGAGTCTGCTTTGTTCATGACGTTTCTTATTTATACTGTCCTCATCCAAATCCCTTAGGACCTTTGCTGTGAGCTTTATCTTCATTGGCTTGATGTTTGATTCACCAAATTTCTGCTGTGTTGCAGCTATTTCTCCTTTCTTCACAATGTTTTCATGATCATCTTCGTCCAACTCATCAAAGAAACATTGGAATACTTTCTTATCCCAGAGGATCTTATTTAGCAGTGCGGCATAGAAGATGTCATCATTTCCACCAATAGTTTTCATCATTCGTACAATATTGATGTAAATGGTGTGAGCTAGGTTGAATGGGATACCTTCCATTAGATGAAATATCACGAACTTGTGTAAGTCTGTGACTGAGTCCTTAGACCCAGCTTTGTGCAAAATGCTCTTGTTGCACACTTGCTGCCATATCTTTGCTTCTTCACATAGATTCTTATACTCAATCTTGGATGAATCTGTAGACTTGTTCTTGCATAGTACCTTTCCAACGTAGTTTCCGTATTGCTTTGCCCACTCTGACTTGTACTGATTTTGTTCCCTGATAGTAGACAGAATCACTTCTTGTCCAAGCAAAGTGGACACGAGTTCCGTTGAGTTCTGGAATCTTACGTTCCTCCAGAACATTCTGATCAGTTCTGGAAATATCTTCTGGTTTTCGTTGAAGTATTCTCTGATTCCGCATTTTAGAAGACTTTCATCGAGATTCAGACCCAACTTTTCTAGTTTTCCAATGTCGAAGAAGTGCTCAACGTGAACAATGGCAGCACCTTGAGACACTATAGTGGTTTCAGGGTAGGTATGAACATCAAGTTCGGAGTTGCTTGAGTTTGCAGAGTTCGTCATGATGATAAAGGTTTGATTTTTAGGTTTTGCATATAGTGTTTAGGTTTTCTGAGAGAGAGAGAAGGAGAATGCTGGAGGTAGAAGATAATTTCGGAGAAGGGAAATTTGGTAAAGTAATTTTCTGAGTGAATTTGTCAGTTTAAGTATAGGCTCTGTTTGGAGAACACGAAACGTTTTTAGGCTTTTGTGAATAATTGAAATGGAGGTTATGCCATAAGACCCACCATGATGAGACGTGCTGAGGATATGGGTAACTGTGTATGGTTATTAACAACTAGGTGACTCAGCATAGGGCATTAATTCGCAATTACACAAAACGAAACCGTTTTGGCTATTAAAACAATGTTAAATAGAAAAAAAAATACCGTCCAGTCATTGGACTTAAGTGTAGCATATGCAGTGCACGTGCATGTCAAAGTTACCTTTGGACGACATGTCCATTGGATGCTATTTGTCACATTAGACGCTACATATGGATTTTAATCATTCTTTTACAAGACCCATGCCAAGTCTATTCCTCAGAAGGACGACTAGCTTGTCTTCAGTAAGGGGTTTTGTAAATATATCAGCTAGCTGATTATCTGTGGTTACAAAATGTAATTCCACAGTACCCTTATGAACATGATCTCTTATAAAGTGATGTTTAATTTCTATATGTTTTTCCCTTGAATGCAATATTGGGTTTTTAGAAAGATCAATTGCAGCTTTGCTATCACAGAAGATAGGAATGTTACTCTCATCTATGTTGTAGTCCTCAAGTTGATGCTTGATCCATAGGATTTGAGAGCAGCACTTTGCAGCTGAAATATACTCTGCTTCAGCGGTGGATAGTGCAATTGTTCCTTGCTTCTTGCATATCCAGGAGACTAAGTTTCCACCAATGAAGTGACATCCTCCACTAGTGCTTTTTCTTTCAATTCTGTCTCCCGCATAGTCAGCATCACAATATCCAACTAATCTGAAATCCTTCTGCCTTTTGAAATGTAGACCAAGATTAGTTGTTCCAACAAGATATCGAAAGATTCTTTTAACAGCAGTTAAGTGAACTACCCTTGGGTCAAATTGGAATTTGCCACATAAGCATACGCTGAACATGATGCTCTGGACGCTGTGAGGTATAAGAGTGATCCTATCATTCCTCTGTACAGGGTGTTGTCCACCTTCTTTGAACCATTGTCCAGTCCAAGTACTGTTGTTGGGTGCATAGGAGTTTTCATTGGCTTTGCATCGTCCATTTTGAACTTCTTGAGAAGCTCCTTAACATACTTGGTATGATGTATGTATATGCCTTTATCAGTTTGCTTGATTTGCAATCCAAGGAAGAATTTTAGTTCTCCCATCATGCTCATCTTGAATTCTGTTTGCATTAACTTAGCAAATTCTTCACAAAGAGATTCGTTAGTAGCACCAAATATGATATCATCAACATATACTTGAGCAATAATGAAATTAGAAGAATAACCTTTGCGAAATAGTGTAGTGTTTACTTTTCCTCTTGAGAAACCATTTTCTAAAATAAATGAGCTGAGTTTTTCATACCAAGCTCTCGGTGCTTGTTTTAGTCCATATAATGCTTTGTTAAGTTTGAAAACATGATTAGGAAAAGCATCACTCTCAAACCCTGGGGGTTGCTCCACATAGACTTCTTCTTTTATCAGTCCATTGAGGAATGCACTTTTTACATCCATTTGATATAGCTTCATATTGCTATGAGCTGCAAATGATAGTAAAATGCAAATTGCCTCTAGACGTGCAACAGGTGCATAAGTTTCAGTATAATCTATACCTTCTTGTTGTGAGTAACCTTTGGCTACCAGTCTGGCTTTGTTTCTCACAACATTACCTGTTTCGTCCAATTTGTTTCTGAACACCCATTTAGCTCCTACGGCTTCTTTGTTATTAGGGAGTTCTACAAGTTTCCAGACATCGTTCTTTTGAAATTGGTCAAGTTCATCTTGCATTGCTTTGACCCAGCTTTCATCTTCCAAAGCATCGTCCACAGTCTTAGGTTCTATCTGTGATATGAGTGTTGTGTGACCTTGTTGTTGACGTGAAGATCTGGTTCTGACTCTAACCTTTGGATCACCGATGATTTGGTCTTCTGGATGATGCTTCTTCATTTGCCAGTTGTGTCCAGTTGGTTCCCTTTGTTCTTCTGTTGGACCGTCCAGGGGAACATTGGACTCTTCAACTATGACATCATTGTTGGATGTGTCTGATGATTTCCTTGCATCGTCCAACCTGAGTTCTGCAAATGATTCATCTAGCTCTGATAATTTCTTATCAGGCTTAGTGTCATTGAACTTCACATGGATAGCTTCTTCAACAACTAAGGTTCTAGAATTATAAACTCTATATGCCTTTGAAGTTTCAGAATATCCAAGCAATATTCCTTCATCACACTTAGAATCAAATTTTCCCAAGTTACCCTTAGTGTTTAGAATGAAGCATTGACATCCAAATGGATGGAAGTAGGATATGTTGGGTCTTCTCCCTTTCCACAATTCATATGGAGTCTTTTTAAAGATTGGCCTAATATAGATTCTGTTATGTAAATAACAAGAAGTATTCACTGCTTCAGCCCAAAAGTGTTTTGGGGTTGAATTATCATTCAACATGGTTCTGGCCATCTCTTGGAGTGACATGTTCTTCCTCTCAACAACATCATTCTGTTGTGGTGTTCTGGGTGTTGAGAAGTTATGAAGGATACCATTTTCTTCACAGAACCTTTGAAAACTTTCATTTTCAAATTCTCCCCCATGATCACTTCGGATCAAAATAATGCATACTACTTTTTCATTTTGAATTCTTTTGTAGAAGTTATAGAAGGCCTTAAAAGACTCATCTTTGTGAGATAGGAACATGACCCATGTCCATCTAGTATAGTCGTCCACTACAATTAATTCGTACCTCTTACCACCTACAGAGGCTGTTCTTGTGGGTCCAAACAGGTCAATATGTAACAGCTCAAGAGGTCTAGAAGTGGAAACAATGTTTTTACTTTGAAAAGAATTTTTTACTTGTTTCCCTTTCTGACAGGCTTCATAAAGAAGATCATCTTTATATGACATACTTGGTAATCCTCTCACGAGGTTGTGCCAATTAAGCTTTGAGATTAATCTCAAGCTGGCATGCCCAAGTCTTTTATGCCATAGCCAATGATTTTCTTTAACTGAAACTAAGCATGAAACATTTTGACTTGATAGTTTCCCAAGTTTAATCTTGTAGAGATTACCTTGCCTCTTTACAGTAAAGAGAAGGGATCCATCAGAGTTCTTGACTATACATTCACCTTTGTTAAAGGCAACATCATATCCACTATCACATAATTGACTTATGTTAAGTAGATTATGCTTGAGACCTTTAACATAAAGAACATTATCAATACAGGGATAGGGTGGTATACCAATCTTACCCACGCCAGCTATCATCCCTTTCTGATTCCCTCCGATAGTGACTGTCCCACCAGTCTTGGGTTGGAGGCTTTGGAACATACACCTTTCTCCTATCATGTGATGCGAGCACCCACTGTCCAGGTACCATGACTGGAGTTTCTTTCCTGCTGTTAAGCATGTCTGCAACAGGAACAATTTTATCCTTAGGTACCCAGATTGACTTGGGTCCTTTCTTGTTAGTTTGAAGGGCACTAGACGCTCCCCTCTTAGGCAGGTGTCTGCATTTTGACGTTATATGTCCAAGTTTCCCACAGAAGTAACACACATCTACATCTTCATCGTGAATATATTTCTTTCCCTTATATCCATGCCCTGATCTGTCATTTGGTCTCCTACATCCTTCATATTTTAAAAGCATCTTAAGGTTGTCAGATCCCTTGACAAAGTTGGACAAATCCTTCTTTAGGTTGTCAATCTCTTCATGAAGTTTTACAACATCATGTGGTTGACCTCTTAAGGAAGTATCTGCATCAACTTTCAGAAGCTTCTCAACTAGCCTTTTGTTTTATGCTTTGAGAGTTCGAATCTCTATGGAAAGATTCATTTCTCTAGTCCTTGAATCCTCATAGGATTTATAGGCTCGAGCAGTATCATTCCAGAGAGTTCGTCTATCCTCATTTAAGGCTTCATGTTCTTTTGAGAGCTCTGTTAACTTTTCTGTAAATCTTTCTTTTCACTTTCAAGTTGTTTGAGACTATTTTCTAAAACTTCTTTTTCTTTTGAAAGTGACTTGGACGATTTTTTCAAGGTTTTGTAGGCCTTTGCAGAATAGAAGAGTTTGAAAGCAAATCATGATAAGCTTCTTGAAGTGAATTTAGATCATTAAAGTTTACCTCATCTTCTTCTTCTGGTTCTGAAGAATCTGATGTAGTGTCTGCCATTAGACATATGTGTGCTTCCTCTTCCTCTTCATCGTCCGATGATGAGTCGTCGTCCAGATCTTCCCATGTGGACATCAGAACCTTTTTGCCCTTCTTTTTGTTGAAGCTTTTCTTCTTCTTGTCCTTGCTTTTGTCAAGATCTGGGCATTCTGATTTGAAGTGTCCGGGCTTTTTGCATCCGTAGCATACGATTGGACTCTTCTCCTTCTTTTCTTTGAGACCTTTCTTGTTCGAGTTTCTCCATCTAGATCCACCTTTCTTCTTCCACATAGAGTGGATTCTCGATATTAAGGATAGCTCATCATCCTCGTCTGAGTCATCATCTTCAGATTGTTCGTCAGATGATGCTTCAGCTTGCATGGCTTTGGACAATGATGCTTTCTTTGGCTTCTGGACACTAAGTGCCAGAGACTTACTTTTCTTGCCATCACCATCTTGTTGCAGTTCCAGCTCATGCACCTTAAGGATTCCTACAAGCTCTTCTAAGGACATGTCATCCAGTCCTTTGGTTGCTCTCAAGGCTGTAACCTGTGGTCTCCATTGCCTAGGCAAACTCCTCAGAATTTTGTCAATATGTTCATAGTTATTGTAATCTTTACCATGTACTCTAAGTTCATTTTGTATTGTTTGAAACCGTCCAAACATACTTTGTATGTCCTCGTTTCCTTCCATACTAAACAATTCATATTGACGAGTAAGAAGGCTAAGTTTGTTACGTTTTACCTGGGTGGAACCCTCATACGTTAACGCAAGAGTGTCCCACATTTGTTTTGCGCTTTTGAAACTGTGCACTTTGTTGTATTCTTGTTCAGATAGTGCACACATGATGATATTTTTGGCTCTGGAGTTGAGATGAAATCTTTGTTTCTGCTCCTCTGTCCATCTAGCCTTTGGGATCTCATTGAGACTCTCATCAACTGGAATGTAGTCGCCCATCTCCACAACGTCCCACATATCAATATGACAGGATTCAAAGAATGCTATCATTCTTTGCTTCCAATAATCATATTTGACACCCTTGAAGAGTGGTGGTCTGTTCACAGCTTGTCCCTCGTTTTCCATCTTTCTTAGAATCTGGTTTCCTCTGTACTGCCAAGTACTCAATCCGAGAGGCCGAGCTCTTATGCCAACTGAAATGTAGAGATTTACACTAGAAGAGGGGTTGAATAGTGTGTAAGTTATATTATTAAAAAAAAAATTTCGCAAAGATGGAGATAAAATATCTTAGGTTTCACAAGGGACTTGTAAAACACAAGATCACAGGTATCGTCCAATAGTTAAAATGACAATTTAGTGAAACTGCATTTTCTTGTTAATCGTCCAGGCGTAAATAAGAGATTTTCGTAAATAGGATATAAAGAACCTTGTGCCCAAAGTGTGAAGAAATAACTTAAGAGAATAGCAAGTAAGCTTGAAAGCGATAGAGTAAAAACACCTGGTTTATATTGGTTCACTCAACCTGAGCTACGTCCAGTTCTCCTTCAAAAACTTTGAAGGGTTCCACTAATCAAGTTCTGATTACAAACAAGTATTAAATACCCTGCCACTCCTGGCTACAAGTATTCTCTAGGCCACTTCCGGCACACCTTTAATCTCCCCCTGAGATTAAAGAACACCCAAGTATTCTTTGTCACCAAACCACTCCTGGCTTACCAAACAGAACTGCTTGAGTACAAGTTAAATAAACAGCTCTCACAGAGAGGATATTACAATAAAAACTCAATTACACAGAATAACTTAGCAAAGCTAAGTAGATTGCTCTTTTTGCACAAGTGTAGGTCGTCCAATTGATTTGGCAGCGTTACAACTCTTCTAAAAACTTGAAAAATTCTCTCTTCAAAACATGAGCTTGTTCCTTTATTTATAGGCAGCTTGGTGAAGATATCTGTTGTGGGATCTATGCCTTTGCCAATAACCGTTCTCTCACAATCATATGACCGTTGCTACGTGTCAGCTTGGGGTGGAGAGATGGAGGAGACAACAGTACATGCAGTGCCTCCACTACTTGAACCATTTCTGTAGAGAGAGGCTTTTCTGCCCCCTGTGGTACACTTTTCGAATATTCAAATGAAATGTCACATTAGAAAAGAGAGGGAATAATAGAACATTTCAGAGAATCATCATCGAAAAGCATAAGTGTACTTCTACTCAATTATGGACGCATTATATAACTGTTTGCTATAGAGGAATGATGTAAGTTATATATGCGTTGGACGCTTCCTTGAATGGACACAGTGTTTACACACTGGTTTTCTCAATGCATTTGGACGCATGTTTTATAATCAGTGTATTGGACGCTGAATTTTACACTTAACAAAAATAGTTGCTCATTAGACGTACTGTACACATAGAAACATAATGATTGAGTTTAAGAAATACAATACCAATGAGGCATTGGAAGGCGTAGAACCTATAAAACTCAAACATAGATCATTAAATACTTCAAAATTTAACTTTATTTGTTCTCATCAAAACCGAAGTTTCAGGGGTTGGACATCGTCCAAAGTCTTAGATTCTAACACTTTTAAGTTTTGAGGTCCGATGTGCCCTGTGGTCCAATTTTGGTGCCCGTGATGCATTTTCGGCCCATTGTGCAATTTTCATGCGAAAATAAGACTTTTGGATTTTGGAGCCCCGCGATCCCTGGTGCATTCTTATGCGTAAAAAACCATAATGCTTGGAACACTTTTAAGTTTTGAGGTCCGTGGTGCCCCGTGGTCCAACTTTGGTGCCGGTGGTGCATTTTCGGCCATTTGTGCAATTTTCGTGCGAAAATAAGACTTTTAGATTTTGGTGCCCTGTGAACCCTGCTGCTTTCTTATGCATAAAAAACAATAATGCTCATAGCAATTTTCAGTTTTGAGGTCCGAGGTGCCCCGTGGTCCAATTTTGGTGACCGTGGTGCATTTACGGACATTTGTGCAATTTTTGAGCGAAAATAATACTTTTGGGTTTTGATGCCCCTTGATCCTTCGTGCATTCTTACGCATTAAATCCCATAATGCTCGGAACACGTTTTAGTCTTGAGGTTCTTGGTGCCAAGTGGTCCAATTTTGGTGCCCGGGGTTCAATTTCGACGATTTGTGCAATTTTCGGGCGAAAATAAGACTTTCGGGTTTCCGTGCCCCGTGATCCCTGGTGCATTCTTATACATAAAAACCCATAATCCTCGAACACTTTTCAGTTTTGAGGCCCGAGGTGCACCATGGTCCAATTTTGGTGCCCGTGGTGCATATTCGGCCCATTGTGCAATTTTCGTGCGGAAATAAGACTTTTGGGTTTTGGTGCCCCGTGATCCCTGGTGCATTCTTATTCATAAAAACCCATAATGCTTGGAACACTTTTAAGTTTTGAGGTCTATGGTTCCTCGTGGTCCAGTTTTGGTGCCGGTGGTGCATATTCGGCCCATTGTGCAATTTTCGTGCGGAAATAAGACTTTTGAGTTTTGGTGCCCCGTGATCCCTGGTGCATTCTTATGCATAAAAACCCATAATGCTTGGAACACTTTTAAGTTTTGAGGTCTATGGTTCCTCGTGGTCCAGTTTTGGTGCCGGTGGTGCATTTACGGCCATTTGTGCAATTTTCGTGCGAAAATAAGACTTTTGGGTGTTGGTGCCCCGTGATCCATGGTGCATTCTTATGCATAAAAAACCATAATGCTTGGAGCACTTTTCAGTTTTGAGGCTTGTGGTGCCCCGTGGTCCAATTTTGGTGCCGGTAATGCATTTTCGGCCATTTGTGCAATTTTCGTACGAAAATAAGGCTTTTGGGCCTTGGTGCCCTATGGTCCCTGGTGCATTCTTATGCAAAAAAAAAAACCATAAAGCTCGAAGCACTTTTCAGTTTTGAGGTCCGAGGTGCCCCATGGTCCAATTTTGGTGCCCGTGGTGCATTTTTGGCCCATTGTTCAATTTTCGTGCAAAAATAAGAATTTTTAGTTATGGTGCCTAGTGATCCCTGGTGCCTTCTTATGCATAAAAAACCATAATGCTTAGAGCACTTTCAAGTTTTGAGGTCCCAGGTGCCCCGTGGTGCAATTTTGGTACCCGTGGTGCATTTTCGTCCCATTGTGCAATTTTCTTGCGAAAATTTGACTTCTAGGTTTTGGTGCCCCGTGATCCTTGGTGCATTCTTATGCATAAAATACCATAATGCTCAGAACACTTTTCAGTCTTGAGGTTCATGGTGCCCCGTGGTCCCATTTTGGTGATGGGGGTGCATTTCGACCTTTTGTACAATTTTCGTGCGAAAATAAGACTTTTGGATTTTTGTTCCCTGTGATCCCTGGTGCATTCTTATGCAGAAAGAACCATAATTCTTGGAGAACTTTTCAGTTTTGGGGTCTGTGGTGCCCCGTGGTCCAATTTTGGTGCCCGTGGTGTATTTTCGGCCCATTGTTCAAATTTCACGCAAAAATAAGAATTTTTGGTTTTGGTGCCCCGTGATCCCTGGTGCATTCTTTTGCATAAAAAACCATAATGCTCAGAGCACTTTTCAGTTTTGAGGTTCGTGGTGCCCCGTGGTCCAATTTTGGTGCCGGTAATGCATTTTTGGCCCTTTGTGCATTTTTTGTGCAAAAATAAGGCTTTTGGCTTTTGGTGCCCTGTGATCCCTGGTGCATTCTTATGCATAAAAAACCATAAAGCTCGGAGCACTTTTCAGTTTTGATGTCCGAGGTGCCCCGTGGTCCAATTTTGGTGCCCATGGTGCATTTTCGACCCATTGTTCAATTTTCGTGCGAAAATAAGAATTTTTGGTTTTGGTGCCCCGTGATCCCTGGTGCATTCTTATGCATAAAAAACCATAATGCTCATAGCACTTTTAAGTTTTGAGGTCCCAAGTGCCCCGTGGTCCAATTTTGGTACCCGTGGTGCAATTTCGTCCCATTGTGCAATTTTCGTGCGAAAATAAGACTTCTGGGTTTTGGTTCCCTAAGATCCTTGGTGCATTCTTATGCATAAAATACCATAATGCTCGGAACACTTTTCAGTCTTGAGGTTCGTGGTGCCCCGTGGTCCCATTTTGGTGCTGAGGGTGCTTTTTCGGCCATTTGTGCAATTTTCGAGATAAAATAAGACTTTTGGGTTTTTGTGCCCCGTGATCCCTGAAACATTCTTATGCATAAAAAATATAATTCTTGGAGTACTTTTCAGTTTTTAGGTCCGTGGTGCCCCTGTGGTCCAATTTTGGTGCCCGTGGTGCATTTTCGGCCCATTGTTCAATTTTCGTGCGAAAATCAGAATTTTTGGTTTTGGTGCCCCGTGATACCTGGTGTTTTCTTATGCATAAAAAACCATAATGCTCAGAGCACTTTTAAGTTTTGAGGTCCCAAGTGCCCCGTGGTCAAATTTTGGTACCCGTGGTGCATTTTCGTCCCATTATACAATTTTCGTGCGAAAATAAGACTTCTGTGTTTTGGTGCCGTGTGACCCTTGGTGCATTCTTATGCATAAAATACCATAATGCTCGGAACACTTTTCAGTCTTGAGGTTCGTGGTGCCCCGTGGTCCCATTTTGGTGCCGCGGGTGCATTTTCAGCCTTTTGTGCAATTTTCGAAACATAAGACTTTTGGGTTTTGGTGCCCCGTGATCCCTGGTGCATTCTTATGCATGAAAAACCATAATGCTCAGAGCACATTTAAGTTTTGAGGTCCGTGGTTCCTCGTGGACCAATTTTTGTGCCGGTGGTGCATTTTCGGCAATTTGTGCAATTTTCGTGCGAAAATAAGACTTTTGGGTGTTGGTGCCCCACGATCCTAGGTGCATTCTTATGCATAAAAATCCATAATGCTTCGAGCACTTTTCAGTTTTGAGGTTTGCGGTGCCCCGTGGTCTAATTTTGATGCCGGTAATGCATTTTCGGCCATTTATGCAATTTTCGTGCGAAAATAAGGCTTTTGGGTTTTGGTGCCCTGTTATCCCTGGTGCATTCTTATGCATAAAAACCCTAAAGCTCAGAGCACTTTTCAGTTTTGAAGTCTGAGGTGCCCTGTGGTCCAATTTTGGTGCCCGTGGTGCATTTTCGGCCCATTGTTCAATTTTTGTGCAAAAATAAGAATTTTTGGTTTTGGTACCCCGTGATCACTGGTGCATTCTTATGCATAAAAAACCATAATGCTCATAGCACTTTTAAGTTTTCAGGTCTTAGGTTCCCCGTGGTCCAATTTTGGTACCCGTGGTGCATTATCGTCCCATTGTGATATTTTCGAGCGAAAATAAGACTTCTGAGTTTTGGTGCCCCATGATCCTTCGTGCATTGTTATGCATAAAATACCATAATGCTCGGAACACTTTTCAGTCTTGTGGTTCGTGGTGCCCCGTGGTCCTACTTTGCTGCCGAGGGTGCATTTTCGGCCATTTGTGCAATTTTCGTGCGAAAATAAGACTTTTGGGTTTTGGTGCCCCATGATCCCTGGTGCATTCTTGCACATAAAAAACCTTAATGCTCATAGCACTTTTAAGTTTTGAGGTCCGATGTGCCCCGTGGTCGAATTTTCGGCCCATTGTGCAACTTTCATTTGAAAATAAGACTTTTGGATTTTGGTGCCCCGTTATCCCTGGTGAATTATTATGCAGAGAAAACCATAATGCTCAGAACACATTTCAGTTTTGAGGTTCCAGGTGCCCCGTGGTCCAATTTTGGTGCTGGTGGTGCATTTTCGGCCATTTGTGCAATTTTCATCCGAAAATAAGACTTTTGGGTTTTGGTGCCCTGTTATCCCTGGTGCATTCTTATCCATAAAAAACCATAATGCTCAGAGAACTATTCAATTTTGAGGTTCGTGGTGCCCCGTGGTCAAATTTTGGTGCCAGTAATGCATTTTCGGCCATTTGTGCAATTTTCGTGCGAAAATAAGACTTTTGGGTTTTGGTGCCCCGTGATTCCTGGTGCATTAATATGAAGAAAAAACCATAATGCTCAGAATAGTTTTCAGTTTTGAGGTTCGTGGTTCCCCGTTTTCCAATATTGGTGCTGGTGGTGCATTTTCGGCCATTTGTGCAATTTTCGTGCGAAAATAAGACTTTTGGGTTCTGGTGCCCTGTTATCCCTGGAGCATTCTTATGCATAAAAAACCATAATGCTCGGAGCACTTTTAAGTATTGAGGATCGAGGAGCCCTGTGGTCCAATTTTTGTGCCCGAGGTGCATTGTCGACCCATTGTTCAATTTTCGTTCAAAAATAAGACTTTTGGGTTTTAGTACCACATGATCCCTGGTGCACTCTCTTGCATACAAAACCTTAATGCTAAGAGAACTTTTAAGTTTTGAGGTCAGAGGTGCCCCGTGGTCCAATTTTGGGGCCCGTGATGCATTTTCGGCCGACTGTGCAATTTTCGTTCGAAAATAAGACTTTTGGGTTTTGGTGCCCCGTGATCCCTGGTGCTTTCTTATTTATAAAAAATGATAATGCTCAGAACAATTTTCAATTTTGAGGTTTGTGGTGCCTCGTGGTCCAATTTTGGTGCTGGTGGTGCATTTTCGGCCATTTGTTTAATTTTCGTGCGAAAATACGACTGTTGGATTTTGGTGCCCCGTGATCCTTGGTGCATTCTTATCCATAAAAAACCATAATGCTTAGAGTACTTTTCAGTTTTGAGGTTCGTGGTGCCCCGTGGTCCAATTTTGGTGCCGGTGGTGCATTTTCGTGCAAAAATAAGACTTTTTGGTTTTCGTGCCCCGTGATCCCTGGTGCATTCTTATGCATAAAAAACCATAATGCTTGGAGCACTTTTCAGTTTTGAGGTTTGTGGTGCCCCATGGTCCAATTTTGGTGCCGGTGGTGCATTTTCGGCCATTTGTGCAATTTTCGTGCGAAAATAAGACTTTTGGGTTTTTGTGCCCTGTGAACCCTGGTGCATTCTTATGAATAAAAAACCATAATGCTCATAGCACATTTCAATTTTGAGGTCCGAGGTGACCCGTGGTCCAATTTTGGTGCCCGTGGTGCAGTTTCGGCCATTTGTGCAATTTTTGTGTGAAAATAAGATTTCTGGGTTTTGGTGCCCCATGATCCTTGGCTCATTCTTATGCATAAAAAATCATAATGCTCGGAACACTTTTTAGTCTTGAGGTTCGTGGTGCGCCGTGGTCCAATTTTGGTGCCGGGAGTGCATTTTCGTCGATTTGTGCAATTTTTGTGCGAAAATAAGACTTTTGGGTTTTGATGCAGCGTGATCCCTGGTGCATTCTTATGCATAAAAAACCATAATTTTGGGAGCACTTTTCTGCTTTGAGGTCCGAGGTGCCTCATGGTCCAATTTTGGTGCCCGTGGTGCTTTTTCGGCCCATTGTTCAAATTTCTTCCGTAAATAAGACTTCTGGGTTTTGGTGCCCCGTGATCCTTGGTGCATTCTTATGCATAAAAAACCATAATGCTCGGAGCACTTTTAAGTATCGAGGTCCGAGGTGCCTCGTGGTCCAATTTTGGTGCCCGTGGTGCATTTTCGGCCCATTTGTGCAATTTTCATGCGAAAATAAGACTTTTGGGTTTTGGTGGCCCGTGATCCCTGGTGCATGCATAAAAACCATAATGCTTGGAGCACATTTCAGTTTTGAGGTCCGTGGTGCCCCGTGGTTCAATTTTGGTTCCCGTCGTGCAATTTCTGTCCATTGTACAATTTTCGTGCGAAAATAAGACTTTTTGGGTTTTGGAGCCCCGTGCGTCCTGGTGCATTGTTATCCATAAAAACCCTTAATGTTGGAAAATTTTTCAGTTTTAAGGTCCGTGGTGCCCCATGGTCCAATTTTGGTGTCGATGGTGCATTTTTTGCCAATACTGAAATTTTCGTGCGAAAATAAGACTTCTGGATTTTGGTGTCCCTTGATTCCTGCTGCATTCTAATGCATAAAAAACCATAATGCTTAGAGAACTTTTAAGTTTTGAGGTCTGAGGTGCCTCGTGGTCCAATTTTGGTGCCCGTGGTGCATTGTCGGTCCATTGTGCAATCTTTGTGCGAAAATAAGACTTTTGGGTTTTGGTGTCCCGTGATTCCTAGTGCATTCTTATGCAGAAAAAACCATAATGCTCGGAAGACTTTTCAGTTTTGATGTCCGTGGTGCCCCGTGGTCCAATTTTGGTGCCGGTAATGCATTTTCGGCCATTTGTACAATAATATTCGCTGGGCACCAAAACCCAAAAGTCTTATTTTCGCACAAGAATTGCACAAATGGCCGAAAATGCACTACCGGCACCAAAATTGGACCACAGGGCACCATGGACCTCAAAAATGAAAAGTGTTCCTAGCGTTATGGTTTTTTATTCATACGAATGTACCAGGGATCACGAGGCACCAAAACTCAAAAGTCTTATTTTCCCACGAAAATGCATTATCGGCACCAAAATGGGACCACGGGGCACCACAAACCTCAAAATTGAAAAGTGTTAGGCAGTGTTGTGAAAACCGGACCGGTCATCGACCCGGTCGAGGTACTGGGTTGATGGGTCAGTGGTCGAACCAGTGGGTCACTAATTGACCCGGTTTGACCCGGTATATAATAAAAAAATTAAAAAAATATATAATATAGCTAACAAAATGTGATCAATCCATAATTCATACTCTAAAATTAAAATCAATCATGACCAAACTATAAATATTACATAATCATTTATTACTATAAATTATTATATTGGATATTATCATTAAATTACTAAAGAAATTCTTGTTATTTTTCACGACTAAGTATAAAAGTTGTCGGAGGACCATGAACAAGTATGGTGAAGATGTATAAAACACATAAATATTAAATCATATCAAGATCAAGATAATAATAATTAGCTATTATATATTATTGTCAACATCAAAATAATATTATAGGAACATATTATTATATACTATTAAGCAATTAGCTATTAACAATTTAATTAAAATGTTATAGGAGCATATTATTATATTATATTATACTATTTAGCAATTAACTTTTGTCATGGATTTCAAATGGTACTATGGAAAGAATTCCAAATAACTATATTGTTTACAAGAATTGTAAAAAAAAAAAACTTAGCAGAACCGGTTCAACCCCGGGTCAACCGGGTCCGGGTCACCGATTTTCTACCAAACCCGGCCGGGTCAAACCGGGCTGATCAGGGTCAAACCGGGTCGATCAGGGTCGATGACATATCCGGTCCGATAGCCGAATCGGACCGGTCAGGCCACCGGTTCCCGGTCGAACCTGTCCGACCGGCCGGTCCGGTCCGGTTTTTATAACTATGGTGTTAGGAGCATTATGGTTTTTTATGCATAAGAATACACTAGGGATCACGGGGCACCAAAACCAAAAAGTCTTATTTTTGTACGAAAATTGAATAATGGGCCGAAAATGCATCCCCGGCACCAAAATGGGACCACGGGGCACCACGAACCTCAAGACTGAAATGTGTTCCTAGCATTATGGTAATTTATGCATAAGAATGCACAAGGGATCACGGGGCTCCAAAACCCAAAAGTCTTACTTTCGCACGAAAATTGCACAATGGGCCAAAAATGCACCACGGGCACCAAAATTGCACCATAGGGCAGCTCGGACCTCAAAACTTAAAAGTGCTCTGAGCATTATGGTTTTTTATGCATAACAATGCATCAGGGATCACGAGTCACCAAAACCCAAAATTCTTATTTTCGCACAAAAATTGAACGATGGGCCGAAAATGCACCACTGGCACCAAAATTGGACCACGGAGCACCTCGGACCTCAAAACTGAAAAGTGCTCCGAGGATTAAGGATTTTTTTGCATAAGAATGCACCAAGAATCAGGGGCACCAAAACCCAAAAGTCTTATTTTCGCACGAAAATTGCACAAATCGTCGAAAATGAACCCCCGGAACCAAAATTGGACCACGGAGCACCACGAACCTCAAGACTGAAAAGTGTTTCGAGCATTATGATTTTTTATACATAAGAATGCACGAAGGATCAAGGGCAACCAAAACCCCAAAGTATTATTTTCGCACAAGAATTGCACAAATAGCCGAAAATGTACGCCTGGCACCAAATTGGGACCCCGGGGCACCACGAACCTTAAGACTGAAAAGTGTTCCGAGCATTATGGTATTTTATGCATAAGAATGCACCAGTGATCACGGGGCTCCAAAACTCAAAAGTCTTACTTTCTCACGAAAATTGCATAATGGGCTGAAAATTGAACAGCTTGGACCTCAAAACTTAAAAGTTCTATGAGCATTATGATTTTTTATGCATAAGAATGCACCAGGGATCACGGGGCACCAAAACCCAAAATTCTTATTTTCGCACAAAAATTGTACAAATCACCGAAAATCAACCCCCGGCACCAGAATTGGACCACGGCGCACCACGAACCTCAAGATTGAAAAGTGTTCCGAGCATTATGGTTTTTTATGCATAAGAATGCATCAAGGATCAAGGGGCACCAAAACCCAAACGTATTATTTTCGCACAAAAATTGTACAATGGGCCGAAAATGCACCCCGGGCACCAAAATTGGACCACAGGGCACCTCGAACCTCCAAACTTAAAAGTGCTATGAGCATTATGGTTTTTTATGAATAAGAATGCACCAGGGATCACGGGGCACCAAAACCCAAAAGTCTTATTTTCGCGCAAAAATTTCACAAATGGCCAAAAATGCATCACCGGCACCAAAATTGGACCACGGGGAACCACGAACCTCAAAACTGAAAAGTGTTCCAAGCATTATGATTTTTTATGCATAAGATCGCACTAGGGATCATGGGGCTCAAAAACCCAAAAGTCCTATTTTCGCACGAAAATTGCACAAATCGCCGAAAATGAACCCCTGGCCCCAAACTTGGACCACGGGGCACGAAGAACCTCAAGACTAAAAAGTGTTCCGAGCATTATGGTTTTTTATTCGCAAGAATGCACGAAGGATCAAGGGGCACAAAAACCCAAAAGTATTATTTTCGCATAAAAATTGCACAAATGGCCAGAAATGCACCACGGGAACCAAAATTGGACCACGGGGCACCTCGGACCTCAAAACTGAAATTTGCTATGAGCATTATTGTTTTTTATGCATAAGAAAGCAGCAGGGTTCACAGGGCACCAAAACTCGAAAGTCTTATTTTCGTACGAAAATAGTACAAATGGCCGAAAATACATCACCGACACCATAATTGGACCACGGGGAACCACGGACCTCAAAACTGATAAGTGGTCCAAGCATTATGGTTTTTTTATGAATAAGAATGCACCAGGGATCACGGGGCTCCAGGACCCAAAAGTCTTATTTTCATACGAAAATGCACAACGCGCACCAAAATTGGACCACGGGGCACCTCAGACCTCAAAACTTAAAAGTGCTCTGAGCATTAAGGTTTTTTATCCATAAGAATGCACCAGGGATCACGGGGCACAAAAACCCAAAAGTCTTACTTTCGCAAGAAATTTGCACAAATGGCTGAAAATGCACCCTCGGCACCAAAATGGGACCACGGGGTACCACGATCCTCAAGACTGAAAAGTGTTATGAGCATTATAGTATTTTATGCATAAGAATGCGTAAAGGATCACGGGGCACCAAAACCCAGAAGCCTTATTTTTGCACGAAAATTGTACAATGCGACGAAATGCACCACGGGTACCAAAATTGGACCACGGGGCACCTCGGACCTCAAAACTGAAAAGTGCTCTGAGCATTATGATTTTTTATACATAAGAATGCACTAGGGGTCATGGGGTACCAAAACCCAAAATTCTTATTTTCGCACAAAAATTGAACAATGGGCCGAAAATCCACCACGGACACCAAAATTGGACCACGGGGCACCTCGGACCTCAAAACTGAAAAGTGCTCTGAGCATTATGGTTTTTTATGCATAAGAAAGCACCAGGGATCACGGGGCACCAAAAGTCTTATTTTCGCACGAAAATTTCACAAATGGCCGAAAATGCACCACTGGCACAAAAATTGGACCACGGGGCACCACAGACCTCAAAACTGAAAAGTGTTCCAAGCATTATTGTTTTTTATTCATAAGAATGCACCAGGGATCACGGGGCACCAAGACCCCAAAGTCTTATTTTCCAATGAAAATTGGACAAATGGCCAAAAATGCATCACCGTGACCAAAATTGGACCACGGGGCACCACAGACCTCAAAATTGAAAAGTGTTAGGAGCATTATGGTTTTTTATGCATAAGAATGCACTGGATCACGGGGCACCAAAACCCAAAACTCTTATTTTCGTACGAAAATGCACAACGGGCATCAAAATTGGACCACGGGGCACCTCGGACCTCAAAACTTAAAAGTGATCTGAGCATTAAGGTTTTTTATGCATAAGAATGCACTAGGGATCACGGGGCACCAAAATCCAAAAGTCTTACTTTCGCAAGAAAATTTTACAAATGGCCAAAAATGCACCCCCGGCACCAAAATGGGACCACGGGGCACCACGAACCTCAAGACTTAAAAGTGCTCTGAGAATTATGGTTTTTTATGCATAAGAATGCACCAGGGATCACGGGGCACCAAAACCCAAAATTCTTATTTTCGCGCAAGAATTGAACAATGGGCAAAAAATGCACCACGGGCAGCAAAATTGGACCACAGGGCACGTCGGACCTCAAAATTGAAAAGTGCTCCGAGCATTATGGTTTTTTATGCATAAGAATGCACCAAGGATCACGGGGAGCTAAAACCCACAAGTCTTATTTTCGTACGAAAATTGCATAATGGGCCGAAAATGCAACATGGGCACCAAAATTGGACCACGGGGCACCTCAGACCTCAAAACTGAAAAGTGCTCCAAGCATTATGGTTTATTATGCATAAGAATGCACCAGGGATCACCTGGCACCAAAACCCAAAAGTCTTATTTTCGCATGAAAATTGCACAAATTGTAGAAAATGCACCCTAGGCAGCAAAATTGGACCACGGGGCACCACGAACCTCAAGACTGAAATGTGTTTCGAGCATTATGGTTTTTTATGCATGAGAATGCACCAAGGATCACGGAACAGCAAATCCCAAAAGTCTTATTTTCGCACAAAAATTGCACAAATGGCCGAAAATGGACTACGGGCAGCAAAAATTGGACAACGGGGCACCTCGGACCTCCAAACAGAAAAGTGCTATGAACATTTTTGTATTTTTATGCATAAGAATGCATCAGGGTTCACTGGGCACCAAAACCCAAAAGTCTTATTTTCGCACCAAAATTGCATAAATGGCCGAAAATGCACCTCTGACACCAAATTAGGACCATGGGGCACCACGGACCTCAAAACTGAAAAGTTATCCAAGCATTATGGTTTTTTATACATAAGAATGCACCAGGGATCACGGGGTACCAAAACCCAAAAGTCTTATTTTCGCACAAAAATTGCACAATGGGCCGAAAATGCATTACGGGTACCAAAATTGGACCACATGGCACCTTGGACCTCAAAACTTAAAAGTGCTCTAAGCATTATGGCTTTTTATGCATAAGAATGCACCAGGGATCAAGGGGCACCATAACCCAAAATTCTTATTTTCGCACAAAAATTGAACAATGGGCAGAAAATGCACCACGGGCAGCAAAATTGGCCCACGGGGCACCTAGGACCTCAAAAATGAAAAGTCCTCTGAGCATTAGGTTTTTTAATGCATAAGAATGCACCAGGGATCACAGGGAGCCAAAACCCAAAAGTCTTATTTTTGTACGAAAAATGCATAATGGGCCGAAAATGCAACACGGGCACCAAAATTGGACCACGGGGGACCTCAGACCTCAAAACTGAAAAGTGCTCTGAGCGTTATGTTTTTTTATGCATAAGAATGCACCAGGGATCACGGGGCTCCAAAACCCAAAAGTGACATTTTCGGATGAAAATTTCACAAAATGGCCGAAAATGCACCACCGGCACCAAAATTGGACCACGAGGCACCACGAACCTCAAAATTGAAAAGTGTTCCAAGTATTATGGTTTTCTATGCATAAGAATGCCCCAGGGATCACAGGGCACAAAAACCCAGAAGTCTTATTTTCGCACCAAAATTGCACAAATGGTCGAAAATGCATTACCGACACCAAAATTGGACCACGGCGCACCACAGACCTCAAAAATGAAAAGTGTTAGGATCATTATGGTTTTTCATGCATAAGAATACACTAGGGATCATGGGGCACGAAAACCCAAAAGTCTTATTTTGGCACGAAAATTGCACAATGGGCCGAAAATTCACTACGGGATCCAAAATTGGACCACAGGGCACCTCGGACCTTAAAACTTAAAAGTTCTATGAGAATTATGGTTTTTTATGCATAAGAATGCACCAGGGATCACGGGGCATCAAAACCCAAAAGTCTTCATTTTGAACGAAAATTGCATAACGGGCCAAAAATGCACGACGGGCACCAAAATTGGACCGCGGGGCACCTCGGACCTCAAAACATAAAAGTTCTCCGAGCACTATGGATTTTTATGCACAAGAATGCACTAGCGATCGCAGGGCACCAAAACCCAAAACTCTTATTTTCGCACGAAAATTGCACAATGTGCCGAAAATCCACCACAGGCACCAAAATTGGACCAGGAGTAACCACAGACCTCAAAACTGAAAAGTGTTCCGAGCATTATGGTTTTTTCTACGTAAGCATGCACCATGGATCACGGGGCACCAAAGCCCAAAAGTCTAATTTTCGCACGAAAATTGCACAATGGGCCGAAAATGCACCACAGACACCAAAATTGGACCACGGGGCACCACGGACATCAAAATCGAGATGTGTTTCGAGCATTATGGTTCTTTATACATAAGAATACCCTAGGGATCATGGGGCACAAAAACACAAAATTCTTATTTTGGCACAAAAATTGCACAAAGGGCCGAAAATGCACCACGGGCACAAAAATTGGACCACGAGGCACCTCGAACCTAAAAACTGAAAAGTGCTATGAGTATTATGGTTTTTTATACATAAGAATGCTTCAGGGTTCACAGGGCACCAAAACCCAAAAGTCTTATTTCGCACGAAAATTGCATAAATGGCCGAAAATGCACCACTGGCACCAAAATTGGACCACGGGGCACCACAGACCTCAAAACTGAAAAGTGCCCCAAGCATTATGGTTTTTTATGCATAAGAATGCACCAGAGATGACAGCGCACCAAAACCCAAAAGTCTTATTTTCGCACGAAAATTGCTCAAACGGCCGAATATGCACCACCGGCGTCAAAATTGGACCACGCGGAACCATGAACCTTGAAACTGAAAAGTGATCCGAGCATTGTGGTTTTTTATGCATAAGAATGCACCAGGGATCATAGGGCACCAAAACCCAAAAGTCTTATTTTCCCATGAAAATTGTACAAATGGCCGAAAATGCACCACCGGCACCAAAATTGGACCACGGGGCACCATGGACCTTAAAACTGAAAAGTGTTCCGAGCAATTTTTTTTATGCATAAGAATACACCAGGGATCACGGGGAACCAAAACCCAAAAGTCTTATTTTCCCATGAAAATTGCACAAATGGCCGAAAATGTACCGTGGGCACCAAAATTGGATCACGGGGCACCTCGGACCTCAAAATTCAAAAGTGTTCCGAGCATTATGGTTTTTTATGCATAAGAATGCACTAGGGATCACGGGGCACCAAAACCCAAAAGTCTTATTTTCCCATGAAAATCGCACAAATGGCCGAAAATGCACTAGTGACACCAAAATTGGACCACGGGGCACCATGGACCTTAAAACTGAAAAGTGTTTCGAGCATTATTTTTTTTTATGCATAAGAATACACCAGGGATCATGGGGCACCAAAACCCAAAAGTCTTATTTTCCCATGAAAATTGCACAAATGGCTGAAAATGCACCGTGGGCACCAAAATTGGACCACGGGGCACCTCGAACCTCAAAATTCAAAAGTGTTCTGAGCATTATGGTTTTTTATGCATAATAATGCACTAGGGATCACGGGGCACCAAAACCCAAAAGTCTTATTTTCCCATGAAAATCGCACAAATGGCCGAAAATGTACCACTGGCACCAAAATTGGACCACGGGGCACCATGGACCTAAAAACTGAAAAGTGTTCCAAGAATTATAATTTTCTATGCGTGAGAATGCACCAGGGATCACGGGGCACCAAAACCCAAAAGTCTTATTTTCACACGAAAATTGCACAATGGGCCGAAAATGCACCATGGGCATGAAAATTGGACAACGGTGCACCTCGGACCTCAAAACTGAAAAGTGCTTTGAGCATTATGGTTTTTTATGCATAAGAATGCATGAGGGATGATGGGGGCACCAAAACCCAAAAGTCTTATTTTCGCACGAAAATTGTACAATGGGCCGAAAATGCACCATAGGCACCAAAATTGGACCACGGCGCACCTCGGACCTCAATACTTAAAAGTTATCCGACAATTATGGATTTTTATGCATAAGAAAGCACCAGGGATCACGGGGCACCAATACCCAAAAGTCTTATTTTCGCACGAAAAGTCCACAAATGGTCGAAAATGCACCATCGGCACCAAAATTGGACCATGGGGCACCACGAACCTCAAAACTGAAAACTGTTCCGAGCATTATGGTTTTTTAAGCATAGGAATGCACCTGGGACCATGGGGCACCAAAACCCAAAAGTCTTATTTTCGCACGAAAATTGCATAATGGGCCGAAAATGCACCACAGGCACCAAAATTGGACCACGGGGCACCACAGATCTCAATACTTAAAAGTGGTCTGAGCATTATAGTTTTTTATGCATAAGAATGCACGAGGGATCACTGGGCACCAAAACCCAAAAGTCTTATTTTCGCACGAAAATTTCACAAATGGTCGAAAATGCGTTCTCGGCACCAAAATTGGACCACGGGGCACCTCGGACCTCAATACTTAAAATTACTCTGAGCATTATGGTTTTTTATGCATAAGAATGCACCAAGGAACACGGGGCACTAAAAGTATTATTTTCGCACGAAAATTCCACAATGTGTCGAAAATCCACCACGGGCACCAAAACTGGACCACGGGGCACATCGGTCCAATTTTGGTGTCGGTGGTATATCTTTAGCCATTTGTGCAATTTTCATGCGAAAATAAGACTTTTGGGTTTTGGTGCCCTGCGTACCCTGGTGCATTCTTATGCACAAAAAACCATAATGCTCGGAGTACTTTTCAATTTTGAGGTCCGAGGTGCCCTGTGGTCCAATTTTGGTGCCCATGGTGCATTTTCGGCCCATTGCGCAATTTTGGTGCGAAAATAAGACTTTTGGGTTTTGGTGTCCCGTGATTCCTGGTGCATTCTTCTACATAAAAAACTATAATGCTCGGACCACTTTTAAGTATTGAGGTCCGAGGTGCCCCGTGGTCCAATTTTGGTGCCCGTGGTGCATTTTCGGCCCATTGTATAATTTTCGTGCGAAAATAAGACTTTTGGGTTTTGGTGCCCCGTGATCCCTGGTGCATTCTTTTGCATAAAAAACCATAATGCTCAGAGTACTTTTTAGTTTTCAGGTCTGAGGTGCCCCATTGTCTAATTCTGGTGCCCGTTGTGCATTTTTGGCCCATTGTGCAATTTTCGTGCTAAAATAAGACTTTTGGGTTTTGGTGCCCCGAGGTCCCTGGTGCATTCTTATACATAAAAACTATAATGCTTGGACCACTTTTAAGTATTGAGGTCCGAGGTGCCCCATGGTCCAATTTTTGTGCCCGTGGTGCATTTTCGGCCCATTTTGCAATTTTCGTGCGAAAATAAGACTTTTGGGTTTTGGTGCCCCGTGATCCCTGGTGCATTCTTTTGCATAAAAAACCATAATGCTCGAAGCACTTTTCAGTTTTGAGGTTTGAGGTGCCCCGTTGTCTAATTTTGGTGCCGTGGTGCATTTTCGGCCCATTGTGAAATTTTCGTGCTAAAATAAGACTTTTGGGTTTTTTTGCCCCATGATCCCTAATGCATTACTATGCATAACAAACCATATTGCTTGGAACACTTTCCAGTTTTGAGGTTTGTGGTGCCCCATGGTCCAATTTTGGAATCGGTGGTGCATTTTCGGCCATTTATGCAATTTTCGTGCAAAAATAAGATATTTGGGTTTTGGTGCCCCGTGATCCATTGTGCATTCTTATGCATAAAAATCCATAATGCTTGGAGCACTTTTAAGTATTGAGGTCCGAGTGCCCCGTTGTCCAATTTTGGTGCCCGTGGAGCATTTTCGACCCATTGTGCATTTTTCGTGGGTAAATAAGACTTTTGGGTTTTGATGCCCCATCCTCCTTGGTGCATTCCTATGCATAAAAAACCACAATGCTCAAAACACTTTTCAGTTTTTAGGTTCGTGGTGCCCCGTGGTCCAGTTTTGGTGCCGGTGGTACATTTTCGGCCATTTGTGCAATTTTCGTGCGTAAATAAGACTTTTGGGTTTTGGTGCCCCATGATCCCTGGTGCATTCTTATACATAAAATACTATAATGCTTGGACCACTTTTAAGTATTGGGGTCCGAGGTGCCCCATGGTCCAATTTTGGTGCTCATGCTGTATTTTCGGCCCATTGCGCAATTTTCGTGCAAAAATAAGACTTTTGGGTTTTCGTGCCCCGTGATCCCTGGTGCATTATTTTGCATAAAAAACCATAATGCTTGGAGCACTTTTCAGTTTTGGGGTCTGAGGTGCCCCGTTGTCTAATTTTGGTGCCCGTGGTGCATTTTCGGCCCATTGTGCCATTTTCGTGCTAAAATAAGACTTTTGGGTTTTGTTGCCCCATGATCCCTGGTGCATTCCTATGCATAAAAAACCACAATTCTCATAACACTTTCCAGTTTTGAGGTTCGCGGTGCCCCGTGGTCCAATTTTGGAATCGGTGGTGCATTTTCGGCCATTTGTGCAATTTTCTTGCAAAAATAAGACATTTGGGTTTTTGTGCCCCGTGATCCGTAGTGCATTCTTGTGCATAAAAAGCCATATATGCTCGGAGCACTTTTAAGTATTGAGGTCCGAGTGCCCCGTTGTCCAATTTTGGTGCCCGTGGTACATTTTCGACCCATTGTGCATTTTTCGTGGGTAAATAAGACTTTTGGGTTTTGGTGCCCCGTGATCCCTGGTGCATTATTATGCATAAAAAACCATAATTCTCGAAGCATTTTTCAGTTTTGAGGTCTGAGGTGCCCCGTGGTCCAATTTTGGTGCCCGTGGTGCATTTTCTGCCCATTGTGCAATTTTCGTGCGAAAATAAGACTTTTGGGTTTTGGTGCCCCGTGATCCCTGGTGAATTCTCATGCATAAAAAACCATCATGCTCAAAACTCTTTTTAGTTTTGAGGTCCGTGGTGCCCCGTGGTCCAATGTTGGTGCCGTTGGGGCATTTTCGGCCATTTGTACAATTTTGATGTGAAAAAAAGACTTCTGGATTTTGGTGTTGCGTGATCCCTTGTGCATTCACATGCATAAAAAACCATAATGCTCGGAGAAATTTTAAGTTTTGAGGTCCGAGGTGCCCCGTGGTGCATTTTCGGCCATTGTGCAATTTTTGTGCGAAAATAAGACTTTTGGGTTTTGGTGCCCCGTGATCCCTAGTGCATTCTTATGCATAAAAAACCATAATGCTCGGAACACTTTTCAGTTTTGAGGTTCGTTGTAACACCTTAAGTTCTATAATGATGAATATGCGATATTTGATTCAATTATTTATTTTATAAAATGCCTTAATTAATTTACTTAAGAAAACACGTGAAAGGTGAAAGAAACATAATCTGAATTTAGTGAAAATTTTAAAACTTTTTAATTCAATTTTAATTGCAAAAGTTATAATTTTCTTTGGCAGTTATAACGCGTTATTTAATTCAACAAAAAGGTAAAGCGTAGTTTCAATCGTAAAAGATGGAATTAAAATTTTGTATATACGGAAATAAAACAATGGAAGATGCGTAGGACTAGAAATGTAAACATGTATATACATATATGTACATAACGTACTCCTGGAGCATAAGTACAGAAAGATACTACACGGTCCACATGATGACTGAATATGTACAACAAAATATTTGAGATGCTTAGATCTACCCGACCAAATACATGATAAAGCAAAATAAGATCGTAGCTCCTAGAGCAGTCATCGTCTACACCTACCCTGTGAAAGACTCAACCCAAAAGCCTGGGTGGGTCGCTAGTTGATGTGGTCCTAACAATGAGACTCGCGAGAAGAAACCTCAAATGAATCCCCAAGAGACTCTCTCTCTGAGTCCTCCTCGGGATCCTCCTCCGGATCCTCCTTTGTGTCAGACTCCACCAACCAACCTGCTCCACCGGCTGGAGCCTCCACGACCAACTCTGCTGCTGCTGCGGCTGCTACTGGCATCACCTGATTCCCCTCAGTAGGAATCTCGTCCGTGTCCATAGGTATTTCCACCTCTGCAGGAGCATCTCCCAACGCTCAGGGTCACTGTGCTCCCCCAACTGTAACTCCAACTCTGAGGAATAAGATGCAGTTGGGGTGCGCTCCGAGTCAGTCGGGTGTGGTCCTGGCCCTCTAGATGACGTAGCGGCTGAAGAGACGTAGATGACCTCCACAGGTTCGGCTTGCTGGTAATAGGGCGGCGTAGGTTGTGTCCACCACGCTAAATACTCATATATAATAGGATAAACTTCGGGCTCGTACTCCAGCGTGTGAACCAAACGGATGTAGCCCGTAAAATGATCTACATGCCTAACCAAATCGGCTCCCACCTCCCGTAGATGCACTCAACTTCCCAGAAATGTTGAGGGTTCGGGACCGCCATCTGATCCTAAAAAAAAAAAGAAAACAACAAGAGGGTAACTCTCTGCTTCGTCAAGCAGTACACACAAAACGACTTTAGAAGTCACAAACATCTATGATCAACCACTTCGATGTGGTTATCTACCGATCACTCTCGACACCTAATCATTTTCATTACCAGAACCATTGACTCATTTTTCACCGGCCAGCTGCCACTGGAACTCCCAGAACTCAGTGGTCTTACATAAATTTAAGCTAGATGACATATTGGGAGTACACCCATTCTCCACGGTACAATGGCAGGACTCTCACCAATCGATGATGACTCGTAATTTCTGTCGGGATTTTGCCAAGTCGGCTATGTGACTAGCGTCACAACTCGGCACCATATATCCCCCAAGGACTGCCTCCTTACGATCATCTCCCAGGTACCAGCTGTGGTCATCTAATGCTCTGAGGACCGACTCCTCACCACTCTCCTCACCGAGTTTATTTTTTTTCTTCGTCGCCTGTGGGTTTCCCGCTGCATATGGTACAGGTGCGGACGAATTGACGTCGACCTAAATGTACCACCTCTACGCTCACATATGCATATATAAATAAGGACTTTGCCTTTATCACTATATCGTAACGATCTCATCACCCCAGGTGATGCGTCATTCGTAATCCGACCTTTGTTCACAGATAACTCGTAGACGAAATATCCCATGCGACTTTCTTACATTCTTGAAGTTCCAGAGATCTGATGTACTCTCGTATCTTCATAGTACGACTCTCAACTCAAATAAGTCACAACGTGTCATATATTTTATTATGTTTTGTATATTCCTTACCCTCTCAAGTGTCTTATGATTTTTAAAAAAAATATTTATACTCACCATTATTCCTCCACGCAAAGGTCCTAAATCCTTTTCTATGTCCAATGCATAAAAGAAAGAGTTCATTTATTAATTTATATTTAATAAACTAAATGAAAATAAAATAATAAATAAAATCTCTTGGATCATTTAAATGTGCTCACTATACAAGTTATATTTATCTTTGAATAGAAATTTTGCTATTGACACTAGAAATCAATTCTAGTTACTACAAGTACTCGCGTCGAGTCTTGTAGACACATCACACCAACAAACAATTTTACCACCAGATTGAAACTACGGTCGAGAGACCGTATCACCAAAACAGAGAAAACCACACTTTCAATATCAAATGCTCAAGGTTTTCCTCCCTGAGACTTAAATGAATCAATCAAAATAATGGTTATATTATATCCATTATCTCATAGAATCAAAATATTAGTTAAAGGTAAAATGACAAAAGTGCACGTATTAATAATCACATTTGACTATTGAGTCAAATTTTCATTGACGGTACTAAATGTGAGCTCTCACTGAAACAAGCAAATGACCTCGGAATTTAAAGATTTTTGTATCAAATCGAAGCTCTTGAAATCTAGTTTATAGAAAAGTGTCTCACTTATAGAATCAACATCTAGAAAATTTTATAAAAAATTTTCTAAGTCAGCAACTCTAGATTTTTAGTTCCCACTGAACATAGCTCAAAGAAATGTAAATTTCTCCCACTTCCCAAAACTAAATTAACTGAAACTTTTACAGTTTAAAGCTAACCCCTTGATCTTTCCAAAAAGGTATTTCTTGCTTACAAATTCATTTTCTATTGTTCCCAGTAAAAATATTACTAACAGCTTTGACATCAAAACAGGCTCCTAAACCATTGGTTTGTTTCTTTTGAAAAAAATAATTTATAAATTATGCTTGGAAATTTTTAATATACATGGTTAAAAATATTATTTTTTCTAGTTTTTAAAGGTTTAATTAAATTTCAAAAACATTAACTACACAGGGAGAATTTTAACAAAAACCGAGCCCTGTTCCAGTGAAACCCCAAAACAGGACAGTCCATTTTCGAGCCATATATTAAACCCAAGATGAAATTATTTTTCAAAGATGTCAACATAAAAGTTGTTGAATTTTATGTCTATTTTTATTCAAAACAAATTTGACGAAAAACCAACTGTTAGATATTTCAAAAATGGCAAAACAGTGAGGGCTGTTCCATGCTAAACGAAAGGATAGCCACTGCCAACGAATTTTTAGTTAACAATTTTCAAAGAAAACTTGATCAAAACCATTTTTGAGAAAAAGGTACATGATCTCACTTGTTTCCAGAGCCATTTTCATTCCAATTACAAGATGAAAATGAACTTGCTCCTTACATGCAAAGGCTCACAACTACTGCCAAAGAGAATTCAACACCACCCATCCACTTTCAACTCAACAAACAATTCAAACACATCTCAATTCTCAGCCATGGAGGCATGCATGTATGCTTTGGTTAAGGCCCCCAGCCCTTAACCATATTCTCAACAAGAAAAGAAAACAAAGAGTCCACAAGAGAGTTCCCTCACCTTGGTTCTTGGTTCCAGCCGAGAGAAAGGAAGAAGAGATTAAGGGGAGACTAGGTAGAGAGGATGAGGGCTGTCAATGGCTTACATGCAAAGCTTCAAGCTCCAAAAATGGCTTCCCCTTCTCTTGTTGGTGTCTCGGCCAAGGAAGGAAAAGAGGTGAGAGAAGAGAGAATTTTGTGTGTGTAAATTTTGCTTGTTCGGAGGATTAGTGAGTGAGTGTGTGAGCTTAGGGGTGTGGCCGTGGGTTTTGGGCTGGTTAGGTGTTGAGTTTAGGCTAGTGTCAAGCCCTTGTGGCTTGCATGTAGGTCAGTTGTCATGCAGTTGAGGTTAGAGAGTTTAGTTACTCGGTTTAGTTTACACAGTGTAATTTTACACTGTGTAATCGTAAAGTGATGGCTTTTAAAATTTTAAAACTTAATTCCAAACATCTAATTAATTTTATAAAACTTCTAGTAATAAAACTTTTCTAGTAGCTCAAATAAAATTTCCTTTGTAAAGAAGTTACTTACAGATAAATTTTATAAGAGTTAACTTGGTGTGCAAGTTACTATAATTTAATATAATTAAAATACTTAAAACCAATTTGCAAACAATAAATTAATTAGTGCACAGCAATAGATATTATAAATAATCACTACTAGTAATTAATCTCAGCTCAATTAATTACTAGCAGACATATCAGATAGTCACTCATATTCAAATTTTGAGTACTTAAATATTAAGTACGCATCACGCTGCACATGACTAAAAGAAATAAAATAACACAGAAAGTTTAATTACACAAAATTCTACAGGCAGCTTACAGGCAAAAACACAAGAAAGTAACTAAGAGAATCAATTGTAGGAAATTAATTTTAGAGAGTTACTTACAGAGAAATATATTAATATATACATCTTTATAAATATATATATACATATATACTTATATAAGTAAGTTGAAATTTTCAGGGTAGTAATTGATCGTAGGTAATTTCATTACTAATAATAATCTTAGGAATTTAATTACATACACGTTAAGAGTTTAAATCCAAATACATACACATGAAATTTAATAATTACATAAAACTCTATAAACAAACTTACAGACAATTCATATAGAACAGTAACTACAGAGAATAAATTACAAAGAGTTACTCACAGAGAAACTTTTATTACAAGCAATTAGTTTTCAAGAAATTATCACATAGAAATTGATTACAGAGAACATTATATATATATATATATATATATATATAATTTTATAAATTTTCCTATTTGACTACTATAACGACTTACTTATGTTGTTTATTTTCCATCGTTTTTCTTATTTACTCAATTAATCACTAACTATATTTTAATTACTCAACACACTTTTTTTTTTCTTATGTAAAACAATCAAATAAATTTCAATTAATTTCTAATTAAGTTACTTATGTTCCTAATTACTGGGTTGTAATTTTTGGGGTGCCCCGTGGTACAATTTTGGTGCCGATGGTGCATTTTCGGCCATTTGTGCAATTTTCGTGCGAAAATAAGACTTTTGGGTTTTGGTGCCCAGTGATCCGTGGTGCATTCTTATGCATAAAAAATCATAATGCTTGGACCACTTTTCAGTTTGGAGGTCCGTGGTGCCCCGTGGTCCAATTTTGGTACCGGTGGTGCATTTTCGGCCATTTGTGAAATTTTCGTGTGAAAATAAGACTTTTGGGTTTTAGTGCCCCGTGATCCCTGGTGCATTCTTATGCATAAAAAACCATAATACTCAGATAACTATTAAGTTTTGAGGTCCGAGGTGCCCTGTGGTCATATTTTGGTGCCCGTGGTGCATTTTCAGCCCATCTAGCAATTTTCGTGCGAAAATACGACTTTTGGGATTTGGTGCCCCATTATCCCTGGTGCATTCTTATGCCTAAAAAACCATAATTCTTAGGGCACTTTTAAGGTTTTGAGGTCCGAGGTGCCCCGCGGTCCAATTTTGGTGCACGTGGTGCATTTTCGGCCCATTGTGCAATTTTCGTGCAAAAATAAGACTTTTGAGTTTTGGTGCCCCGTGATCCTTGGTGCATTCTTATGCATAAAAAACCATAATGCTCAGAACAGTTTTCAGTCTTGAGATTCGTGGTGCCCGATGGTCCAATTTTGGTGCTAGGGGTGCATTTTCGTCCAATTGTGCAATTATCGTGCGAAAATAAGATTTTTGGCATTTGGTGCCTTGTGAACCCTAGTACATTCTTATGCATAAAAAACCATAATGCTCAGACCACTTTTCAGTTATGAAGTCCGAGGTGCCCCGTGGACCAATTTTGGTGCACGTGGTGCATTTTCGGCCCATTGTGCAATTTTTGTGCGAAAATAAGACTTTTGGGTTTTGGTGCCCCGTGATCCCTGGTGCATTCTTATGCATTAACAACCATAATGCTCGGAACACATTTCAGTTTTGAGGTTCATGGTGCCCGTGGTCAGATTTTGGTGTCGGTGGTGCATTTTCAGCCATTTGTGCATTTTTCATGCGAAAATAAGACTTTTGGGTTTTGGTGCCCTGTGATCCCTGGTGCATTCTTATGCATAAAAAATCATAATGCTTAGGGTACTTTTCAGTTTTGAGGTCCGTGGTGCCCCATGGTCCAATTTTGGTGCCGGTGATACATTTTCGAAAATTTCTGAAATTTCGTGTGAAAATAAGATTTTTGATTTTGGTGCCCCGTGATGCCTCTTTCATTCTTATGCATAAAAAACCATAATGCTAGGAGAACTTTTAAGTTTTGAGGTCCGAGGTGCCCGTGGTGCATTTTCAGCCCATTGTGTAATTTTCGTGTGAAAATAAGACTTTTCGATTTTGGTGCCCCGTGAACCCTGGTCCATTCTTATGCATAAAGAACCATAATGCTCGGAGCACTTTTCAGTTTTGAGGTCCGAGGTGCACCGTGGTCCAATTTTCATTCTTATTTTCGCACCATAATTACACAATGGGCCGAAAATGCACCACGAGCACCAAAAATGGTTTTGGCACCTCGGTTTTTGGTTTTTGGTGCACTGTGGTGCATTTTTGGTGCCCGTGGTTCATTTTCGGCCCTTTGTGCAATTTTTGTACGAAAATAAGACTTTTGGGATTTGGTGCCCCGTCATCCCTGGTGCATTCTTATGCATAAAAAACCATAATGCTCAAAACAGTTTTCAGTCTTGAGATTCGTGGTGCCCAGTGGTCCAATTTTGGTGCCGAGGGTACATTTTCGGCCATTTGTGCAATTTTCATGCGAAAATAAGACTTTTAGGTTTTGGTGCCCCGTGATCCCTGGTGCATTCTTATGCATAAAAAACCATAATGCTCAGAACCATTTTCAGTCTTGAGATTTGTGGTGCCCAGTGGTCCAATTTTGGTGTCGGGGGTGCATTTTCAGCCATTGGTGCAATTTTAGTGCGAAAATAAGACTTTTGGGTTTTGGTGCCCTGTGATCCCTGGTGCATTCTTATGCATAAATAACCATAATGCTCGGAACACGTTTCTGTTTTCAGGTTCGTGGTGCCCGTGGTCAGATTTTGGTGCCGGTGGTGAATTTTCAGCCATTTGTGAATTTTTCATGCGAAAATAAGAATTTTGGGTTTTGGTGCCCTGTGATCCCTGGTGCATTCTTATAAATAAAAAATCATAATGCTTGGGGTACTTTTCAGTTTTAAGGTCCGTGGTGCTCCGTGGTCTAATTTTGGTGCCCGTGGTGCATTTTCGCCCCATTGTGTAATTTTGGTGCGAAAATAAGACTTTTCGGTTTTGGTGCCCCGTGAACCCAGGTGCATTCTTATGCATAAAAAACCATAATGCTCAGAGCACTTTTCAATTTTGAGGTTTGAGGTGCACCGTGGTCCAATTTTCATTCTTATTTTCGCACCAAAATTACACAAGGGGCCGAAAATGCACCACGGGGACCAAAAATGGTTTTGGTACCTCGGTTTTGGTTTTGGTGCACCGTGGTCCATTTTTGGTGCCCGTGGTGCATTTTCGGCCCTTTGTGCAATTTTCATACGAAAATAAGACTTTTGGGTTTTGGTGCCCCGTGATCCCTGGTGCATTCTTATGCATAAAAAACCATAATGCTCGGAGAATTTTTAAGTATTGAGGTCCGAGGTGCCCCGTGGTCCAGTTTTGGTGCACGTGGTGCACTTTCAGCCCGTTGTGTAACTTTCGTGCGAAAATAAAAATTTTGGGTTTTGGTGCCCCATGATCCCTGGTGCATTCTTATGCATGAAAAATTTTAATGCTCAAAGAACTTTTATCTTTTGAGGTCCGAGGTGCCCCGTGGTCCAATTTTGGTGCCCGTGGTACATTTTCGGCCTGTAGTGCAATTTTAATGCCAAAATAAGACTTTTGGGTTTCGGTGCCCCATGATCCTTGGTGCATTCTAATGCATAAAAAACCACAATGCTCGGAACAGTTTTCAATCTTGAGGTCTGTGGTGCCCCGTGGAACAATTTTGGTGCAGGTGGTGCATTTTCGGCCATTTAAGCAATTTTCGTGTGAAAATAAGACTTTTGGATTTTGGTGCCCCGTGATCCTTGGTGCATTCTAATGCATAAACAACCACAATGCTCGGAACGGTTTTCAGTCTTGAGGTTTGTCGTGCCCCGTGGTCCAATTTTTGTGCCCGTGGTGAATTTTCGGCCCATTGCGCAATTTTTGTGCGAAAATAAGACTTTTGGGTTTCGGTGCCCTGTCATCCCTGGTGCTTTCTTATGCATAAAAAACCATAATGCTCAAAACAGTTTTTAGTCTTGGGGTTCGTAGTGCTTCGTGGTCCAAATTTTGTGCCCGTGGTGCATTTTCGGCCCATTGCGCAATTTTTGTGCGAAAATAAGACTTTTGGGTTTTGGTGCCCCGTGATCCTTGGTGCATTCTAATGCATAAAAAACCATAATGCTCAAAACAGTTTTTAGTCTTGGGGTTCGTAGTGCTTCGTGGTCCATTTTTTGTGCCCGTGGTACATTTTCGGCCCATTGTGCAATTTTTGTGAGAAAATAAGACTTTTGGGTTTCGGTGCCCCGTGATCCCTGGTGCTTTCTTATGCGTAAAAAACCATAATGCTCAGAATACTTTTCAGTTTTGAGGTCCGTGGTGCCTCGTGGAATAATTTTGGTGCAGATGGTGCATTTTCGACCATTTGAGCAATTTTCGTGCAAAAATAAGACTTTTGGGTTTTGGTGCCCCGTGATCCTTGGTGCATTCTAATGCATAAAAAACCATAATGCTCGACATAGTTTTCAGTCTTGAGGTTCGTGGTGCCCCGTGGTCCAATTCTGGTGCCCGTGGTGCATTTTCGGCGATTTGTGCAATTTTCGTGCAAAAATAAGACTTTTGGGTTTTGGTGCCTCGTGATTCCTAATGCATTCTTATGCATAACAAACCATCATGCTCATATTACTTTTCAGTTTTGAGGTCCGAGGTACCCCGTGGTCCAATTTTGGTGCCTGTGGTGCATTTTCAGCCCATTGTGCAACTTTCGTATGAAAATAAGACTTTTGGGTTTTGGTGCCCCATGATCCCTGGTGCATTCTTATCCATAAAAAACCATAATGCTTGGAGGACTTTTCTATTTTGAGGTCCGTGGTCCAATTTTGGTGCCTGTGGTGCATTTTTGGACATTTGTGAAATTTTCGTGCGAAAATAAGACTTTTGGGTTTTGGTGCCCCGTGATCCCTGGTGCATTCTTATACATAAAAAACCATAATGCTTGGAGCAATTTTTAGTTTTGAGGTCCGAGGTGCCCCGTGGTCCAATTTTGGTGCCCGTGGTGCATTTTCCTCCCATTGTGCAATTTTCATGCGAAAATAAGACTTTTGGGTTTTGGTGCCCTGGGAACCCAGGTGCATTCTTATGCATAAAAAACCATAATGCTCGGAGGACTTTTAAGCACTGTGGTCCGAGGTGCCCCGTGGACCAATATTGGTGCCTGTGGTGCATTTTCGGGCCATTGTGCAATTTTCGTGCGAAAATAAGACTTTTTAATTTTGGTGCCGCGTGATCCCTGGTGCATTCTTTTGCATAAAAAACCATAATGCTTGTAACACTTTTCAATTTAGAGGTCCGTGGTGCCCCGCGGTCCAATTTTGGTGCCGGTGGTGCATATTCGGCCATTGGTGCAATTTTCATGCGAAAATATAAGTTTTGGGTTTTGGTGCCTCGTGATCCCTGGTGCATTCTAATACATTAAAAACCATAATGCTTAGAGGACTTTTCAGTTTTGAGGTTCGTGGTGCCCCGTGGTCCAATTTTGGTGCCTGTGGTGCATTTTCGGCCATTTGCGAAATTTTCGTTCGAAAATAAGACTTTTGGGTTTTGGTGCCCCGTGATCCCTGGTGGATTCTTATGCATAAAAAACCATAATGCTTGCAACACTTTTCATTTTTGAGGTCCGTGGTGCCCCGTGGTCCAATGTTGGTGCTGATGGTGCATATTCGGCCATTTGTGTAATTTTCGTGCGAAAATAAGACTTTTAGGTTTTGGTACCCCGTGATCCCTGATGCATTATTATACATAAAAAATCATAATGCCTTGAGGTCTTTTCAGTTTTGAGGTCTGTGGTTCCCCGTGGTCCAACGTTGGTGCCAGTGGTGCATTTTCGACCATTTGTGAAATTTTCGTGCAAAAATAAGACTTTTGGGTTTTGGTGCCCCATGATCCCTGGTGCATTCTTATGCATAAATAACTATAATTCTCAGTGAACTTCTAAGTTTTGAGCTTCGACGTGCCCTGGGGTCCAATTTTGTGCCCTTGGTGCATTTTCGGCCCATTGTGCAATTTTCGTGCGAAAATAAGAGTTTTGGGTTTTGGTTCCCCGTGATCCCTGGTGCATTGTTATGCATAAAAACTATAATGCTTTGAACACTTTTCAGTTTAGAGGTCCGTGGTGCCCCGCGGTCCAATTTTGGTGCCAGTGGTGCATTTTCGGCCCAGTGTGCAATTTTCGTGCGAAAATAAAACTTTTGGGTTTTGGTGCCCCGTGATCCCTGGTGCATTCTTATGCATAAAAAACCATAATGCTCAGAGGACTTTTAAGCATTGTGGTCCGAGGTGCCCCATGGTCCAATATTGGTGCCCGTGGTGCATTTTCGGCCCATTGTGCAATTTTCGTGCGAAAATAAGACTTTTGGGTTTTGGTGCCCCGTGATCCCTGGTACATTTTTATGCATAAAAAACCATAATGCTCGGAGGAATTTTAAGCATTGTGGTTCGAGGTGCCCCGTGGTCCAATATTGGTGCCCGTGGTGCATTTTCGGCCCATTGTGCAATTTTCGTGCGAAAATAAAACTTTTTGGTTTTGGTGCCCCGTGATCCCTGGTGCATTCTTATGGATAAAAAACCATAATGCTTGGAACACTTTTTAGTTTAGAGGTCCGTGGTGCCCCGTGGTCCAATTTTGGTGCCGGTGGTGCATATTCGGCCATTTGTGCAATTTTTGTGCGAAAATGAGTTTTGGGTTTTCGTGCCCTATGATCGCTGGTGCATTCTAATACATAAAAAAATCATAATGCTTGGAGGACTTTTCTATTTTGAGGTCCATGGTGCCCAGTGGTCTAATTTTGGTGCCTGTGGTGCATTGTCGTCCATTTGTGAAATATTCGTGCGAAAATAAGAATTTTGGGTTTTGTTGCCCCATGATCCTTGGTGCATTCTTATGCATAAAAACTAGACACAATAATCTTTTTAACCATTTATATTACAAAAATTATCAAGCACAATTTACGAATTAATTTTTCAAAAAGAAACCGAACAAGGGTTTAGGACCCTGTTTTGAGTAAAAAATTGTAGGCTGTTTTGAATATTTTTACTGGGAATAATAGAAAATGAATTTGGAAGCAAGAAATACATTTTTTCGAAAGATCAACATGTTAGCTTTAAACTGTAAAATGTTTCATTTAATTTAGCTTTTGGAAGTGGGAGAAATTTACATTTCTTTGAGCTATGTTCAGTAAGTACTCAAACTCCAGGGTTGCTGACTGAGAAATTTTTTTATAAAATTTTATAGATGTTTATTTTATAAGTGGGATATCTTTCTGTAAACTAGATTTCAAGAGCTTCGATTTCATATAAAAAAAATTCAATTCCAAGGTTATTTGCTACAATCAGTGATAGCTCACATTCAGTATTGCCAAAGAGAAATCTGCCTTTTTAGTCAATTGTGTTACCATATGTGTGTTATTTTGAATTGTGGCAATTATAATTATTAATTTTGATTTTGTAAGGCCGTGGATATGTAATATCCATTGACCTATTCTGTTTTGGGTTTAAGTCCCAAAAATGTGAATCTTGGGTACTTAATCTTTGAAAGTGTGGTTTTGTGTGCTTTAATGATACAGTCCTTTGGACTGTAGGTTGAACTTTGTGATAAAATTGTTTGTCTGTGTGATGTGTTCACAAGACTCGGGCGCGAGTACTTGTGAGGACTAGAACTATGTTCTAGTGTTTTGGCTAGACTGCCATGTAATAGATGAATGAAACTTGAACAGTGAGCACAATTATTTAGACTAAAAGATTTATTTTATTTTTATTAAATAGAAATTAATTAACGAACTCTTTATTTTATACATTCGACATAGAAAGAATTTAGGACCTTGGCGTGGACGAATCAATGGTAAGTTATTAATTATTAAAAATTATAGAAATTAATGAGAGGGTGAGGCACAAATAAAACTTAACAAGATTTTGTTACGTGTTGTGAATCATGATGATTTCTGAGAGTCGTGCAATGGAACTGCATGTGCGCGGCGATTCGTGGGAACTACAAGATGAAAAGAGAGTCACATGGAGTGTTCCAGCTGTGAGAATAACAAAGAGAAGGGGGGAGTTCGAAATACGTGTCACGGCGTAATGTGACGGTCACCCATAGAAAGGTGATGGAGGCAAATGTCCTCATACATATGATTTTTGAGCAGAGACGGAGTCTCAAGCTCGGCGTCTATTCGACCGTCTAGTACCATGTGCAGTGGAACCCCACTGTGACGAGGAAGAATAATCCTTGTGAGGAGAGTTGTGGAGGAGTCAGTCCTCTCAGTATTGGATGATCACAGTTGGTACCTGGGAGATGATCGTAAGGCAAATTAACCTTGGAGGTTAAGGCACTGAATTGTGACGATAGATCAGATAGCTGAGTCGGCCACCCTAACAAAAATATGAGACACCATCGGTTGGTGAGAGCCCACCATAGTACCATGGTGAGAGGTGTACTCCCAACAGTCATCCAACTCAATTGTGTAAGACCACTGAGTTCTGGGAGTTCCAGTGGCAGCTGGCCAGTAAGAAAGGATTTATAGAATTAGTGAAAGGAAACGATTAGGATTACGAGTGTGAACGTTAGACAACCACATGGCGATGGTGGACAAGATTTTGTTTGTGAATTGTAAAGTCGTTGTTTATGTGCTGCTTGATGAAGCAGAGAGTTCACCCTTCTGATTATTTTCTTTTAGGGGCAGATGGCAGCGAAGGACTCAACCCTCCATTGGAGGATTGAGAGCATATTCAGGAGATGGGTAACAGTTGTGGTCTAGGGGGTAGATCACATCTTGGGCTACATCCGGTTTGGACGAATGCCCACGTATGACCCTTGGGGCTTAGGATCTCTGCATAGGGTGGGAGTTAGAAGATGATTACTCTGAGTCCTAGGATTTTCTTTTCTTTGTCATGTATCTAATTGGGGTAGACATAGGCACTCAGATTTATTTTGTTATGTGTATATGTTAGTCATCATGTCATATGATTATGTTCTAGTTTTCCCGTACTTTGCCTTTCTACGTGTTTACTGTTTTTCTCCGGGGGTACATTATGTTAAAAACTTTCAGATATGCACATGTTATATTTCAGTCAAAATTATCAATTGTATTTACATATTTCTACTCCTTCGAAAACTTAAAACCGTTCCTTTACAATCAAAATAACACCACAACCTTTTCTGCCAATTTATCTTAATGCATTATAAGTATTAAAACGAAGTGCAACTTTCGAAATTAAAATTGTGGAAAAAGTTTGTTTTAAAAAAATATATATCCATAAAATCCCAATTAAGTTTTCATAATTTCACTAGATTTTCGTAAGTAAATTAATAAAAAAAATGTTATGAAATAATTAATTGAATTAAACCTCGCATATTTCCATAATAGAAATTAGGGTATTACACGGAGCCCTTTTAAGTATTACGGTTCGAGGTGCTCCGTGGTCCAATTTTGGTGCCCGAGGTGCATTTTCGGCCCATTGTGCAATTTTCGTGCGAAAATAAGACTTTTGGGTTTTGGTGCCCCGTGATCCCTGGTGCATTCTTATGTATAAAAAACCATAACGCACTGAGCACTTTTCAGTTTTGAGGTCCAAGGAGCACCGTGGACCAATTTTGGTGCCCGTGGTGCATTTTCGTCCCATTGTGTAATTTTCGTGCGAAAATAAGACTTTTGGGTTTTGGTGCCCCGTGATCCATGGTGCATTCTTATGCATAAAAAACCATAATGCTTGGAACAGTTTTCAGTCTTGAGGTTTCCTTGCCCCGTGGTCCAATTTTGGAGTCCGTGGTGCATTTTCTACCCATTGCGCAAATTTCGTGCGAAAATAAGACTTTTGGGTATTGGTGCCCCGTGATCCCTTGTGCAATCTTATGCATAAAAAACCATAATGCTCGAAGATCTTTTCAGTTTTGAGGTCCGAGGTGCCCCGTGGTCCAATTTTGGTACCTGTGGTGTATTTCTGGCCCATGTGCAATTTTCGTGCGAAAATAAGACTTTTGGGTTTTGGTACCCGATGACCCCTAGTGCATTCTTATGTATAAAAAATCATAATGCTCAGAGCACTTTTCAGTTTTGAGGTCCGAGGTGCCCCGTGGTCCAATTTTGGTGCCCGTGTTGCATTTTCAGCCCAATGTACAATTTTTGTGCGAAAATAAGACTTTTGGGTTTTGGTGCCCCGTGATCCCTGGTGCATTCTTATGCATAAAAAACCATAATGCTCAGAACACTTTTCAGTTTTGAGGTTCGGGTACCCAGTGGTCCAATTTTGGTGCTGGTGGTGCATTTTTGGCCATTTGTGCAATTTTCATGCGAAAATAAGACTTTTGAATTTTGGTGCCCTGTGAACCCTGCTGCATTCATATACATAAAAAACCATAATGCTCATAGCACTTTTCAGTTTTGAGGTCCAAGGTGCCCCGTGGTCCAATTTTGGTGCCCGTGGTGCATTTTCGTCCATTTGTGCAATTTTCGTACGAAAATAAGACTTTTGGGTTTTGGTGGCCCGTGATCCTTGGCGCATTCTTAAGCATAAAAAACCATAATGCTCGAAAAACTTTTAAGTGTTGAGGTTCGTGGTGCCCCGTGGTCCAATTTTGCTGTCGGTGGTGCATTTTCGGACATTTGTGCAACTTTCGTGCAAAAATAAGACTTTTGGGTTTTGGTGCCCCGTGATCCATGGTGCATTCTTATGCATAAAAAACCATAATGCTTGGAACAGTTTTCAGTCTTGAGGTTTCCTTGCCCCGTGGTCGAATTTTGGAGTCCGTGGTGCATTTTCTACCGATTGCGCAAATTTCGTGCGAAAATAAGACTTTTGGGTATTGGTGCCCCGTGATCCCTTGTGCAATCTTATGCATAACAAACCATAATGCTCGAAGATCTTTTCAGTTTTGAGGTACGAGGTGCCTCGTGGTCCAATTTTGGTGCCTGTGGTGTATTTTTGGCCCATGTGCAATTTTCGTGCGAAAATAAGACTTTTGGGTTTTGGTACCCCATGACCCCTAGTGCATTCTTATGTATAAAAAATCATAATGCTCTGAGCACTTTTCAGTTTTGAGGTCCGAGGTGCCCCGTGGTCCAATTTTGGTGCCCCTGTTGCATTTTCAGCCCAATGTACAATTTTCGTGCGAAAATAAGACTTTTGGGTTTTGGTCCCACGTATTCCCTAGTGCATTCTTATGCATAAAAAACCATAATGCTCAGAACACTTTTCTGTTTTGAGGTTCGGGTACCCAGTGGTCCAATTTTGGTGCTGGTGGTGCATTTTTGGCCATTTGTGCAATTTTCATGCAAAAATAAGACTTTTGGTTTTTGGTGCCCTGTGAACCCTGGTGCATTCATATACATAAAAAACCATAATGCTCATAGCACATTTCAGTTTTGAGGTCCAAGGTGCCCCGTGGTCCAATTTTGGTGCCCGTGGTGCATTTTCGTCCATTTGTGCAATTTTCGTACGAAAATAAGACTTTTGGGTTTGGGTGGCCCGTGATCCTTGGTGCATTCTTAAGCATAAAAAACCATAATGCTCGAAAAACTTTTAAGTGTTGAGGTTCCTGGTGCCCCGTGGTCCAATTTTGGTGTCGGTGATGCATTTTCGGACATTTGTGCAACTTTCGTGCGAAAATAAGACTTTTGGGTATTGGTGCCCCGTGATCCCTTGTGCAATCTTATGCATAAAAAACCATAATGCTCGAAGATCTTTTCAGTTTTGAGGTCCGAGGTGCCCCGTGGTCCAATTTTGGTGCCTGTGGTGTATTTTTGGCCCATGTGCAATTTTCGTGCGAAAATAAGACTTTTGGGTTTTGGTACCCGATGACCCCTAGTGCATTCTTATGTATAAAAAATCATAATGCTCAGAGCACTTTTCAGTTTTGAGGTCCGAGGTGCCCCGTGGTCCAATTTTGGTGCCCGTGTTGCATTTTCAGCCCAATGTACAATTTTCGTGCGAAAATAAGACTTTTGGATTTTGGTGCCCTGTGAACCCTGGTGCATTCATATACATAAAAAACCATAATGCTCATAGCACTTTTCAGTTTTGAGGTCCAAGGTGCCGCGTGGTCCAATTTTGGTGCCCGTGGTGCATTTTCGGCCATTTGTGCAATTTTCGTACGAAAATAAGACTTTTGGGTTTTGGTGGCCCGTGATCCTTGGTGCATTCTTAAGCATAAAAAACCATAATGCTCGAAAAGCTTTTAAGTGTTGAGGTTCGTGGTGCCCCGTGGTCCAATTTTGGTGTCGGTGGTGCATTTTCGGACAGTTGTGCAACTTTCGTGCGAAAATAAGACTTTTGGGTTTTGGTGCCCCGTGATCCATGGTGCATTCTTATGCATAAAAAACCATAATGCTTGGAACATTTTTCAGTCTTGAGGTTTCCTAGCCCCGTGGTCCAATTTTGGAGTCCGTGGTGTATTTTCTACCCATTGCGCAAATTTCGTGCGAAAATAAGACTTTTGGGTATTGGTGCCCCGTGATCCCTTGTGCAATCTTATGCATAAAAAACCATAATGCTCGAAGATCTTTTCGGTTTTGAGGTCCGAGGTGCCCCGTGGTCCAATTTTGGTGCCTGTGGTGTATTTTTGGCCCATGTGCATTTTTCGTGCGAAAATAAGACTTTTGGGTGTTGGTACCCCATGACCCCTAGTGCATTCTTATGTATAAAAAATCATAATGCTCTGAGCACTTTTCAGTTTTGAGGTCCGAGGTGCCCCGTGGTCCAATTTTGGTGCCCCTGTTGCATTTTCAGCCCAATGTACAATTTTCGTGCGAAAATAAGACTTTTGGGTTTTGGTGCCCCGTGATCCCTGGTGCATTCTTATGCATAAAAAACCATAATGCTCAGAACACTTTTCAGTTTTGAGGTTCGGGTACCCAGTGGTCCAATTTTGGTGCTGGTGGTGCATTTTTTGCCATTTGTGCAATTTTCATGCGAAAATAAGACTTTTGGATTTTGGTGCCCTGTGAACCCTGGTGCATTTATATACATAAAAAACCATAATGCTCATAGCACTTTTCAGTTTTGAGGTCCAAGGTGCCCCGTGGTCCAATTTTGGTGCCCATGGTGCATTTTCGGCCATTTGTGCAATTTTCGTACGAAAATAAGACTTTTGGGTTTTGGTGGCCCGTGATCCTTGGTGCATTCTTAAGCATAAAAAACCATAATGCTCGAAAAACTTTTAAGTATTGAGGTTCGTGGTGTCCCGTGGTCCAATTTTGGTGCTGGTGGTGCATTTTTGGCCATTTGTGCAATTTTCATGCGAAAATAAGACTTTTGGATTTTGGTGCTATGTGAACCCTGGTACATTCATATACATAAAAAACAATAATGCTCATAGCACTTTTCAGTTTTAAGGTCGAAGGTGCCCCGTGGTCCAATTTTGGTGCACGTGGTGCATTTTCGGCCATTTGTGCAATTTCCGTACGAAAATAAGACTTTTGGGTTTTGGTGGCCCGTGATCCTTGGTGCATTCTTAAGCAAAAAAAACCATAATGCTCAAAAAACTTTTAAGTATTGAGGTTCGTGGTGTCCCGTGGTCCAATTTTGGTGTCGGTGGTGCATTTTCGGACATTTGTGCAACTTTCATGCGAAAATAAGACTTTTGGGTATTGGTGCTCCGTGATCCATGGTGAATTCTTACGCATAAAAAAACCATAATGCTTGGAACAGTTTTCAGTCTTGAGGTTTCCTTGCCCCGTGGTCCAATTTTGGAGTCCGTGGTGCATTTTCTACCCATTGCGCAAATTTCGTGCGAAAATAAGACTTTTGGGTATTGGTGCCCCGTGATCCCTTGTGCAATCTTATGCATAAAAAACCATAATGCTCGAAGATCTTTTCAGTTTTGAGGTCCGAGGTGCCCCGTGGTCCAATTTTGGTGCCTGTGGTGTATTTTTGGCCCATGTGCAATTTCCGGGCGAAAATAAGACTTTTGGGTCTTGGTACCCCATGACCCCTAGTGCATTCTTATGTATAAAAAATCATAATGCTCTGAGCACTTTTCAGTTTTGAGGTCCGAGGTGCCCCGTGGTCCAATTTTGGTGCCCGTGTTGCATTTTCAGCCCAATGTACAATTTTCGTGCGAAAATAAGACTTTTGGGTTTTGGTGCCCCGTGATCCTTGGTGCATTCTTATGCATAAAAAACCATAATGCTCAGAACACTTTTCAGTTTTGAGGTTCGGGTACCCAGTGGTCCAATTTTGGTGCTGGTGGTGCATTTTTGGCCATTTGTGCAATTTTCATGCGAAAATAAGACTTTTGGATTTTGGTGCTATGTGAACCCTGGTACATTCATATACATAAAAAACCATAATGCTCATAGTACTTTTCAGTTTTAAGGTCCAAGGTGCCCCGTGGTCCAATTTTGGTGCCCGTGGTGCATTTTCGGCCATTTGTGCAATTTCCGTACGAAAATAAGACTTTTGGGTTTTGGTGGCCCGTGATCCTTGGTGCATTCTTAAGCATAAAAAACCATAATGCTCGAAAAACTTTTAAGTGTTGAGGTTCGTGGTGTCCCGTCGTCCAATTTTGGTGTCGGTGGTGCATTTTCGAACATTTGTGCAATTTTCGTGCGAAAATAAGACATTTTGGTTTTGGTGCCTCGTGATCCTTGGTGCATTCTTATGCATAAAAAACCATAATGCTTGGAGCACTTTTCAATTTTCAGGTTCGTGGTGCCCCATGATCCAATTTTGGTGTCCGTGGTGCATTTTCGTCCATTTGTGCAATTTTTGTGCAAAAATAAGACTTTTGGATTTTGGTGCCCTGTGATTCCTGGTGCATTCTTATGCATAAAAAACCATAATGCTCGAAACACTTTTCAGTTTTAACGTTTGTGGTGCCCCGTGGTCCAATTTTGGTGTCGGTGGTGCATTTTTGGACATTTGTGCAATTTTCGGGAGAAAATAAGACTTTTGGGTTTGGGTGCCCTGTGAACCCTAGTGCATTCTTATGCATAAAAAACCATAATGCTCGGAACACTCTTAAGTATTAAGGTCCGAGGTGTCCCGTGGTCCAACTTTGGTGTCGGTGGTGCATTTTCGGCCCAATGTACAATTTTTTTGCGAAAATAAGACTTTTGGATTTTGGTGCCCAAAGATCCCTGGTGCTTTCTTATGCATAAAAAACCATAATGCTTGAAGCACTTTCGGTTTTGAGGTCTGTGCTTCCCCGTGGTCCAATTTTGGGGCCTGTGGTACATTTTCTGCAATTTGTGAAATTTTCGTGCAAAAATAAGACTTTTGGGTTTTGGTGCCCCGTGATCCCCGGTTCATTCCTATGCATAAAAAACCATAATGCTGGAAACACTTGTAAGTATTGAGGTCCGAGGTGCCCCGTGGTCCAATTTTGGTGCCCGTGGTGCATTTTTGGCCCACTGTGCACTTTTCGCGCGAAAATAAGACTTTTGGGTTTTGCTACCCCGTGATCCCTGGTGCATTCTTATGCATAAAAACCATAATCCTGGGAATACTTTTTAGTTTTGAGGTCCGTAGTGCCCCGTGGTCCAATTTTGGTGACGGGGGTGCATTGTCGGCCATTGTGCAATTTTCGTGCGAAAATAAGACTTTTGGGTTTTGGTGCCCCGTGATCCCTGGTGCATTCTTATGCATAAAAAACCACAATGCTTATGACACTTTTTAGTTTAGAGTTCCGTGGTACCACGTGGTCCAATTTTGGTACCGGTGGTGCATTTTCGACCATTTGTGCAATTTTTGTGCAAAAATAAGACTTTTGGATTTCGTTGCCCTGTGATCCTTAGTGCATTCTTATGCATAACAAACTACAATGCTACAAACAATTTTCAGTTTTGAGGTCCGGGGTGCCCCATGGTTCAATTTTGGTGCTGGTGGTGTATTTTAGGCTATTTGTGTAATTTTCGTGCAAAAATAAGACTTTTAGGGTTTGGTTCCGTGTGTTCCCTGGTGCATTCTTATACATAAAAAACAATAATGCTCAGAGCACTTTTCAGTTTTGAAATCCGAGGTGCCCCGTGGTCCAATTTTGGTGCCCGTGGTGCATTTTCTGCGCATTGTGCAATATTCGTGCGAAAATATGTCTTTTGGGTTTTGGCGCCCCATGATCCTTGGTGCATTCTTATGCATAAAAAACCATAATGCTCAAAGCACTTTTAAGTTTTGAGGTCCGAGGTGCCCGTGCTCCAACTTTGGTGCACGTGGTGCAATTTCGGCTCATTGTGTAATTTTCGTGCGAAAATAAGAGTTTTTGGTTTTCGTGCCCCATGATCCTTGGTGCATTCTTATACATAAAAACCATAACGCTCAGAACATTTTTCAGTTTTGAGGTCCGTGGAGCCCCGTGGTCCAATTTTGGTGCTCTTGGAACATTTTCGGCCTATTGTGGTATTTTCGTGCGAAAATAAGACTTTTCCGTTTTGGTGCTCTGTGATCCCTGGTGCATTCTTATGCATAAAAAACCAAAATGCTCAAAGCACTTTTCAGTTTTAAGGTCCGTGATGCCCCGTGGTCCAATTTTGGTGCCCGTGGTGCATTTTCGTCCCATTGTGCAATTTTAGTGCGAAAATAAGACTTTTGGGTTCTCGTGCCGCGTGATCCACGGTGCATTCTTATGCATAAAAAACTATAATGCTCATAGCACTTTTAAGTTTTAAGGTCCCAAGTGCCCCGTGGTCCAACTTTGGTACCCGTGGTGCATTTTCGTCCCATTGTGCAATTTTCGTGCGAAAATAAGACTTTTGGGTTTTGCTGCCCCGTGATCCACGGTACATTCTTATGCATAAAAAACCATAATGCTCTGATCACTTTTCAGGTCCATGGTGAATCGTTGTCCAATTTTGGTGCCCGTGGTGCATTTTCGACCCATTGTGGAATATTCGTGCGTAAATAAGAATTTTGGGAATTTATGCCCCTCGATCCCTGGTGCATTCTTATGCATAAATAATCATAATGCTCGGAGCAATTTTCAATGTTGAGGTTCGTGGTGCCCCGTGGTCCAATTTTGGTGCCCGTGGTGCATTTTCGGCCCATTGTGGAATTTTCGTGCGAAAATAAGACTTTTGGATTTTGGGGCACCATGATCCCTGGGGCAGTCTTATGCATAAAAAACCCTAATGCTCAAAGCACTTTTCAGTTTTTAGGTCTGTGGTGTCTAGTGTTCCAATTTTTATGCCCAGTGGTGCATTTTTGGCCCATGGTGCAATTTTCGTGCCAAAATAAGACTTTAGGGTTTTGGTGCACCGCGATCCCTGGGGCATTGTTATGCATAAAAATCCAGAATGGTCAGAGCACTTTTCACTTTTGAGGTTTGTGGTGCCCCGTGGTGCATTTTCGGCCCATTATGCAATTTTGGTCCCAAAGTAAGACTTTTGGATTTCGGTGCCCCGTGATCAATTTTGGTGCCCCATGGTGCATTTTTGGCCTATGGTGCAATTTTCATGCAAAAATAATACTTTTGGGTGTTGGTGACCCATGATCCCTGGCGCATTCTTATCCATAAAAAACCATAATGCTAAGAGCACTTTTCAGTTTTGAGTTTCGTGGTGCCCCGTGGTCCAATTTTGGTGCCAGTGGTGCATTTTCGGCCCATTCTGCAAATTTCTTGCAAAAATAAGACTTTTGAGTTTTTATGCCCTGTAAACCTTGGTGCATTTTTATGCATAAAAAATCATAGGGCACGGAGCACCTTTCAGTTTTGAGCTCCGTGGTGCCCCGTGGTCCAATTTTGGTGCCGGTGGTGCATTTTCAACCATTTGTACAATTTTCGTGCGAAAATAAGACTTTTAGGTTTTGGTGACCTGTGATCCCTAGTGCATTCTTATGCATAACAAACCATAATGCTCGAAGCACTTTTAAGGATTGAGGTCCAAGGTGCCCCGTGGTCTAATTTTGGTGCCCGTGGTGCATTTTCGGCTCATTGTGCAATTTTCGTGCAAAAATAAGACTTTTAGATTTTGGTGCCCGTGATCCCTGGTGCATTCTTATGCATAAAAAACTATAATGCTCAGACCACTTTTAAGTATTGAGCTCCGTGGTGTCCCGTGGTCCAATTTTGGTGCCGGTGGTGCATTTTCAGCCATTTGTGCAATTTTCGTGCGAAAATAAGACTTTTGGGTTTTGGTGACCCGTGATCCCTAGTGCATTCTTATGCATAACAAACCATAATTCTCAAAGCACTTTTAAGGATTAAGGTCCAAGGTGCCCCGTGGTCCAATTTTGGTACCCGTGGTGCATTTTCGGCTCATTGTGCAATTTCCGTGCAAAAATAAGACTTTTGGGTTTTGGTGCCCGTGATCCTTGGTGCATTCTTATGCATAAAAAACTATAATGCTCAGACCACTTTTAAGTATTGAGGTCCGAGGTGCCCCGTGGTCCAATTTTGGTGCTCGTGGTGCTTTTTCGGCCCATTGTGCAATTTTCGTGCGAAAATAAGACTTTTGGGTTTTGGTGCCCCATTATCCCTGGTGCATTCTTATGCATAAAAAACCATCATGCTCGGAGCACTTTTTAGTTTTGAGGTCCGAGATGCCCCGTTGTCTAATTCTGATGTCCGTGGTACATTTTCGGCCCGTTGTGCAATTTTCGTGCGAAAATAAGACTTTTGGGTTTTGCTGCCCCATGATCCCTGGTGCATTCGAATGCATAAAAAACCATAATGCTCGGAACACTTTTCAGTTTTTAGGTTCGTGGTGTCTCGTGATCGAATTTTGGTGCCGGTGGTGCATTTTCGGCCATTTGTGCAATTTTCGTTCGAAAGTTAGACTTTTGGCTTTGGGTGCCCCGTGATCCCTGTTGCATTCTTATTGATAAAAATCCATCATGCTCAGAGCACTTTTCAGTTTTGAGGTCCGAGGTGCCCCGTGGTCCAATTTTGGTGCCCGTGGTGCAATTTCGGCCATTTTTGCAATTTTTGTGCGAAAATAAGACTTTTGGGTTTTGGTGCCCCATGATCCCTAGTTCATTCTTATGCATAAAAAACCATAATGCTTGGAGCACTTTTAAGTATTGAGGTCCGAGATGCCCCGTGGTCCAATTTTGGTGCCCGTGATGCATTTTTGACCCATTGTACAATTTTTGTTCGAAAATAAGACTTTTGGGTTTTGGTGACCCATGATCCCTAGTGCATTCTTATGCATAACAAACCATAATGCTCGAAGCACTTTTAAGGATTGAGGTCCAAGGTGCCCCGTGGTCCATTTTTGGTGCCCGTGGTGCATTTTCGGCTCATTGTGCAATTTCCGTGCAAAAATAAGACTTTTGGGTTTTGGTGCCCATGATCCTTGGTGTATTCTTATGCATAAAAAACTATAATTCTCAGACCACTTTTAAGTATTGAGGTCCGAGATGCCCCGTGGTCCAATTTTGGTGCTCGTGGTGCTTTTTCGGCCCATTGTGCAATTTTCGTTCGTAAATAAGACTTTTTGGGTTTTGGTGCCCTATTATCCCTGGTGCATTCTTATGCATAAAAAACCATCATGCTCGGAGCACTTTTTAGTTTTGAGGTCCGAGGTGCCCCATTGTCTAATTTTCATGCCCGTGGTACATTTTCGGTCCATTGTGCCATTTTCGTGCGAAAATAAGACTTCTGAGTTTTGCTGCCCCATGATCCCTGGTGCATTCGAATGCATAAAAAACCATAATGCTCGGAATACTTTTCATTTTTGAGGTTCGTGGTGCCACGTGATCCAATTTTGGTGTCGGTGGTGCATTTTCGGCCATTTGTGCAATTTTCGTTCGAAAGTTAGACTTTTGGGTTTGGGTGTCCCGTGATCCCTGTTGCATTCTTATTGATAAAAAAACAATCATCATCAGAGCACTTTTCTGTTTTGAGGTCCGAGGTGTCCCGTAGTCCAATTTTGGTGCCCCTGGAGCAATTTCGTCCATTTTTACAATTTTTGTGCGAAAATAAGACTTTTGGGTTTTGGTGCCCCGTGATCCCTAGTTCATTCTTATTATGCATAAAAAACCATAATGCTTGGAGCACTTTTAAGTATTGAGGTCCGAGGTGCCCCGTGGTCCAATTTTGGTGCTCGTGGTGCTTTTTCGGCCCATTGTGCAATTTTCGTGCGAAAATATGACTTTTGGGTTTTGGTGCCCTGTGATCCCTGGTGTATTCTTATGCATAAAAAACCATAATGCTATGAACACTTTTCAGTTTTTAGGTCCATGGTGCCCCGTGGTCCAATTTTGGTGTCGGTGGTGCATTTTCGGCCATTTGTGAAATTTTCGTTCAAAATTAAGACTTATTTTCGCACGAAAATTGCACAATGGGTTGGAAATGAACAACAGGAACCAAAATTGGACCACAGGGCACCTCGGACCTCAATACTTGAAAGTTCTCCGAGCATTATGGTTTTTTATATATAAAAATGCACTAGGGATCACAGGGCACCAAAAGCCAAAAGTGTTATTTTCGTACAAAAAGTGCACAATGGGCAGAAAATGCACCACAGGCACTAAAATTGGACCACGAGGCACCATGGACCTCAAAACTGAAAAGTGTTTCGAGCATTATAGTTTCTTACGCATAAGAATGCACCAGGGATCATGGGGCACCAAAACCCAAAAGTCTTATTTTCTAACCAAAATTGCACAATGGGCCGAAAATGCACCATGGGCACCAAAGTTGGACCACGGGGCACCTCGGACCTCAAAACCGAAAAGTGCTCTGAGCATTATGGTTTTTTAAGCATAAGAATGCACCAGGGATCATGGGGCACCAAAATGCAAAAGTCTTATTTTCACACGAAAATTGCACAAATGGCCGAAAATGCACCACCGACACCAAAATTGGACCACGGGGCACCATGGACCTCAAAACTAAAAGGTGTTCCAAGCATTATGGTTTTTTATGCACAAGAATGCACTAGGGATCAAGGGGCACCAAAACCCAAAAGTCTTATTTACGAACGAAAATTGCACAAATGGGCCGAAAATGCACCACGGGCACCAAAATTGGACCACGGGGCACCTCAGACCACAAAACTCAAAAGTGTTCCAAGCATTATCAATTTTTATGCATAGGAATGCACCATGGATCACGGGGCACCAAAACCCAAAAGTCTTATTTTCGCACAAAAAGTGCACAATGGGCCGAAAATGCACCATGGGCACCAAAATTTCACCACAAGGCACCTCGGACCTCAAAACTGAAAAGTACTCCAAGAATTATGGTTTTTTATGCATAAGAATGCATCAAGGATCATGGGGAACCAAAACCCAAAAGTCTTATTTTCGCACGAAAATTACACAATGGGCCGAAAATGCACCATGGGCACCAATATTGGACCACGGGGCACCTCGGACCTCAATACTTAATAGTGCTCTGAGCATTATGGTTTTTATGCATAAGAATGCACTAGGGATCACGGGGCACCAAAACCCAAAAAGTCTTATTTTCACACGAAAATTGCACAAATAGCCGAAAATGCACCATGGGTACCAAAGTTGGACCACGTGGCACCTCGGACCTCAAAACTGAAAAGTGCTCCGAGCATTATGGTTTTTTATACATAAGAATGCCCCAGGGATCATGGGGAACCAAAACCCATAAGTCTTATTTCACACGAAAATTGCACAATGGGTTAGAAATGAACAACGGGCACAAAAATTGGACCACAGGGCACCTCGGAACTCAAAATTGAAAAGTGCTCTAAGAATTATGGTTTTTTGTGCATAAGAATGCACCAGGGATCACGGGGCACAAAAACCCAAATGTCTTATTTTCGCACGAAAATTGCACAAATGGGCCGAAAATGCACCACGGGCACCAAAATTGGACCATGGGTTTCCTTGGACCTCAATACTTAAAGTGGTCTGAGCATTATAGTTTTTTATGCATAAGAATGCACTAGGGATCACGGGGCACCAAAACCCAAAAGTCTTATTTTCACACGAAAATTGCACAAATGGCCTAAAATGCACCACCGGAACCAAAATTGGACCACGGGGCACCACGGACCTCAAAACTCAAACGTGTTCCGAGCATTATTGATTTTTATGCATAAGAATGCACCATGGGTCACGGGGCATCAAAACCCAAAAGTCTTATTTTCGCACGAAAAGTGCACAACGGGCCGAAAATGCATCATGGGCACCAAAATTGCACCACGAGGCACCTCGGACCTCAAAACTGAATAGCGCTCTGAGCATTATCATTTTTTATGCATAAGAATGCACCAGGGATCACGGGGCACCAACATGCAAAAGTCTTACTTTCGCACGAAAATTGAACAATGGGCCGAAAATGCGCCACGGGCACCAAAATTGGACCACGGGGCACCTTGGACCTCAATAATTAAAAGTGCTCCAAGCATTATGGTTTTTTATACATAAGAATGCACCAGGGATCATGGGACACCAAAACCCAACAGTCTTATTTTCACACGAAAATTGCACAATGGGTAGAAAATGCACCACGAGCACCAAAATTGGACCACGAGGCACCTCAGACCTCAATACTTAAAAGTTCTCCGAGCATTACGGTTTTTTATACATAAGAATGCACTAGGGACCACGGGGCACCAAAACCCAAAAGTGTTATTTTCGCACGAAAATTTCACAAATGCCCAGAAATGCACCACCGGCACCAAAATTGGACCACGGGGCACCCTGGACCTCAAAACTGACAAGTGTTTCGAGCATTATGGTTTTTTACGCATAAGAATCCACCAGGGATCACAGGGCACCAAAACCCAAAAGTCTTATTTTCGCACGAAAATTGCACAATGGGTCGAAAATGCACCATGGGCACCAAAGTTGGACCACGGGGCACCTCGGACCTCAAAACTGAAAAGTGCTCTGAGTATTATGGTTATTTATGCATAAGAATGCACCAGGGATCATGGGGCACCAAAATGCAAAAGTCTTATTTTCACACGAAAATTGCACAAATGGCCGAAAATGCACCACCGACACCAAAATTGGACCACGGGGCACCATGGACCTCAAAACTAAAAGGTGTTCCAAGCATTATGGTTTTTTATGCACAAGAATGCACTAGGGATCAAGGGGCACCAAAACCCAAAAGTCTTATTTACGAACGAAAATTGCACAAATGGGCCGAAAATGCACCACGGGCACCAAAATTGGACCACGGGGCACCTCAGACCACAAAACTCAAAAGTGTTCCAAGCATTATCATTTTTATGCATAAGAATGCACCCGGGATCACGGGGCACCAACATGCAAAAGTCTTACTTTCGCACGAAAATTGAACAATGGGCCGAAAATGCGCCACGGGCACCAAAATTGGACCACGGGGCACCTTGGACCTCAATAATTAAAAGTGCTCCAAGCATTATGGTTTTTTATACATAAGAATGCACCAGGGATCATGGGACACCAAAACCCAACAGTCTTATTTTCACACGAAAATTGCACAATGGGTAGAAAATGCACCACGAGCACCAAAATTGGACCACGAGGCACCTCAGACCTCAATACTTAAAAGTTCTCCGAGCATTACGGTTTTTTATACATAAGAATGCACTAGGGACCATGGGGCACCAAAACCCAAAAGTGTTATTTTCGCACGAAAATTTCACAAATGCCCAAAAATGCACCACCGGCACCAAAATTGGACCACGGGGCACCCTGGACCTCAAAACTGACAAGTGTTTCGAGCATTATGGTTTTTTACGCATAAGAATCCACCAGGGATCACAGGGCACCAAAACCCAAAAGTCTTATTTTCGCACGAAAATTGCACAATGGGTCGAAAATGCACCATGGGCACCAAAGTTGGACCACGGGGCACCTCGGACCTCAAAACTGAAAAGTGCTCTGAGTATTATGGTTATTTATGCATAAGAATGCACCAGGGATCATGGGGCACCAAAATGCAAAAGTCTTATTTTCACACGAAAATTGCACAAATGGCCGAAAATGCACCACCGACACCAAAATTGGACCACGGGGCACCATAGACCTCAAAACTAAAAGGTGTTCCAAGCATTATGGTTTTTTGTGCACAAGAATGCACTAGGGATCAAGGGGCACCAAAACCCAAAAGTCTTATTTACGAACGAAAATTGCACAAATGGGCCGAAAATGCACCACGGGCACCAAAATTGGACCACGGGGCACCTCAGACCACAAAACTCAAAAGTGTTCCAAGCATTATCATTTTTTATGCATAAGAATGCACCCGGGATCACGGGGCACCAACATGCAAAAGTCTTACTTTCGCACGAAAATTGAACAATGGGCCGAAAATGCGCCACGGGCACCAAAATTGGACCACGGGGCACCTTGGACCTCAATAATTAAAAGTACTCCAAGCATTATGGTTTTTTATACATAAGAATGCACCAGGGATCATGGGACACCAAAACCCAACAGTCTTATTTTCACACGAAAATTGCACAATGGGTAGAAAATGCACCACGAGAACCAAAATTGGACCACGAGGCACCTCAGACCTCAATACTTAAAAGTTCTCCGAGCATTACGGTTTTTTATACATAAGAATGCACTAGGGACCACGGGGCACCAAAACCCAAAAGTGTTATTTTCGCACGAAAATTTCACAAATGCCCAAAAATGCACCACCGGCACCAAAATTGGACCACGGGGCACCTTGGACCTCAAAACTGACAAGTGTTTCGAGCATTATGGTTTTTTACGCATAAGAATCCACCAGGGATCACAGGGCACCAAAACCCAAAAGTCTTATTTTCGCACGAAAATTGCACAATGGGTCGAAAATGCACCATGGGCACCAAAGTTGGACCACGGGGCACCTCGGACCTCAAAACTGAAAAGTGCTCTGAGTATTATGGTTATTTATGCATAAGAATGCACCAGGGATCATGGGGCACCAAAATGCAAAAGTCTTATTTTCACACGAAAATTGCACAAATGGCCGAAAATACACCACCGACACCAAAATTGGACCACGGGGCACCATGGACCTCAAAACTAAAAGGTGTTCCAAGCATTATGGTTTTTTATGCACAAGAATGCACTAGGGATCAAGGGGCACCAAAACCCAAAAGTCTTATTTACGAACGAAAATTGCACAAATGGGCCGAAAATGCACCACGGGCACCAAAATTGGACCACGGGGCACCTCAGACCACAAAACTCAAAAGTGTTCCAAGCATTATCAATTTTTATGCATAGGAATGCACCATGGATCACGGGGCACCAAAACCCAAAAGTCTTATTTTCGCACAAAAAGTGCACAATGGGCCGAAAATGCACCATGGGCACCAAAATTTCACCACAAGGCACCTCGGACCTCAAAACTGAAAAGTACTCCAAGCATTATGGTTTTTTATGCATAAGAATGCATCAAGGATCATGGGGAACCAAAACCCAAAAGTCTTATTTTCGCACGAAAATTACACAATGGGCCGAAAATGCACCATGGGCACCAATATTGGACCACGGGGCACCTCGGACCTCAATACTTAATAGTGCTCTGAGCATTATGGTTTTTATGCATAAGAATGCACTAGGGATCACGGGGCACCAAAACCCAAAAAGTCTTATTTTCACACGAAAATTGCACAAATAGCCGAAAATGCACCATGGGTACCAAAGTTGGACCACGTGGCACCTCGGACCTCAAAACTGAAAAGTGCTCCGAGCATTATGGTTTTTTATACATAAGAATGCCCCAGGGATCATGGGGAACCAAAACCCATAAGTCTTATTTCACACGAAAATTGCACAATGGGTTGGAAATGAACAACGGGCACAAAAATTGGACCACAGGGCACCTCGGAACTCAAAATTGAAAAGTGCTCTAAGAATTATGGTTTTTTGTGCATAAGAATGCACCAGGGATCACGGGGCACAAAAACCCAAATGTCTTATTTTCGCATGAAAATTGCACAAATGGGCCGAAAATGCACCACGGGCACCAAAATTGGACCATGGGTTTCCTTGGACCTCAATACTTAAAGTGGTCTGAGCATTATAGTTTTTTATGCATAAGAATGCACTAGGGATCACGGGGCACCAAAACCCAAAAGTCTTATTTTCACACGAAAATTGCACAAATGGCCTAAAATGCAACACCGGAACCAAAATTGGACCACGGGGCACCACGGACCTCAAAACTCAAACGTGTTCCGAGCATTATTGATTTTTATGCATAAGAATGCACCATGGGTCACGGGGCATCAAAACCCAAAAGTCTTATTTTCGCACGAAAAGTGCACAACGGGCCGAAAATGCATCATGGGCACCAAAATTGCACCACGAGGCACCTCGGACCTCAAAACTGAATAGCGCTCTGAGCATTATCATTTTTTATGCATAAGAATGCACCAGGGATCACGGGGCACCAACATGCAAAAGTCTTACTTTCGCACGAAAATTGAACAATGGGCCGAAAATGCGCCACGGGCACCAAAATTGGACCACGGGGCACCTTGGACCTCAATAATTAAAAGTGCTCCAAGCATTATGGTTTTTTATACATAAGAATGCACCAGGGATCATGGGACACCAAAACCCAACAGTCTTATTTTCACACGAAAATTGCACAATGGGTAGAAAATGCACCACGAGCACCAAAATTGGACCACGAGGCACCTCAGACCTCAATACTTAAAAGTTCTCCGAGCATTACGGTTTTTTATACATAAGAATGCACTAGGGACCACGGGGCACCAAAACCCAAAAGTGTTATTTTCGCACGAAAATTTCACAAATGCCCAGAAATGCACCACCGGCACCAAAATTGGACCACAGGGCACCCTGGACCTCAAAACTGACAAGTGTTTCGAGCATTATGGTTTTTTACGCATAAGAATCCACCAGGGATCACAGGGCACCAAAACCCAAAAGTCTTATTTTCGCACGAAAATTGCACAATGGGTCGAAAATGCACCATGGGCACCAAAGTTGGACCACGGGGCACCTCGGACCTCAAAACTGAAAAGTGCTCTGAGTATTATGGTTATTTATGCATAAGAATGCACCAGGGATCATGGGGCACCAAAATGCAAAAGTCTTATTTTCACACGAAAATTGCACAAATGGCCGAAAATGCACCACCGACACCAAAATTGGACCACGGGGCACCATGGACCTCAAAACTAAAAGGTGTTCCAAGCATTATGGTTTTTTATGCACAAGAATGCACTAGGGATCAAGGGGCACCAAAACCCAAAAGTCTTATTTACGAACGAAAATTGCACAAATGGGCCGAAAATGCACCACGGGCACCAAAATTGGACCACGGGGCACCTCAGACCACAAAACTCAAAAGTGTTCCAAGCATTATCATTTTTATGCATAAGAATGCACCCGGGATCACGGGGCACCAACATGCAAAAGTCTTACTTTCGCACGAAAATTGAACAATGGGCCGAAAATGCGCCACGAGCACCAAAATTGGACCACGGGGCACCTTGGACCTCAATAATTAAAAGTGCTCCAAGCATTATGGTTTTTTATACATAAGAATGCACCAGGGATCATGGGACACCAAAACCCAACAGTCTTATTTTCACACGAAAATTGCACAATGGGTAGAAAATGCACCACGAGCACCAAAATTGGACCACGAGGCCCCTCAGACCTCAATACTTAAAAGTTCTCCGAGCATTACGGTTTTTTATACATAAGAATGCACTAGGGACCATGGGGCACCAAAACCCAAAAGTGTTATTTTCGCACGAAAATTTCACAAATGCCCAAAAATGCACCACCGGCACCAAAATTGGACCACGGGGCACCCTGGACCTCAAAACTGACAAGTGTTTCGAGCATTATGGTTTTTTACGCATAAGAATCCACCAGGGATCACAGGGCACCAAAACCCAAAAGTCTTATTTTCGCACGAAAATTGCACAATGGGTCGAAAATGCACCATGGGCACCAAAGTTGGACCACGGGGCACCTCGGACCTCAAAACTGAAAAGTGCTCTGAGTATTATGGTTATTTATGCATAAGAATGCACCAGGGATCATGGGGCACCAAAATGCAAAAGTCTTATTTTCACACGAAAATTGCACAAATGGCCGAAAATACACCACCGACACCAAAATTGGACCACGGGGCACCATGGACCTCAAAACTAAAAGGTGTTCCAAGCATTATGGTTTTTTATGCACAAGAATGCACTAGGGATCAAGGGGCACCAAAACCCAAAAGTCTTATTTACGAACGAAAATTGCACAAATGGGCCGAAAATGCACCACGGGCACCAAAATTGGACCACGGGGCACCTCAGACCACAAAACTCAAAAGTGTTCCAAGCATTATCAATTTTTATGCATAGGAATGCACCATGGATCACGGGGCACCAAAACCCAAAAGTCTTATTTTCGCACAAAAAGTGCACAATGGGCCGAAAATGCACCATGGGCACCAAAATTTCACCACAAGGCACCTCGGACCTCAAAACTGAAAAGTACTCCAAGCATTATGGTTTTTTATGCATAAGAATGCATCAAGGATCATGGGGAACCAAAACCCAAAAGTCTTATTTTCGCACGAAAATTACACAATGGGCCGAAAATGCACCATGGGCACCAATATTGGACCACGGGGCACCTCGGACCTCAATACTTAATAGTGCTCTGAGCATTATGGTTTTTATGCATAAGAATGCACTAGGGATCACGGGGCACCAAAACCCAAAAAGTCTTATTTTCACACGAAAATTGCACAAATAGCCGAAAATGCACCATGGGTACCAAAGTTGGACCACGTGGCACCTCGGACCTCAAAACTGAAAAGTGCTCCGAGCATTATGGTTTTTTATACATAAGAATGCCCCAGGGATCATGGGGAACCAAAACCCATAAGTCTTATTTCACACGAAAATTGCACAATGGGTTGGAAATGAACAACGGGCACAAAAATTGGACCACAGGGTACCTCGGAACTTAAAATTGAAAAGTGCTCTAAGAATTATGGTTTTTTGTGCATAAGAATGCACCAGGGATCACGGGGCACAAAAACCCAAATGTCTTATTTTCGCACGAAAATTGCACAAATGGGCCGAAAATGCACCACGGGCACCAAAATTGGACCATGGGTTTCCTTGGACCTCAATACTTAAAGTGGTCTGAGCATTATAGTTTTTATGCATAAGAATGCACTAGGGATCACGGGGCACCAAAACCCAAAAGTCTTATTTTCACACGAAAATTGCACAAATGGCCTAAAATGCACCACCGGAACCAAAATTGGACCACGGGGCACCACGGACCTCAAAACTCAAACGTGTTCCGAGCATTATTGATTTTTATGCATAAGAATGCACCATGGGTCACGGGGCATCAAAACCCAAAAGTCTTATTTTCGCACGAAAAGTGCACAACGGGCCGAAAATGCATCATGGGCACCAAAATTGCACCACGAGGCACCTCGGACCTCAAAACTGAATAGTGCTCTGAGCATTATCATTTTTTATGCATAAGAATGCACCAGGGATCACGGGGCACCAACATGCAAAAGTCTTACTTTCGCACGAAAATTGAACAATGGGCCGAAAATGCGCCACGGGCACCAAAATTGGACCACGGGGCACCTTGGACCTCAATAATTAAAACTGCTCCAAGCATTATGGTTTTTTATACATAAGAATGCACCAGGGATCATGGGACACCAAAACCCAACAGTCTTATTTTCACACGAAAATTGCACAATGGGTAGAAAATGCACCACGAGCACCAAAATTGGACCACGAGGCACCTCAGACCTCAATACTTAAAAGTTCTCCGAGCATTACGGTTTTTTATACATAAGAATGCACTAGGGACCACGGGGCACCAAAACCCAAAAGTGTTATTTTCGCACGAAAATTTCACAAATGCCCAGAAATGCACCACCGGCACCAAAATTGGACCACGGGGCACCCTGGACCTCAAAACTGACAAGTGTTTCGAGCATTATGGTTTTTTACGCATAAGAATCCACCAGGGATCACAGGGCACCAAAACCCAAAAGTCTTATTTTCGCACGAAAATTGCACAATGGGTCGAAAATGCACCATGGGCACCAAAGTTGGACCACGGGGCACCTCGGACCTCAAAACTGAAAAGTGCTCTGAGTATTATGGTTATTTATGCATAAGAATGCACCAGGGATCATGGGGCACCAAAATGCAAAAGTCTTATTTTCACACGAAAACTGCACAAATGGCCGAAAATGCACCACCGACACCAAAATTGGACCACGGGGCACCATGGACCTCAAAACTAAAAGGTGTTCCAAGCATTATGGTTTTTTATGCACAAGAATGCACTAGGGATCAAGGGGCACCAAAACCCAAAAGTCTTATTTACGAACGAAAATTGCACAAATGGGCCGAAAATGCACCACGGGCACCAAAATTGGACCACGGGGCACCTCAGACCACAAAACTCAAAAGTGTTCCAAGCATTATCATTTTTATGCATAAGAATGCACCCGGGATCACGGGGCACCAACATGCAAAAGTCTTACTTTCGCACGAAAATTGAACAATGGGCCGAAAATGCGCCACGGGCACCAAAATTGGACCACGGGGCACCTTGGACCTCAATAATTAAAAGTGCTCCAAGCATTATGGTTTTTTATACATAAGAATGCACCAGGGATCATGGGACACCAAAACCCAACAGTCTTATTTTCACACGAAAATTGCACAATGGGTAGAAAATGCACCACGAGCACCAAAATTGGACCACGAGGCACCTCAGACCTCAATACTTAAAAGTTCTCCGAGCATTACGGTTTTTTATACATAAGAATGCACTAGGGACCATGGGGCACCAAAACCCAAAAGTGTTATTTTCGCACGAAAATTTCACAAATGCCCAAAAATGCACCACCGGCACCAAAATTGGACCACGGGGCACCCTGGACCTCAAAACTGACAAGTGTTTAGAGCATTATGGTTTTTTACGCATAAGAATCCACCAGGGATCACAGGGCACCAAAACCCAAAAGTCTTATTTTCGCACGAAAATTGCACAATGGGTCGAAAATGCACCATGGGCACCAAAGTTGGACCACGGGGCACCTCGGACCTCAAAACTGAAAAGTGCTCTGAGTATTATGGTTATTTATGCATAAGAATGCACCAGGGATCATGGGGCACCAAAATGCAAAAGTCTTATTTTCACACGAAAATTGCACAAATGGCCGAAAATGCACCACCGACACCAAAATTGGACCACGGGGCACCATAGACCTCAAAACTAAAAGGTGTTCCAAGCATTATGGTTTTTTGTGCACAAGAATGCACTAGGGATCAAGGGGCACCAAAACCCAAAAGTCTTATTTACGAACGAAAATTGCACAAATGGGCCGAAAATGCACCACGGGCACCAAAATTGGACCACGGGGCACCTCAGACCACAAAACTCAAAAGTGTTCCAAGCATTATCATTTTTTATGCATAAGAATGCACCCGGGATCACGGGGCACCAACATGCAAAAGTCTTACTTTCGCACGAAAATTGAACAATGGGCCGAAAATGCGCCACGGGCACCAAAATTGGACCACGGGGCACCTTGGACCTCAATAATTAAAAGTACTCCAAGCATTATGGTTTTTTATACATAAGAATGCACCAGGGATCATGGGACACCAAAACCCAACAGTCTTATTTTCACACGAAAATTGCACAATGGGTAGAAAATGCACCACGAGAACCAAAATTGGACCACGAGGCACCTCAGACCTCAATACTTAAAAGTTCTCCGAGCATTACGGTTTTTTATACATAAGAATGCACTAGGGACCACGGGGCACCAAAACCCAAAAGTGTTATTTTCGCACGAAAATTTCACAAATGCCCAAAAATGCACCACCGGCACCAAAATTGGACCACGGGGCACCTTGGACCTCAAAACTGACAAGTGTTTCGAGCATTATGGTTTTTTACGCATAAGAATCCACCAGGGATCACAGGGCACCAAAACCCAAAAGTCTTATTTTCGCACGAAAATTGCACAATGGGTCGAAAATGCACCATGGGCACCAAAGTTGGACCACGGGGCACCTCGGACCTCAAAACTGAAAAGTGCTCTGAGTATTATGGTTATTTATGCATAAGAATGCACCAGGGATCATGGGGCACCAAAATGCAAAAGTCTTATTTTCACACGAAAATTGCACAAATGGCCGAAAATACACCACCGACACCAAAATTGGACCACGGGGCACCATGGACCTCAAAACTAAAAGGTGTTCCAAGCATTATGGTTTTTTATGCACAAGAATGCACTAGGGATCAAGGGGCACCAAAACCCAAAAGTCTTATTTACGAACGAAAATTGCACAAATGGGCCGAAAATGCACCACGGGCACCAAAATTGGACCACGGGGCACCTCAGACCACAAAACTCAAAAGTGTTCCAAGCATTATCAATTTTTATGCATAGGAATGCACCATGGATCACGGGGCACCAAAACCCAAAAGTCTTATTTTCGCACAAAAAGTGCACAATGGGCCGAAAATGCACCATGGGCACCAAAATTTCACCACAAGGCACCTCGGACCTCAAAACTGAAAAGTACTCCAAGCATTATGGTTTTTTATGCATAAGAATGCATCAAGGATCATGGGGAACCAAAACCCAAAAGTCTTATTTTCGCACGAAAATTACACAATGGGCCGAAAATGCACCATGGGCACCAATATTGGACCACGGGGCACCTCGGACCTCAATACTTAATAGTGCTCTGAGCATTATGGTTTTTATGCATAAGAATGCACTAGGGATCACGGGGCACCAAAACCCAAAAAGTCTTATTTTCACACGAAAATTGCACAAATAGCCGAAAATGCACCATGGGTACCAAAGTTGGACCACGTGGCACCTCGGACCTCAAAACTGAAAAGTGCTCTGAGCATTATGATTTTTTATACATAAGAATGCCCCAGGGATCATGGGGAACCAAAACCCATAAGTCTTATTTCACACGAAAATTGCACAATGGGTTGGAAATGAACAACGGGCACAAAAATTGGACCACAGGGCACCTCGGAACTCAAAATTGAAAAGTGCTCTAAGAATTATGGTTTTTTGTGCATAAGAATGCACCAGGGATCACGGGGCACAAAAACCCAAATGTCTTATTTTCGCACGAAAATTGCACAAATGGGCCGAAAATGCACCACGGGCACCAAAATTGGACCATGGGTTTCCTTGGACCTCAATACTTAAAGTGGTCTGAGCATTATAGTTTTTTATGCATAAGAATGCACTAGGGATCACGGGGCACCAAAACCCAAAAGTCTTATTTTCACACGAAAATTGCACAAATGGCCTAAAATGCACCACCGGAACCAAAATTGGACCACGGGGCACCACGGACCTCAAAACTCAAACGTGTTCCGAGCATTATTGATTTTTATGCATAAGAATGCACCATGGGTCACGGGGCATCAAAACCCAAAAGTCTTATTTTCGCACGAAAAGTGCACAACGGGCCGAAAATGCATCATGGGCACCAAAATTGCACCACGAGGCACCTCGGACCTCAAAACTGAATAGTGCTCTGAGCATTATCATTTTTTATGCATAAGAATGCACCAGGGATCACGGGGCACCAACATGCAAAAGTCTTACTTTCGCACGAAAATTGAACAATGGGCCGAAAATGCGCCACGGGCACCAAAATTGGACCACGGGGCACCTTGGACCTCAATAATTAAAACTGCTCCAAGCATTATGGTTTTTTATACATAAGAATGCACCAGGGATCATGGGACACCAAAACCCAACAGTCTTATTTTCACACGAAAATTGCACAATGGGTAGAAAATGCACCACGAGCACCAAAATTGGACCACGAGGCACCTCAGACCTCAATACTTAAAAGTTCTCCGAGCATTACGGTTTTTTATACATAAGAATGCACTAGGGACCACGGGGCACCAAAACCCAAAAGTGTTATTTTCGCACGAAAATTTCACAAATGCCCAGAAATGCACCACCGGCACCAAAATTGGACCACGGGGCACCCTGGACCTCAAAACTGACAAGTGTTTCGAGCATTATGGTTTTTTACGCATAAGAATCCACCAGGGATCACAGGGCACCAAAACCCAAAAGTCTTATTTTCGCACGAAAATTGCACAATGGGTCGAAAATGCACCATGGGCACCAAAGTTGGACCACGGGGCACCTCGGACCTCAAAACTGAAAAGTGCTCTGAGTATTATGGTTATTTATGCATAAGAATGCACCAGGGATCATGGGGCACCAAAATGCAAAAGTCTTATTTTCACACGAAAACTGCACAAATGGCCGAAAATGCACCACCGACACCAAAATTGGACCACGGGGCACCATGGACCTCAAAACTAAAAGGTGTTCCAAGCATTATGGTTTTTTATGCACAAGAATGCACTAGGGATCAAGGGGCACCAAAACCCAAAAGTCTTATTTACGAACGAAAATTGCACAAATGGGCCGAAAATGCACCACGGGCACCAAAATTGGACCACGGGGCACCTCAGACCACAAAACTCAAAAGTGTTCCAAGCATTATCATTTTTATGCATAAGAATGCACCCGGGATCACGGGGCACCAACATGCAAAAGTCTTACTTTCGCACGAAAATTGAACAATGGGCCGAAAATGCGCCACGGGCACCAAAATTGGACCACGGGGCACCTTGGACCTCAATAATTAAAAGTGCTCCAAGCATTATGGTTTTTTATACATAAGAATGCACCAGGGATCATGGGACACCAAAACCCAACAGTCTTATTTTCACACGAAAATTGCACAATGGGTAGAAAATGCACCACGAGCACCAAAATTGGACCACGAGGCACCTCAGACCTCAATACTTAAAAGTTCTCCGAGCATTACGGTTTTTTATACATAAGAATGCACTAGGGACCATGGGGCACCAAAACCCAAAAGTGTTATTTTCGCACGAAAATTTCACAAATGCCCAAAAATGCACCACCGGCACCAAAATTGGACCACGGGGCACCCTGGACCTCAAAACTGACAAGTGTTTAGAGCATTATGGTTTTTTACGCATAAGAATCCACCAGGGATCACAGGGCACCAAAACCCAAAAGTCTTATTTTCGCACGAAAATTGCACAATGGGTCGAAAATGCACCATGGGCACCAAAGTTGGACCACGGGGCACCTCGGACCTCAAAACTGAAAAGTGCTCTGAGTATTATGGTTATTTATGCATAAGAATGCACCAGGGATCATGGGGCACCAAAATGCAAAAGTCTTATTTTCACACGAAAATTGCACAAATGGCCGAAAATGCACCACCGACACCAAAATTGGACCACGGGGCACCATAGACCTCAAAACTAAAAGGTGTTCCAAGCATTATGGTTTTTTGTGCACAAGAATGCACTAGGGATCAAGGGGCACCAAAACCCAAAAGTCTTATTTACGAACGAAAATTGCACAAATGGGCCGAAAATGCACCACGGGCACCAAAATTGGACCACGGGGCACCTCAGACCACAAAACTCAAAAGTGTTCCAAGCATTATCATTTTTTATGCATAAGAATGCACCCGGGATCACGGGGCACCAACATGCAAAAGTCTTACTTTCGCACGAAAATTGAACAATGGGCCGAAAATGCGCCACGGGCACCAAAATTGGACCACGGGGCACCTTGGACCTCAATAATTAAAAGTACTCCAAGCATTATGGTTTTTTATACATAAGAATGCACCAGGGATCATGGGACACCAAAACCCAACAGTCTTATTTTCACACGAAAATTGCACAATGGGTAGAAAATGCACCACGAGAACCAAAATTGGACCACGAGGCACCTCAGACCTCAATACTTAAAAGTTCTCCGAGCATTACGGTTTTTTATACATAAGAATGCACTAGGGACCACGGGGCACCAAAACCCAAAAGTGTTATTTTCGCACGAAAATTTCACAAATGCCCAAAAATGCACCACCGGCACCAAAATTGGACCACGGGGCACCTTGGACCTCAAAACTGACAAGTGTTTCGAGCATTATGGTTTTTTACGCATAAGAATCCACCAGGGATCACAGGGCACCAAAACCCAAAAGTCTTATTTTCGCACGAAAATTGCACAATGGGTCGAAAATGCACCATGGGCACCAAAGTTGGACCACGGGGCACCTCGGACCTCAAAACTGAAAAGTGCTCTGAGTATTATGGTTATTTATGCATAAGAATGCACCAGGGATCATGGGGCACCAAAATGCAAAAGTCTTATTTTCACACGAAAATTGCACAAATGGCCGAAAATACACCACCGACACCAAAATTGGACCACGGGGCACCATGGACCTCAAAACTAAAAGGTGTTCCAAGCATTATGGTTTTTTATGCACAAGAATGCACTAGGGATCAAGGGGCACCAAAACCCAAAAGTCTTATTTACGAACGAAAATTGCACAAATGGGCCGAAAATGCACCACGGGCACCAAAATTGGACCACGGGGCACCTCAGACCACAAAACTCAAAAGTGTTCCAAGCATTATCAATTTTTATGCATAGGAATGCACCATGGATCACGGGGCACCAAAACCCAAAAGTCTTATTTTCGCACAAAAAGTGCACAATGGGCCGAAAATGCACCATGGGCACCAAAATTTCACCACAAGGCACCTCGGACCTCAAAACTGAAAAGTACTCCAAGCATTATGGTTTTTTATGCATAAGAATGCATCAAGGATCATGGGGAACCAAAACCCAAAAGTCTTATTTTCGCACGAAAATTACACAATGGGCCGAAAATGCACCATGGGCACCAATATTGGACCACGGGGCACCTCGGACCTCAATACTTAATAGTGCTCTGAGCATTATGGTTTTTATGCATAAGAATGCACTAGGGATCACGGGGCACCAAAACCCAAAAAGTCTTATTTTCACACGAAAATTGCACAAATAGCCGAAAATGCACCATGGGTACCAAAGTTGGACCACGTGGCACCTCGGACCTCAAAACTGAAAAGTGCTCCGAGCATTATGATTTTTTATACATAAGAATGCCCCAGGGATCATGGGGAACCAAAACCCATAAGTCTTATTTCACACGAAAATTGCACAATGGGTTGGAAATGAACAACGGGCACAAAAATTGGACCACAGGGCACCTCGGAACTCAAAATTGAAAAGTGCTCTAAGAATTATGGTTTTTTGTGCATAAGAATGCACCAGGGATCACGGGGCACAAAAACCCAAATGTCTTATTTTCGCACGAAAATTGCACAAATGGGCCGAAAATGCACCACGGGCACCAAAATTGGACCATGGGTTTCCTTGGACCTCAATACTTAAAGTGGTCTGAGCATTATAGTTTTTTATGCATAAGAATGCACTAGGGATCACGGGGCACCAAAACCCAAAAGTCTTATTTTCACACGAAAATTGCACAAATGGCCTAAAATGCACCACCGGAACCAAAATTGGACCACGGGGCACCACGGACCTCAAAACTCAAACGTGTTCCGAGCATTATTGATTTTTATGCATAAGAATGCACCATGGGTCACGGGGCATCAAAACCCAAAAGTCTTATTTTCGCACGAAAAGTGCACAACGGGCCGAAAATGCATCATGGGCACCAAAATTGCACCACGAGGCACCTCGGACCTCAAAACTGAATAGTGCTCTGAGCATTATCATTTTTTATGCATAAGAATGCACCAGGGATCACGGGGCACCAACATGCAAAAGTCTTACTTTCGCACGAAAATTGAACAATGGGCCGAAAATGCGCCACGGGCACCAAAATTGGACCACGGGGCACCTTGGACCTCAATAATTAAAACTGCTCCAAGCATTATGGTTTTTTATACATAAGAATGCACCAGGGATCATGGGACACCAAAACCCAACAGTCTTATTTTCACACGAAAATTGCACAATGGGTAGAAAATGCACCACGAGCACCAAAATTGGACCACGAGGCACCTCAGACCTCAATACTTAAAAGTTCTCCGAGCATTACGGTTTTTTATACATAAGAATGCACTAGGGACCACGGGGCACCAAAACCCAAAAGTGTTATTTTCGCACGAAAATTTCACAAATGCCCAGAAATGCACCACCGGCACCAAAATTGGACCACGGGGCACCCTGGACCTCAAAACTGACAAGTGTTTCGAGCATTATGGTTTTTTACGCATAAGAATCCACCAGGGATCACAGGGCACCAAAACCCAAAAGTCTTATTTTCGCACGAAAATTGCACAATGGGTCGAAAATGCACCATGGGCACCAAAGTTGGACCACGGGGCACCTCGGACCTCAAAACTGAAAAGTGCTCTGAGTATTATGGTTATTTATGCATAAGAATGCACCAGGGATCATGGGGCACCAAAATGCAAAAGTCTTATTTTCACACGAAAATTGCACAAATGGCCGAATATGCACCACCGGCACCAAAATTGGACCACGGGGCACCACGGACCTGAAAGCTGAAAAGTGTTGCAAGCATTATGGTTTTTTATGCATAAGAATGCACCAGGGACCACGGGGGACCAAAACCCAAAAGTCTTATTTTCGCACAAAATTGTACAATGTGCCGAAAATGCACCATGGGTACCAAAGTTGGACCACGTGGCACCTCGGACCTCAAAACTGAAAAGTGCTCCGAGTATTATGATTTTTTATACATAAGAATGCCCCAGGGATCATGGGGAACCAAAACCCATAAGTCTTATTTTCGCACGAAAATTGCACAATGGGTTGGAAATGAACAACGGGCACCAAAATTGGACCACAGGGCACCTCGGACCTCAATACTTGAAAGTGCTCCGACAATTATGGTTTTTTATACATAAAAATGCACCAGGGATCACAGGGCACCAAAACCCAAAAGTATTATTTTCGTACAAAAAGTGCACAATGGGCAGAAAATGCACCACGGGCACCAAAATTGGACCACGGGGCACCATTGACCTCAAAACTAAAAGGTGTTCCAAGCATTATGGTTTTTTATGCACAAGAATACACTAGGGATCAAGGGGCACCAAAACCCAAAAGTTTTATTTTCGAACGAAAATTGCACAAATGGGCCGAAAATGCACCACGGGCACCAAAATTGGACCACGGGGCACCTCAGACCACAAAACTCAAAAGTGTTCCAAGCATTATCAATTTTTATGCATAGGAATGCACCATGGATCACGGGGCACCAAAACCCAAAAGTCTCATTTTCAAACGAAAATTGCACAATGGGCCGAAAATGCACCATGGGCACCAAAATTTCACCACGAGGCACCTCGGACCTCAAAACTGAAAAGTACTCCAAGCATTATGGTTTTTTATGCATAAGAATGCATCAAGGATCATGGGGAACCAAAACCCAAAAGTCTTATTTTCGCATGAAAATTACACAATGGGCCGAAAATGCACCATGGGCACCAATATTGGACCACGGGGCACCTCGGACCTCAATACTTAAAAGTGCTATGAGCATTATGGTTTTTATGCATAAGAATGCACTAGGGATCACGGGGCACCAAAACCCAAAAAGTCTTATTTTCGCATGAAAATTGCACAAATAGCTAAAAATGCACCACCGGCACCAAAATTGGACCACGGGGCACCATGGACCTCAAAAATGAAAGGTGTTCCATGAATTATGGTTTTTTATGCATAAGAATGAACCAGGTATCAGGGGGCACCAAAACCCAGAAGTCTTTTTTTCACATGAAAATTCCATATTGGGCCGAAAATGCATCATGGGCACCAAAATTGGACCACGGAGCACCTTGGAACTCAAAATTGAAAAGTGCTCTAAGCATTATGGTTTTTTGTGCATAAGAATGCACCAGGGATCATGGGGCACAAAAACCCAAATGTCTTATTTTCGCACGAAAATTGCACAAATGGGCCGAAAATGCACCACGGGCACCAAAATTGGACCATGGGTTTCCTTGGACCTCAATACTTAAAGTGGTCTGAGCATTGTAGTTTTTTATGCATAAGAATGCACTAGGGATCACGGGGCACCAAAATCCAAAAGTCTTATTTTCACACGAAAATTGCACAAATGGCCTAAAATGCACCACCGGAACCAAAATTGGACCACGGGGCACCACGGACCTCAAAACTCAAACGTGTTCCGAGCATTACTGATTTTTATGCATAAGAATGCACCATGGATCACGGGGCATCAAAACCCAAAAGTCTTATTTTCGCACGAAAAGTGCACAACGGGCCAAAAATGCATGATGGGCACCAAAATTGCACCACGAGGCACCTCGGACCTCAAAACTGAATAGTGCTCTGAGCATTATCATTTTTTATGCATAAGAATGCACCAGGGATCACGGGGCACCAACATGCAAAAGTCTTATTTTCGCACGGAAATTGAACAATGGGCCGAAAATGCACCACGGGCACCAAAATTGGACCACGAGGCACCTTGGACCTCAATAATTAAAAGTGCTCCAAGCATTATGGTTTTTTATACATAAGAATGCACCAGGGATCATGGGACACCAAAACCCAACAGTCTTATTTTCACACGAAAATTGCACAATGGGTAGAAAATGCACCACGAGCACCAAAATTGGACCACGAGGCACCTCAGACCTCAATACTTAAAAGTTCTCCAAGCATTACGGTTTTTTATACATAAGAATGCACTAGGGACCACGGGGCACCAAAACCCAAAAGTGTTATTTTCGCACGAAAATTTCACAAATGCCCAAAAATGCACCACCGGCACCAAAATTGGACCACGGGGCACCCTGGACCTCAAAACTGACAAGTGTTTCGAGCATTATGGTTTTTTACGCATAAGAATCCACCAGGGATCACAGGGCACCAAAACCCAAAAGTCTTATTTTCGCACGAAAATTGCACAATGGGTCGAAAATGCACCATGGGCACCAAAGTTGGACCACGGGGCACCTCGGACCTCAAAACTGAAAAGTGCTTTGAGTATTATGGTTATTTATGCATAAGAATGCACCAGGGATCATGGGGAACCAAAACCCAAAAATCTTATTTTCTCACAAAAATTGCACAAATGGCCGAATATGCACCACCGGCACCAAAATTGGACCACGGGGCACCACGGACCTGAAAGCTGAAAAGTGTTGCAAGCATTATGGTTTTTTATGCATAAGAATGCACCAGGGATCACGGGGGACCAAAACCCAAAAGTCTTATTTCGCACAAAATTGTACAATGTGCCGAAAGTGCACCATGGGTACCAAAGTTGGACCACGTGGCACCTCGGACCTCAAAACTGAAAAGTGCTCCGAGCATTATGATTTTTTATACATAAGAATGCCCCAGGGATCATGGGGAACCAAAACCCATAAGTCTTATTTTCGCACGAAAATTGCACAATGGGTTGGAAATGAACAACGGGCACCAAAATTGGACCACGGGACACCTCAGACCACAAAACTCAAAAGTGTTCCAAGCATTATCAATTTTTATGCATAGGAATGCACCATGGATCGCGGGGCACCAAAACCCAAAAGTCTTATTTTCAAACGAAAATTGTACAATGGGCCGAAAATGCACCATGGGCATCAAAATTGCACCACGAGGCACCTCGGACCTCAAAACTGAAAAGTACTCCAAGAATTATGGTTTTTTATGCATAAGAATGCATCAAGGATCATGGGGAACCCAAACCCAAAAGTCTTATTTTCGCATGAAAATTACACAATGGGCCGAAAATGCACCATGGGCACCAATATTGGACCACGGGGCACCTCGGACCTCAATACTTAAAAGTGCTATGAGCATTATGGTTTTTATGCATAAGAATGCACTAGGGATCATGGGGCACCAAAACCCAAAAAGTCTTATTTTCGCACGAAAATTGCACAAATAGCTGAAAATGCACCACCGGCACCAAAATTGGACCACGGGGCACCATGGACCTCAAAAATGAAAGGTGTTCCATGAATTATGGTTTTTTATGCATAAGAATGAACCAGGTATCAGGGGGCACCAAAACCCAAAAGTCTTTTTTTCACATGAAATTTCCACATTGGGCCGAAAATGCATCATGGGCACCAAAATTGGACCACGGAGCACCTCGGAACTCAAAATTGAAAAGTGCTCTAAGCATTATGGTTTTTTGTGCATAAGAAAGCACCAGGGATCATGGGGCACAAAAACCCAAATGTCTAATTTTCTCACGAAAATTGCACAAATGGGCCGAAAATGCACCACGGGCACCAAAATTGGACCATGGGGTACCTTGGACCTCAATACTTAAAGTGGTCTGAGCATTATAGTTTTTTATGCATAAGAATGCACTAGGGATCACGGGGCACCAAAACCCAAAAGTCTTATTTTCACACGAAAATTGCACAAATGGCCTAAAATGCACCACCGGAACCAAAATTGGACCACGTGTCACCACGGACCTAAAAACTCAAACGTGTTCCGAGCATTATTGATTTTTATGCATAAGAATGCACCATGGATCACTGGGCATCAAAACCCAAAAGTCTTATTTTCGCACGAAAAGTGCACAATGGGCCGAAAACATCATGGGCACCAAAATTGCACCACGAGGCACCTCGGACCTCAAAACTGAATAGTACTATGAGCATTATCATTTTTTATGCATAAGAATGCACCAGGGATCACGGGGCACCAACATGCAAAAGTCTTATTTTCGCACAAAAATTTAACAATGGGCCGAAAATGCACCACGGGCACCAAAATTGGACCACGGGGCACCTTGGACCTCAATAATTAAAAGTGCTCCAAGCATTATGGTGCCTTCGGCCATTTGTGCAATTTTTGTGCGAAAATAAGACTTCTGGGTTTTGGTGCCCCATAATCCCTGGTGCATTCTTATGCATAAAAAACCATAATGCTCATAACACATTTCAGTTTTGAGGTCCGAGGTGCCCCGTGGTCAAATATTGGTGCCCGTGGTGCATTTTCGGCCCATTGTGCAATTTTCATGCGAAAATAAGACTTTTGTGTTTTTGTGCCCCATGATCCCTGGTGCATTCTTATGCATAAAAAACCATAATGCTTAGAGCACTTCTCAGTTTTGAGGTCCGTGGTGCCCCGTGGTCCAATTTTCATGCACGTGGTGCATTTTCGGCCCATTGCGCAACTTTCGTGCGAAAATAAGACTTTTGGGTTTTGGTACCGCGTGATCCCTGGTGCATTCTTATGCATAAAAAACCATAATGCTTGGAGAAATTTGCAGTTTTGAGGTCCGTGGTGCCCCACGGTTGAATTTTGGTGCAGGTGTTGCATTTTCGGCCATTTGTGCAATTTTCGTGCGAAAATAAGACTTTTGGATTTTGGTGCCCCATAATCCCTGGTGCATTCTTATGCATAAAAAACCATAATGCTTCGAGAACTTTTCAGTTTTGACGTCCGTGGTGCCCCGTGGTCCAATTTGGTGCCGATGGTGCATTTTCGGCCATTTGTCGAATTTTCGTGTGAAAATAAGACTTTTGGGTTTTGGTGGCCCGTGATCCCTGGTGCATTCTTATGCATAAAAAACTGTAATGCTCATAGCACTTTTCAGTTTTGAGGTCCGAGGTGCCCCGTGGTCCAATTTTGGTGCAAGGGTGTATTTTCGGCCCAATGTACAATTTTCGTGCGAAAATAAGACTTTTGGGTTTTGGTCCCCCTTGATCCCCGGTGCATTCTTATGCATCAAAAACCATAATGCTCAAAGCACTTTTCATTTTTGAGGTCCGAGGTGCCCCGTGCTCCAATTTTGGTGCCCGTGGTGCATTTTCGGCCCGTTGTTCAATTTTCATGCGAAAATAAGACTTTTGTTTTTGGTGGTTTGTGATCCCTGGTGCTTTCTTATGCATAAAAAACCATAATGCTTAGAGCACTTTTCAGTTTTGAGATCCGAGGTACACCGTGGTCAAATTTTGGTGTAAATGATGCATTTTCGGCCCATTGTGCAATTTTTGTGCGAAAATAAGACTTTTTGGTTTTGGTGCCCCGTGATCCCGGGTGCATTCTTATGCATAAAAAACCATAATGCTCATAGCACTTTTCAGTTTTGAGGGTCGAGGTGCCACGTGGTCCAATTTTGGTGCCGGTGGTGCATTTTTTGCCCTTTGTGCAATTTTCGTGCGTAAATAAGACTTTTGGGTTTTGGTGCCCCGTTATCCCTGGTGCATTCTTATGCATAAAAACCCATAATTCTTAGAGAACTTTTCAGTTTTGAGGTCCGAGGTGCCCCGTGGTCCAACTTTGGTGCAAGTGATGCATTTTCGGCCCACTATGCAATTTTCGTGCGAAAATAAGACTTTTGGGTTTTCGTGCCCCGTAATGCCTGGTGCATTCTTATGCATCAAAAACCATAATGCTTGAAGCACTTTTCATTTTTGAGGTTCGAGGTTTCCCGTGCTCCAATTATGGTGCCTGTGGTGCATTTTCTACCCATTGTTCAATTTTTGTGCGAAAATAAGACTTTTGGATTTTGGTGCCCCGTGATCCCTGGTGCATTCTTATGCATAAAAAGCCGTAATGCTCAGAACACATTTCAGTTTTGATGTTCGTGGTGCCCCGTGGTCCAATTTTGGTGCCGGTGGTAAATTTTCGGCCATTTGTGCAATTTTCGTGCGAAAATAAGACTTTTGGGTTTTGGTGGCCTGTGATCCATGGTCCATTCTTATGAATAAAAAACCATAATGCCCATAGCACTTTTCAATTTTGAGGTCCGAGGTGCCCCGTGGTCCAATTTTTGTGCAAGTGATGCATTTTCGGCACATTGTGCAATTTTCGTGCGAAAGTAAGACTTTTGGGTTTTGGTGCCCCATGATCCCTGGTGCATTCTTATGCAAAAAAAAAAATCATAACCCTTGGAGCACTTGTCAGTTTTGAGGTCTGTGGTGCCCCGTGGTCTAATTTTGGTGTTGGTGGTGCATTTTCGGCCATTTATGCAATTTTCGTGCGAATATAAGACGTGTGAGTTTTGGTGCCACGTGATCCCTGGTGCATTCTTATGCATAAAACCATAATGATCGGACCAGTTTTAGGTTTTGAGGTCCATGGTGCCCCGTGGTAGAATTTTTGTGCCGGTGGTGCATTTTCTGCCATTTGTGCAATTTTCGTGCGAAAATAAGGCTTTTGGGTTTTGGTGCCCTATGAACCTTGGGGCATTCTTATGCGTAAAAAATAATAATGCACCTACCACTTTTTGATTTTGAGGTCCGAGGTGCCCCGTGGTTCAATTTTGGTGCCCGTGGTTCATTTGCGGCCCATTGTGCAATTTTTTGGCGAAAAGAAGACTTTTGGGTTTTGGTGCCCCGCGATCCCTGGGGCATTCCTATGCATAAAAAACCATAATTCTTTGAACACTTTTTAGTTTTGATTTCCGTGGTACCCCGTGGTCCAATTTTGGTGTGGGTGGTGCATTGTCGGCCATTTGTGCCATTTTCGTACTAAAATAAGACTTTTGGGTTTTGGTGCCCCGTGATCCTTGGTGCATTCTTATGCATAAAAAATGCTAATGCTCAAAGCACTTTTCAGTTTTCAGGTCCGAGGTGACCCGTGGTCCAATTTTGTTGCCCGTGGTGCTTTTTTGGCCCATTGTACAATTTTCATGCGAAAATAAGACTTTTGGGTTTTAGTGCCCTGTGATCCCTGGTGCATTCTTATCCATAATGCTTGGAACACTTTTCAGTTTTGAGGTCCATGGTGCCCCGTGGTCTAATTTTGGTGTCGTTGCTGCATTTTCTGCCATTTGTAAATTTTTGTGAGAAAATAAGAATTCTGGGTTTTGGTGCCCCGTGATCCCTGGTGCATTCTTATGCATAAAAAACCATAACGCTCGGAACACTTCTCATTTTTGAGGTCCTTGTGATCCCTGGTGCATTCTTATGCATAAAACACCACAATGCTTGGAGTACTTTTCAGTTTTGAGGTCCGTGGTGCCCCGTGGTCCAATTTTGGTGCCGGGGGCGCATTTTCGGCGATTTGTGCAATTTTTATGGGAAAGTAAGACTTTTGGGTTTTGGTGCACCGTGATCCCTGATGCATTCTTATGCATGAAAAACTATAATGCTTGGAGCACTTTTCAGTTTTGAGGTTCGTGGTGCCCCGTGGTCCAATTTTGGTGCCAGTGGTGCATTTTCGGCCACTTGTGTAATTTTCGTGCGAAAATAAGACTTTTGGGTTTTGGTGCCCTGTGAACCCTGGGGCATTCTTATGCATAAAAAACCATAGTGCTCATAGCACTTTTCAGTTTTGAGGTCCTAGGTGCCCCTTGGTCCAATTTTGGTGCCCGTGGTGCAATTTCGGCCCATTGTGCAATTTTTGTCCGAAAATAAGAGTTTTGGATTTTGGTGCCCCGTGATCCCTGCTGCATTCTTATCCATAATCTTGGAACACTTTTCTGTTTTGAGGTCCGTGGTGCCCCGTGGTCTAACTTTTTGTGCCGGTGGTGCATTTTTGGCCATTTGTGAGTTTTCGTGCGAAAATAAGACTTTTGGGTTTTAGTGCCCTGTGATCCCTAGTGCATTCGTATGCATAAAAACCATAATGCTTGAAGTACTTTTAGGTATTGAGGTTCGAGGTGCCCCATGGTCCAATTTTTGTGGCCGTCGTGCATTTTCGGCCCATGGTGCAATTCTCGTGCGTACATAATTTGGTGCCCTGTGATTCCTAGTGGATTTATATGTATAAAAAACCACAATGCTTGGAGCACTTTTTAGTTTTGAGGTCCTAGGTGCCCCGTGGTCCAATTTTGGTGCTGCGGGTGCATTTTCGGCCATTTGTGCAATTTTCGTGCAAAAATAAGACTTTTTGGTTTTGGTGCCCCGTGATACCTGGTGCATTCTTATCCATAATGCTTGGAACACTTTTCAGTTTTGAGGTCCGTGGTGCCTCGTGGTATAATTTTGGTGCCGGTGGTACATTTTCGGCCATTTGTAAATTTTTGTGAGAAAATAAGAATTATGGGTTTTGGTGCCCTGTGATCCCTGGTGCATTCTTACACATAAAAAATCATATTGCTCGGAACACTTCTCAGTTTTGATGTACGTGGTGCCCCGTGGTCGAATTTTGGTGCCGATAATGCATTTTCTGCCATTCGTGCAATTTTCGTGCGAAAATAAGACTTGCGGTTTTTGGTGCCCCATGATCCCTTGGTGCATTCTTATGCATAAAAAACCACAATGCTTGGAGCACTTTTCAATTTTGAGGTCCGTCGTGCCCCGTGGTCCAATTTTGGTGCCGGGGGCGCATTTTCGGCGATTTGTGCAGTTTTCGTGCGAAAATAAGACTTTTGGGTTTTGTTGTGCCGTGATCCCTGGTGCATTCTTATGCATCAAAAACCATAATGCTCGGAGCACTTTTTAGTTTTGAGGTTCATAGTTCCCCGTGGTCCAATTTTGGTGCCGGTGGTGCATTTTCGGCCATTTGTGTAATTTTCGTGCGAAAATAAGACTTTTGACTTTTGTTGCCCTGTGAACCCTGGTGCATTCTTATGCATAAAAAACCATAATACTCATAGCACTTTTCAGTTTTAAGGTCGGGTTGTGGTGCCTCGTGATCCCTGGTGCATTCTTATGCATAAAAACAATAATTCTTGGAGCACTTTTAAGTATTGAGGTCCGAGGTGCCCCGTGCTCAAATTTTGGTGCCCGTGGTGCATTTTCGGCCCTTTGTGCAATTTTCGTGCGAAAATAAGAGTTTTGGGTTTTGGTACCCCGTGATCCCTGGTGCATTCTTATGCAAAAAAAATCATAATGCTCAGAACACTTTTCAGTTTTGAGGTCTGTGGTGCCCCGTGGTCCAATTTTTGTGGCAGTGGTGCATTTTCGGCCATTTGTACAATTTTCGAGCGAAAATAAGACTTTTGGGTTTTGGTGCCCCATGATCCCTGGTGTATTCTTATGCATAAAAACCATAATTCTCAGAGCACATTTAAGTATTGAGGTCCGAGGTGCCCCGTGGTCCAATTTTGGTGCCCATGGTGCATTTTCAGCCTTTTGTGCAATTTTCGTGCGAAAATATGACTTTTTGGTTTTGGTGCCCCATGATCCCTGGTGCATTCTTATGCATAAAAAACCACAATGCTCGGAACACTTTTTAGTTTTAAAGTCCGTGGTGCCTTGTGGTCCAATTATCGTTCCAGTGGTGCATTTTCGGCCATTTGTGCAACTTTTGTGCGAAAATAAGACATTTGGGTTGTGGTGCCCGTTGATCCCTGATGCATTCTTATGCATAAAAACAATCATTCTTGGACCACTTTTAAGTATTGAGGTCCGAGGTGCCCCTTAGTCCAATTTTGGTGCCCGTGGTGCATTTTCAGCCATTTGTGTAATTTTCGTGCGAAAAAAAGAGTTTTGGGTTTTGGTGCCCCGTGGTCCCTGGTGCATTTTTATGCATAAAAAACGATAATGCTCGGAACACTTTTCAGTTTTGAGGTCTGTGGAACCTTGGGGTCCAATTTTCGTTCCGGTGGTGCATTTTCGCCCATTTGTGCAATTTTCGTGCGAAAATATGACTTTTCGGTTTTGGTGTCCCATGATCCCTGGTGCATTTTTATGCATAAAAAATAATAATGTTCAGAACACTTTTCAGTTTTGAGGTCCGTGGTACCTTGTGGTCCAATTTTCGTTCCGATGGTGTATTTTCGCCCATTTGTGCAATTTTCGTGCGAAAATATGACTTTTGGGTTTTGGTGACCCGTGATCCCTGCTGCATTCTTATGCATAAAAAACCATAATGCTTGGAACACTTTTCAGTTTTGAGGTCCGTGGTGCCCCGTGGTCCAATTTTGGTACCCGTGGTGCATTTTCGGCCTTTTGTGCAATTTTCGTGCGAACATAAGCCTTTTGGGTTTTGGTGCCCCGTGATCCCTGGTCCATTCTTATGCATAAAAAACCATAATGCTCGGAACACTTTTTAGTTTTGAGGTCCGTGATTCCTTGTGGTCCAATTTTCGTTCCGATGGTGCATTTTCGGCCATTTGTGCAATTTTCGTGCGAAAATAAGACTTTTGGCTTTTGGTGCCCCGTGATCCCTGGTGCATTCTTATGCATAAAAAACCATAATGCTCTGAACATTTTTCAGTTTTGAGGTCTGTGGTGACCTGTGGTCCAATTTTCGTTCCGGTGGTGCATTTTCGGCCATTCGTGCAATTTTCGTGTGAAAATAAGACTGTTGGGTTTTGGTGCCCTGTGAATCCTAGTGCATTCCTATTTATAAAAAAATATAATGCTAGGAACACTTTTCAGTTTTGAGGTCCGTGGTGCCCCGTGGTCCAATTTTTGTGGCGGTGGTGCATTTTCGGCAATTTGTACAATTTTCGTGCGAAAATAAGACTTTTGTGTTTTTGTGCCCCGTGATCCCTGGGGCATTCTTATGCATAAAAAACCATAATGCTCGGAACACTTTTCAGTTTTGAGGTCTGTGGTGCCTTGTGGTCCAATTTTCGTTCTGGTGGTGCATTTTCGGGCATTTATACAATTTTCGTGCGATAATAAGACTTTTGGGTTTTGGTGCCCCTGTGAGCCCTGGTGCATTCTTATGCATAAAAAACCATAATGCTCAGAATATGTTTCAGTTTTGAGGTCTGTGGTGCCCTGTGGTCCAATTTTTGTTCTGGTGGTGCATTTTCGGCCATTCGTGCAATTTTCGTGTGAAAATAAGACTGTTGGGTTTTGGTGCCTTGTGAACCCTGGTGCATTACTATGTATAAAAATCCATAATGCTCGGAACACTTTTCGGTTTTGAGGTCCGTGGTGCCTTGGGGTCCAATTTTCGTTCCAATGGTGCATTTTCGGCCAGTTGTGCAATTTTCGTGTGAAAATAAGACTTTTTGGTTTTGTTGCCCCGTGATCCCTTGAGTATTCATATGCATAAAAAACCATAATGCTTGGAACACTTTTCAATTTTGAGGTCCGTGGTGCCTTGCGGTCAAATTTTTGTTAAGGTGGTGCATTTCCGGCCATTTGTGCAATTTTCGTGCGAAAATAAGACTTTTGGGTTTTGGTGCCCTGTGATCCCTGGTGCATTCTTATGCATAAAAACCATAATTCTCGAAGCACTTTTAAGTATTGAGGTCCGATGTGCCCCGTGGTGCAATATTTGTGCCCGTGGTGCATTCTTATGCATAAAAAAACACAATGCTTGGAACACTTTTCAGTTTTGAGGTCTGTGGTGCCCTGTGGTCCAATTTTCATTCCGGTGGTGCATTTTCAGCCATTCGTGCAATTTTCATGCTAAAATAATACTTTTTGGGTTTTGGTGCCCTGTGAACCCTAGTGCATTCTTATGTATAAAAAACCATAATGCTCGGAACCCTTTTCAGTTTTGAATTCCGTGGTCCCCCGTGGTCCAATTTTGGTGCCCATGGTGCATTTTCGGCCTTTTGTGCCATTTTCGTACGAAAATAAGACTTTTGGGTTTTGGTGCCCCATGATCCCTGGTGCATTCTTATGCATAAAGAGAAACAATGCTCGGAACACTTGTCAGTTTTTAGGTCTGTGGTGCCTTGTGGTCCTCGTTTCGTTCCGGTGGTGCATTTTCGGCCATTTGTGCAATTTTCGTGCGAAAATAAGACTTTTGGGTTTTGGTGCCCCGTGATCCTTGGTGTATTCTTATGCATAGAAACCATAAATCTCAGAGCACGTTTCAGTTTTAAGGTCCGGTGTGCACCGTGGTCCAATTTTGGTGCACGTGGTGCATTTTCGACCCATTATGCAATTTTCGTGCGAAAATAAGACTTTTGGGTTTTCGTACCCCGTGATCCCTGGTGCATTCTAATGCATAAAAAAGCATAAAGCTCGGAGCACTTTTAAGTATTGAGGTCCGAGGTGCCCCGTGGTCCAATTTTGGTTCCCGTGGTGCATTTTCGGCCCATTGTGCAATTTTCTTGTGAAAATAAGACTTTTGGGTTTTGGTACCCTGTGATCCTTGCTACATTCTTATGCATAAAAAACCATAATGCTCGGAACAGTTTTCAGTCTTGAGGTTCGTGGTGCCCCATGGTCGAATTTTGGTGTCAGGGGTGCTTTTTTGGCCATTTGTTCAATTTTCGTGCGAAAAAAAGACTTTTGGGTGTTGGAGCCCCATGATCCCTGGTGCATTCATATGCATAAAAAACCATATTGCTCGAAGCACTTTTCAGTTTTGAGGTCCGAGGTGAACCGTGATCCAATTTTGGTGCCAGGGGTGCATTTTCAGCCCATTGTGCAATTTTTGTGTGAAAATAAGACTGTTGGGTTTTGGTGCCCCGTGATTTCTGGTGCATTCTTATGCATAAAAAGCCATAATGCTCGGAGCACTTTTCAGTTTTGAGGTCCGAGGTGCCCCATGGTCTAATTTTGGTGCCCGTGGTGCATTTTCGGCCAGTTGTGCAATTTTCGTACGAAAATAAGACTTATTGGTTTTGGTGCCCTGGGATCCCTTGTGCATTGTTATCCATAAAAAACCATAATGCTCATAGCACTTTTCAGTTGTGAGGTCTGAGGTTCCCCGTCGTCCAATTTTGGTGCCCGAGGTGCATTTTGGTCATATTGTGCAATTTTCATGCGAAAATAAGAGGTTTGGGTTTTGGCGCCCGTGATCACTAGTGCATTCTTATGCACAAAAAACCATAATGCTTGGAGCACTTTTCAGTTTTCAGGTCCATGGTGTCCCGTGGTCCAATTTTGGGGCCTGTCGTGCATTTTCGACATATGGCCCAATTTTCGTGCCACAATAATACTTTTGGGTTTTGGTGCTCCGTGATGCCTGGAGCATTCTTATGCATAAAAAACCATAAAGCTTGGAGCACTTTTCAGTTTTGAGGTCCGTGGTACCCCGTGGTCCATTTTTGGTGCCCGTGGTCCATTTTCGGCACATGGTCCAATTTTCGTGCCAAAATAGGACTTTTGGGTTTTGGTGCCCGTTGATCCCTGGAGCATTCTTATGCATAAAAAACCATAATTCTCGGAGCACTTTTCAATTTTGAGGTCCGTGGTGCCCCGTGTTCCATTTTTGGTGTCCGTGGTGCATTTTCGGCACATGGTCCAATTTTATTGCCAAAATAAGACTTTTGGGTTTTGATGCCCCATGATCCCTGGTGCATTCTTATGCATAAAAAACCATAATGGTCGGAGCACTTTTCAGTTTTGAGGTCCGTGGTGCCCCGTGGTCCAATTTTGGTGCACGTGGTGCATTTTTGGCACATGGCTTAATTTTCGTGCCAAAATAAGACTCTTGGGTTTTGGTGCCCCGTGATCCAAGGTGCATTCTTATGCAAAAAAAGTCATAATGCTCATAACACTTTTCCGTTTTGAGGTTCGTGGTGCCCCGTGGTCCAATTTTGATGCTCGTGGTGCATTTTTCGCCACATGGTTTAATTTTCGTGCCAAAATAAGACTTTTGGTTTTTGGTGCCCCGTTATCCCTAGTGCATTCTTATGCATAAAAAACCATCATGCTCAGATGACTTTTAGGTTTTGAGGTCCGTGGTGTGCAGTGGTCCAATTTTCGAACCCCGTGGTGCTTTTTTGGCTAATGGTGCAATCTTCGTGCCAACATCTGACTTTGGGGTTTTAGTGCCCCGTTATCCCTGGTTCATTCTTATGCATAAAAAACCATCTTGCTTGGAGCACTTTTCAGTTTTGAGGTACGTAGTGCCCCATGGTCCAAATTTAGTGCCCGTGGTGCATCTTCGGCACATGGTGTAATTTTCGTGCCAAAATAAGACTTTTGGATTTTGGTGCCCCATGATCCCTGGTGCATTCTTATGCATAAAAATGCATCATGCTCGTAGCACTTCTCAGGTTTTATGTCCGTGGTGTCCAGTGGTCCAATTTTGGTGTCCTGTGGTGCATTTTTGGCCCATGGTGCAATTTTCGTGCCTAAATAAGACTTTTTGGTTTTGTTGTCCCGTGATCCCAAGGGCATTCTTATGCATAAAAAAACCATAATTCTCAGAGCATTTTATAGTTTTGAGGTCCGTGGTGCCCCGAGGACCAATTTTGGTTCTCGTGGTGCCCTGTGGTCCAATTTTGGTGCCCGTGCTGCATTTTCGGCACATGGTGCAATTATGGTGCCAAAATAAGAATTTTGGGTTTTGGTGCCCCATGATCCTTTGTGCATCCTTATGCATAAAAAACCATAATGCTCGGAGCACTTTTTAGTTTTGAGGTCTGTGGAGCTCTACGACCAATTTTTTGCCCGTGGTGCATTTAGCACAGGGTCCAATTTTCGTGCCAAAATAAGACTTTTGGGTTTTGTTGCTCGATGATCCCTGGAGCATTCTTATGCATAAAAAACCTTAATGCTCATAGCACTTTTCAGTTTTGAGGTCTGTAGTACCCTGTCATCCAAATTTGGTGCCTGTGGTGCATTTATAGCACTTTTCAGTTTTGAGGTATGTGGTGCCCCTTGGTCCAATTTTGGTGCCTGTGGTGCATTTTTGGCACATGGTACAATTTTCGTGCCAAAATAAGACTTTGGGGCTTTGGCGCCCTGTGATCCTTGGTGCATCCTGATGCATAAAAAAACCATAATGCTCGTAGCACTTCTCAGTTTTGAGGTCCGTGGTGTCCAGTGTTCCAATTTTGGTGCCCCGTGGTGTATTTTTGGGTTTTGGTGCCCTGAGATCCCTGGTTCATTCATATTTATAAAAAACCATAATGCCTAGAGCAGATTTCAGTTTTGAGGTCCATGGTGCCCCGTGGTCCATTTTTGGTGCCCATGGTGCATTTTCGGCACATGGTGCAATTTTCATGCCAAAATAAGACTTTTGGGTTTTGGTGCCCCGTGATCCCTGGTGCATTCTTATGCATTAAAAACCATAATGCTCGAAGCACTTCTCAGTTTTGAGGTCCGTGGTGTCCAGTGTTCCAATTTTGGTGCCCCGTGGTGTATTTTTGGGTTTTGGTGCCCTGGGATCCCTGGTTCATTCTTATGCATCAAAAACCATAATGCTCAGAGCACTTTTCAGTTTGGAGGTCCGTGGTGCCCCGTGGTCCAATTTTGGTGCCCGTGGTGAATTTTCGGCACATGGTGTAACTTACGTGCCAAAATAAGACTTTTGGGTTTTGGAGCCCTGTAATCCTTGGTGTATCCTTATGCATAAAAAACCATAATGCTCTGAGAACTTTTTAGTTTTGAGGTCAGTGGTGACCCGTGGTCCAATTTTGGTGGTCATGGTGCATTTTCTGCAGATGATCGAATTTTTGTGCCAACATAAGACTTTTGGGTTTTGGTGCCCCGTGATCCCTTGTGCATTCTTATGCATAAAAAACCATAATGCTCGGAGCACTTTTCAGTTTTGAGGTCTGTGGTGCCCCGTGATGTATTTTCGGCACATGGTGTAATTTTTGTGCCAAAATAAGACTTTTGGGTTTTGGTGCCCTGTGATCCTTGGTGCATCTTTATGCATAAAAAACCATAATGCTTAGAGCACTTTTCAGTTTTGAGGTCCGTGTTGCCCCGTGGTCCTATTTTGGTGCCTATGGTGCATTTACGGGCAATTGTGCAATTTTCGTGCGAAAATAAGACTTTTGGGTTTTGGTGCCCCGTGATCCCTGGTGCATTCTTATGAATAAAAAACCATAATGGTTGGAGAACCTTTTAGTTTTGAGGTCCGTAGTGCCCCATCGACCAAATTTGGTGCACGAGGTGCATTTTCGGCACATGGTGCAATTTTTGTGCCAAAATAAGACTTTTGGGTTTTGGTCCCCTGTGATCCCTTGTGTATCCTGATGCTTAGAAAACCATAATGCTCTGAGCACTTTTCAGTTTTGAGGTCCGTGGTGCCCCGTGGTCCAATTTTGGGGCCGGTGGTGCATTTTCTACCCATTGTGCAGCTTTCGTGCAAAAATAAGACTTTTGGGTTTTTGTGCCCTGTGATCCCTAGTGTATTCTTATATATAAAAATCCATAATGCTTGGAGCACTTTTCAGTTTAGAGATTCGTGGTGTCCAGCAGTCCAATTTTTGTGCCTCGTGGTGCATTTTTTGCCCATGGTGCAAGTTTCGTACCAATATAAGACTTTTGGGTTTTGGTGCCCCGATATCCCTAGGGCATTCTTATGAATAAAAAACCATAATGCTTGGAGAACTTTTCAGTTTTGAGGTTTGTAGTGCCCCATCGACCAAATTTGGTGCGCGTGGTGCATTTTCGGCACATGGTGCAATTTTTGTGCCAAAATAAGACTTTTGGGTTTTGGTCCCCTGTGATCCCTTGTGTATCCTGATGCTTAGAAAACCATAATGCTCTGAGCACTTTTCAGTTTTGAGGTCCGTGGTGCCCCGTGGTCCAATTTTGGGGCCGGTGGTGCATTTTCTACCCATTGTGCAGCTTTCGTGCAAAAATAAGACTTTTGGGTTTTTGTGCCCTGTGATCCCTAGTGTATTCTTATATATAAAAATCCATAATGCTTGGAGCACTTTTCAGTTTAGAGATTCGTGGTGTCCAGCAGTCCAATTTTTGTGCCTCGTGGTGCATTTTTTGCCCATGGTGCAAGTTTCGTACCAATATAAGACTTTTGGGTTTTGGTGCCCCGATATCCCTAGGGCATTCTTATGAATAAAAAACCATAATGCTTGGAGAACTTTTCAGTTTTGAGGTTTGTAGTGCCCCATCGACCAAATTTGGTGCGCGTGGTGCATTTTCGGCACATGGTGCAATTTTTGTGCCAAAATAAGACTTTTGGGTTTTGGTCCCCTGTGATCCCTTGTGTATCCTGATGCTTAGAAAACCATAATGCTCTGAGCACTTTTCAGTTTTGAGGTCCGTGGTGCCCCGTGGTCCAATTTTGGGGCCGGTGGTGCATTTTCTACCCATTGTGCAGCTTTCGTGCAAAAATAAGACTTTTGGGTTTTTGTGCCCTGTGATCCCTAGTGTATTCTTATATATAAAAATCCATAATGCTTGGAGCACTTTTCAGTTTAGAGATTCGTGGTGTCCAGCAGTCCAATTTTTGTGCCTCGTGGTGCATTTTTTGCCCATGGTGCAAGTTTCGTACCAATATAAGACTTTTGGGTTTTGGTGCCCCGATATCCCTAGGGCATTCTTATGAATAAAAAACCATAATGCTTGGAGAACTTTTCAGTTTTGAGGTTTGTAGTGCCCCATCGACCAAATTTGGTGCACGTGGTGCATTTTCGGCACATGGTGCAATTTTTGTGCCAAAATAAGACTTTTGGGTTTTGGTCCCCTGTGATCCCTTGTGTATCCTGATGCTTAGAAAACCATAATGCTCTGAACACTTTTCAGTTTTGAGGTCCGTGGTGCCCCGTGGTCCAATTTTGGGGCCGGTGGTGCATTTTCTACCCATTGTGCAGCTTTCGTGCAAAAATAAGACTTTTGGGTTTTTGTGCCCTGTGATCCCTAGTGTATTCTTATATATAAAAATCCATAATGCTTGGAGCACTTTTCAGTTTAGACATTCGTGGTGTCCAGCAGTCCAATTTTTGTGCCTCGTGGTGCATTTTTTGCCCATGGTGCAAGTTTCGTACCAATATAAGACTTTTGGGTTTTGGTGCCCCGATATCCCTAGGGCATTCTTATGAATAAAAAACCATAATGCTTGGAGAACTTTTCAGTTTTGAGGTTTGTAGTGCCCCGTCGTCCAAATTTAGTGCCCGGGTGTATTTTCGGCACATGGTGCAATTTTCGTAACAAAATAACACTTTTAGATTTTGGGTCTCTGTGATCTTGGTGCATCCTTATGCATAAAAAACCATACTGCTTGGAACACTTTTCAGAGTTGAGGTTCGTGGTGTCCCGTGGTCCAATTTTGGTGCCGGTGGTGCATTTTCGACCATTTGTACAATTTTCATGCGAAAATAAGACTTGCGGTTTTTGGTGCCCCATGATCCCTGGTGCATTCTTATGCATAAAAAACCACAATTCTTGGAGCACTTTTCAATTTTGAGGTCCGTGGTGCCCCGTGGTCCAATTTTGGTGCCGGGGGCGCATTTTCGGCGATTTGTGCAGTTTTCGTGCGAAAATAAGACTTTTGGGTTTTGTTGTGCCGTGATCCCTGGTGCATTCTTATGCATCAAAAACCATAATGCTCGGAGCACTTTTTAGTTTTGAGGTTCATAGTTCCCCGTGGTCCAATTTTGGTGCCGGTGGTGCATTTTCGGCCATTTGTGTAATTTTCGTGCGAAAATAAGACTTTTGACTTTTGTTGCCCTGTGAACCCTGGTGCATTCTTATGCATAAAAAACCATAATACTCATAGCACTTTTCAATTTTAAGGTCGGGTTGTGGTGCCTCGTGATCCCTGGTGCATTCTTATGCATAAAAACAATAATTCTTGGAGCACTTTTAAGTATTGAGGTCCGAGGTGCCCCGTGCTCAAATTTTGGTGCCCGTGGTGCATTTTCGGCCCTTTGTGCAATTTTCGTGCGAAAATAAGAGTTTTGGGTTTTGGTGCCCCGTGATCCCTGGTGCATTCTTATGCAAAAAAAATCATAATGCTCAGAACACTTTTCAGTTTTGAGGTCTGTGGTGCCCCGTGGTCCAATTTTTGTGGCAGTGGTGCATTTTCGGCCATTTGTACAATTTTCGAGCGAAAATAAGACTTTTGGGTTTTGGTGCCCCATGATCCCTGGTGTATTCTTATGCATAAAAACCATAATTCTCAGAGCACATTTAAGTATTGAGGTCCGAGGTGCCCCGTGGTCCAATTTTGGTGCTCATGGTGCATTTTCAGCCTTTTGTGCAATTTTCGTGCGAAAATATGACTTTTGGGTTTTGGTGCCCCATGATCCCTGGTGCATTCTTATGCATAAAAAACCACAATGCTCGGAACACTTTTTAGTTTTAAAGTCCGTGGTGCCTTGTGGTCCAATTATCGTTCCAGTGGTGCATTTTCGGCCATTTGTGCAACTTTTGTGCAAAAATAAGACATTTGGGTTGTGGTGCCCCGTGATCCCTGATGCATTCTTATGCATAAAAACAATCATTCTTGGACCACTTTTAAGTATTGAGGTCCGAGGTGCCCCTTGGTCCAATTTTGGTGCCCGTGGTGCATTTTCAGCCATTTGTGTAATTTTCGTGCGAAAAAAAGAGTTTTGGGTTTTGGTGCCCCGTGGTCCCTGGTGCATTTTTATGCATAAAAAACGATAATGCTCGGAACACTTTTCTGTTTTGAGGTCTGTGGAACCTTGGGGTCCAATTTTCGTTCCGGTGGTGCATTTTCGCCCATTTGTGCAATTTTCGTGCGAAAATATGACTTTTCGGTTTTGGTGTCCCATGATCCCTGGTGCATTTTTATGCATAAAAAATAATAATGTTCAGAACACTTTTCAGTTTTGAGGTCCGTGGTACCTTGTGGTCCAATTTTCGTTCCGATGGTGTATTTTCGCCCATTTGTGCAATTTTCGTGCGAAAATATGACTTTTGGGTTTTGGTGACCCGTGATCCCTGCTGCATTCTTATGCATAAAAAACCATAATGCTTGGAACAGTTTTCAGTTTTGAGGTCCGTGGTGCCCCGTGGTCCAATTTTGGTACCCGTGGTGCATTTTCGGCCTTTTGTGCAATTTTCGTGCGAACATAAGCCTTTTGGGTTTTGGTGCCCCGTGATCCCTGGTCCATTCTTATGCATAAAAAACCATAATGCTCGGAACACTTTTTAGTTTTGAGGTCCGTGGTGCCTTGTGGTCCAATTTTCGTTCCGATGGTGCATTTTCGGCCATTTGTGCAATTTTCGTGCGAAAATAAGACTTTTGGCTTTTGGTGCCCCGTGATCCCTGGTGCATTCTTATGCATAAAAAACCATAATGCTCTGAACATTTTTCAGTTTTGAGGTCTGTGGTGACCTGTGGTCCAATTTTCGTTCCGGTGGTGCATTTTCGGCCATTCGTGCAATTTTCGTGTGAAAATAAGACTGTTGGGTTTTGGTGCCCTGTGAATCCTAGTGCATTCCTATTTATAAAAAAATATAATGCTAGGAACACTTTTCAGTTTTGAGGTCCGTGGTGCCCCGTGGTCCAATTTTTGTGGCGGTGGTGCATTTTCGGCAATTTGTACAATTTTCGTGCGAAAATAAGACTTTTGTGTTTTTGTGCCCCGTGATCCCTGGGGCATTCTTATGCATAAAAAACCATAATGCTCGGAACACTTTTCAGTTTTGAGGTCCGTGGTGCCTTGTGGTCCAATTTTCGTTCTGGTGGTGCAATTTTCGTGCGATAATAAGACTTTTGGGTTTTGGTGCCCCTGTGAGCCCTGGTGCATTCTTATGCATAAAAAACCATAATGCTCAGAATATGTTTCAGTTTTGAGGTCTGTGGTCCAATTTTTGTTCTGGTGGTGCATTTTCGGCCATTCGTGCAATTTTCGTGTGAAAATAAGACTGTTGGGTTTTGGTGCCTTGTGAACCCTGGTGCATTACTATGTATAAAAATCCATAATGCTCGGAACACTTTTCGGTTTTGAGGTCCGTGGTGCCTTGGGGTCCAATTTTCGTTCCAATGGTGCATTTTCGGCCAGTTGTGCAATTTTCGTGTGAAAATAAGACTTTTTGGTTTTGTTGCCCCGTGATCCCTTGAGTATTCATATGCATAAAAAACCATAATGCTTGGAACACTTTTCAATTTTGAGGTCCGTGGTGCCTTGCGGTCAAATTTTTGTTAAGGTGGTGCATTTCCGGCCATTTGTGCAATTTTCGTGCGAAAATAAGACTTTTGGGTTTTGGTGCCCTGTGATCCCTGGTGCATTCTTATGCATAAAAACCATAATTCTCGAAGCACTTTTAAGTATTGAGGTCCGATGTGCCCCGTGGTGCAATATTTGTGCCCGTGGTGCATTCTTATGCATAAAAAAACACAATGCTTGGAACACTTTTCAGTTTTGAGGTCTGTGGTGCCCTGTGGTCCAATTTTCATTCCGGTGGTGCATTTTCAGCCATTCGTGCAATTTTCATGCTAAAATAATACTTTTTGGGTTTTGGTGCCCTGTGAACCCTAGTGCATTCTTATGTATAAAAAACCATAATGCTCGGAACCCTTTTCAGTTTTGAATTCCGTGGTCCCCCGTGGTCCAATTTTGGTGCCCATGGTGCATTTTCGGCCTTTTGTGCCATTTTCGTACGAAAATAAGACTTTTGGGTTTTGGTGCCCCATGATCCCTGGTGCATTCTTATGCATAAAGAGAAACAATGCTCGGAACACTTGTCAGTTTTTAGGTCCGTGGTGCCTTGTGGTCCTCGTTTCGTTCCGGTGGTGCATTTTCGGCCATTTGTGCAATTTTCGTGCGAAAATAAGACTTTTGGGTTTTGGTGCCCCGTGATCCTTGGTGTATTCTTATGCATAGAAACCATAAATCTCAGAGCACGTTTCAGTTTTTAGGTCCGATGTGCACCGTGGTCCAATTTTGGTGCACGTGGTGCATTTTCGACCCATTATGCAATTTTCGTGCGAAAATAAGACTTTTGGGTTTTCGTACCCCGTGATCCCTGGTGCATTCTAATGCATAAAAAAGCATAACGCTCGGAGCACTTTTAAGTATTGAGGTCCGAGGTGCCCCGTGGTCCAATTTTGGTTCCCGTGGTGCATTTTCGGCCCATTGTGCAATTTTCTTGTGAAAATAAGACTTTTGGGTTTTGGTACCCTGTGATCCTTGCTACATTCTTATGCATAAAAAACCATAATGCTCGGAACAGTTTTCAGTCTTGAGGTTCGTGGTGCCCCATGGTCGAATTTTGGTGTCAGGGGTGCTTTTTTGGCCATTTGTTCAATTTTCGTGCGAAAAAAAGACTTTTCGGTATTGGAGCCCCATGATCCCTGGTGCATTCATATGCATAAAAAACCATATTGCTCGAAGCACTTTTCAGTTTTGAGGTCCGAGGTGAACCGTGATCCAATTTTGGTGCCAGGGGTGCATTTTCAGCCCATTGTGCAATTTTTGTGTGAAAATAAGACTGTTGGGTTTTGGTGCCCCGTGATTTCTGGTGCATTCTTATGCATAAAAAGCCATAATGCTCGGAGCACTTTTCAGTTTTGAGGTCCGAGGTGCCCCGTGGTCTAATTTTGGTGCCCGTGGTGCATTTTCGGCCGGTTGTGCAATTTTCGTACGAAAATAAGACTTATTGGTTTTGGTGCCCTGGGATCCCTTGTGCATTGTTATCCATAAAAAACCATAATGCTCATAGCACTTTTCAGTTGTGAGGTCCGAGGTTCCCCGTCGTCCAATTTTGGTGCCCGAGGTGCATTTTGGTCCTATTGTGCAGTTTTCATGCGAAAATAAGAGGTTTGGGTTTTGGCGCCCGTGATCACTAGTGCATTCTTATGCACAAAAAACCATAATGCTTGGAGCACTTTTCAGTTTTCAGGTCCATGGTGTCCCGTGGTCCAATTTTGGGGCCTGTCGTGCATTTTCGACATATGGCCCAATTTTCGTGCCACAATAATACTTTTGGGTTTTGGTGCTCCGTGATGCCTGGAGCATTCTTATGCATAAAAAACCATAAAGCTTGGAGCACTTTTCAGTTTTGAGGTCCGTGGTACCCCGTGGTCCATTTTTGGTGCCCGTGGTCCATTTTCGGCACATGGTCCAATTTTCGTGCCAAAATAGGACTTTTGGGTTTTGGTGCCCGTTGATCCCTGGAGCATTCTTATGCATAAAAAACCATAATTCTCGGAGCACTTTTCAATTTTGAGGTCCGTGGTGCCCCGTGTTCCATTTTTGGTGTCCGTGGTGCATTTTCGGCACATGGTCCAATTTTATTGCCAAAATAAGACTTTTGGGTTTTGATGCCCCATGATCCCTGGTGCATTCTTATGCATAAAAAACCATAATGGTCGGAGCACTTTTCAGTTTTGAGGTCCGTGGTGCCCCGTGGTCCAATTTTGGTGTACGTGGTGCATTTTTGGCACATGGCTTAATTTTCGTGCCAAAATAAGACTCTTGGGTTTTGGTGCCCCGTGATCCAAGGTGCATTCTTATGCAAAAAAAGTCATAATGCTCATAACACTTTTCCGTTTTGAGGTCCGTGGTGCCCCGTGGTCCAATTTTGATGCTCGTGGTGCATTTTTCGCCACATGGTTTAATTTTCGTGCCAAAATAAGACTTTTGGTTTTTGGTGCCCCGTTATCCCTAGTGCATTCTTATGCATAAAAAACCATCATGCTCAGATGACTTTTAGGTTTTGAGGTCCGTGGTGTGCAGTGGTCCAATTTTCGAACCCCGTGGTGCTTTTTTGGCTGATGGTGCAATCTTCGTGCCAACATCTGACTTTGGGGTTTTAGTGCCCCGTTATCCCTGGTTCATTCTTATGCATAAAAAACCATCTTGCTTGGAGCACTTTTCAGTTTTGAGGTACGTAGTGCCCCATGGTCCAAATTTAGTGCCCGTGGTGCATCTTCGGCACATGGTGTAATTTTCGTGCCAAAATAAGACTTTTGGATTTTGGTGCCCCATGATCCCTGGTGCATTCTTATGCATAAAAATGCATCATGCTCGTAGCACTTCTCAGGTTTTATGTCCGTGGTGTCCAGTGGTCCAATTTTGGTGTCCTGTGGTGCATTTTTGGCCCATGGTGCAATTTTCGTGCCTAAATAAGACTTTTTGGTTTTGTTGTCCCGTGATCCCAAGGGCATTCTTATGCATAAAAAAACCATAATTCTCAGAGCATTTTATAGTTTTGAGGTCCGTGGTGCCCCGAGGACCAATTTTGGTTCTCGTGGTGCCCTGTGGTCCAATTTTGGTGCCCGTGCTGCATTTTCGGCACATGGTGCAATTATGGTGCCAAAATAAGAATTTTGGGTTTTGGTGCCCCATGATCCTTTGTGCATCCTTATGCATAAAAAACCATAATGCTCGGAGCACTTTTTAGTTTTGAGGTCTGTGGAGCTCTACGACCAATTTTTTGCCCGTGGTGCATTTAGCACAGGGTCCAATTTTCGTGCCAAAATAAGACTTTTGGGTTTTGTTGCTCGATGATCCCTGGAGCATTCTTATGCATAAAAAACCTTAATGCTCATAGCACTTTTCAGTTTTGAGGTCTGTAGTACCCTGTCATCCAAATTTGGTGCCTGTGGTGCATTTATAGCACTTTTCAGTTTTGAGGTATGTGGTGCCCCTTGGTCCAATTCCGGTGCCTGTGGTGCATTTTTGGCACATGGTGCAATTTTCGTGCCAAAATAAGACTTTGGGGCTTTGGCGCCCTGTGATCCTTGGTGCATCCTGATGCATAAAAAAACCATAATGCTCGTAGCACTTCTCAGTTTTGAGGTCCGTGGTGTCCAGTGTTCCAATTTTGGTGCCCCGTGGTGTATTTTTGGGTTTTGGTGCCCTGAGATCCCTGGTTCATTCATATTTATAAAAAACCATAATGCCTAGAGCAGATTTCAGTTTTGAGGTCCATGGTGCCCCGTGGTCCATTTTTGGTGCCCATGGTGCATTTTCGGCACATGGTGCAATTTTCATGCCAAAATAAGACTTTTGGGTTTTGGTGCCCCGTGATCCCTGGTGCATTCTTATGCATTAAAAACCATAATGCTCGAAGCACTTCTCAGTTTTGAGGTCCGTGGTGTCCAATGTTCCAATTTTGGTGCCCCGTGGTGTATTTTTGGGTTTTGGTGCCCTGGGATCCCTGGTTCATTCTTATGCATCAAAAACCATAATGCTCAGAGCACTTTTCAGTTTGGAGGTCCGTGGTGCCCCGTGGTCCAATTTTGGTGCCCGTGGTGAATTTTCGGCACATGGTGTAACTTACGTGCCAAAATAAGACTTTTGGGTTTTGGAGCCCTGTAATCCTTGGTGTATCCTTATGCATAAAAAACCATAATGCTCTGAGCACTTTTTAGTTTTGAGGTCAGTGGTGACCCGTGGTCCAATTTTGGTGGTCATGGTGCATTTTCTGCAGATGATCGAATTTTCGTGCCAACATAAGACTTTTGGGTTTTGGTGCCCCGTGATCCCTTGTGCATTCTTATGCATAAAAAACCATAATGCTCGGAGCACTTTTCAGTTTTGAGGTATGTGGTGCCCCGTGATGTATTTTCGGCACATGGTGTAATTTTTGTGCCAAAATAAGACTTTTGGGTTTTGGTGCCCTGTGATCCTTGGTGCATCTTTATGCATAAAAAACCATAATGCTTAGAGCACTTTTCAGTTTTGAGGTCCGTGTTGCCCCGTGGTCCTATTTTGGTGCCTATGGTGCATTTACGGGCAATTGTGCAATTTTCGTGCGAAAATAAGACTTTTGAGTTTTGGTGCCCCGTGATCCCTGGTGCATTCTTATGAATAAAAAACCATAATGGTTGGAGAACTTTTTAGTTTTGAGGTCCGTAGTGCCCCATCGACCAAATTTGGTGCACGAGGTGCATTTTCGGCACATGGTGCAATTTTTGTGCCAAAATAAGACTTTTGGGTTTTGGTCCCCTGTGATCCCTTGTGTATCCTGATGCTTAGAAAACCATAATGCTCTGAGCACTTTTCAGTTTTGAGGTCCGTGGTGCCCCGTGGTCCAATTTTGGGGCCGGTGGTGCATTTTCTACCCATTGTGCAGCTTTCGTGCAAAAATAAGACTTTTGGGTTTTTGTGCCCTGTGATCCCTAGTGTATTCTTATATATAAAAATCCATAATGCTTGGAGCACTTTTCAGTTTAGAGATTCGTGGTGTCCAGCAGTCCAATTTTTGTGCCTCGTGGTGCATTTTTTGCCCATGGTGCAAGTTTCGTACCAATATAAGACTTTTGGGTTTTGGTGCCCCGATATCCCTAGGGCATTCTTATGAATAAAAAACCATAATGCTTGGAGAACTTTTCAGTTTTGAGGTTTGTAGTGCCCCATCGACCAAATTTGGTGTACGTGGTGCATTTTCGGCACATGGTGCAATTTTTGTGCCAAAATAAGACTTTTGGGTTTTGGTCCCCTGTGATCCCTTGTGTATCCTGATGCTTAGAAAACCATAATGCTCTGAGCACTTTTCAGTTTTGAGGTCCGTGGTGCCCCGTGGTCCAATTTTGGGGCCGGTGGTGCATTTTCTACCCATTGTGCAGCTTTCGTGCAAAAATAAGACTTTTGGGTTTTTGTGCCCTGTGATCCCTAGTGTATTCTTATATATAAAAATCCATAATGCTTGGAGCACTTTTCCGTTTAGAGATTCGTGGTGTCCAGCAGTCCAATTTTTGTGCCTCGTGGTGCATTTTTTGCCCATGGTGCAAGTTTCGTACCAATATAAGACTTTTGGGTTTTGGTGCCCCGATATCCCTAGGGCATTCTTATGAATAAAAAACCATAATGCTTGGAGAACTTTTCAGTTTTGAGGTTTGTAGTGCCCCGTCGTCCAAATTTAGTGCCCGGGTGTATTTTCGGCACATGGTGCAATTTTCGTAACAAAATAACACTTTTGGATTTTGGGTCTCTGTGATCTTGGTGCATCCTTATGCATAAAAAACCATACTGCTTGGAACACTTTTCAGAGTTGAGGTTCGTGGTGCCCCGTGGTCCAATTTTGGTGCCGGTGGTGCATTTTCGACCATTTGTACAATTTTCATGCGAAAACAAGACTTTTGGGTTTTGGTGCCCCATGATCCCTGGTGCATTCTTATGCATAAAAAACCATAATGCTTGGAACACTTTTAATTTTTGTGGTCCGAGGTGTCTCGTGGTCCAATTTTGGTGCCCGTGATGCGTTTTCAGCCCGTTGTGCAATTTTCGTGCGAAAATAAGACTTTCGGGTTTTGGTTCCGCGTGATCCATGGTTCTTTCTTATGCATAAAAAACAATAATGCTCGGAGCACTTTTAAGTTTTGAGGTCCGAGGTGCCCCGTGGTCCAATTTTGGTGCTCGTGGTGCATTTCCGGGCCACTGTGCAATTTACGTGCGAAAGTAAGGCTTTTGGGTTTTGGTGCCCCGTGATCCCTGGTGCTTTCATATGCATAAAAATCCATTATACTAGGAGCACTTTTTAGTTTTGAGGTCCAAGGTGCCCCGTGGTCCAAATTTGGTGCCCATGGTCCATTTTCTGTCCATTGTGCAATTTTCGAGCGAAAATAAGACTTTTGTGTTTGGGTGCCCCATGATCCCTGGTGCATTTTTACGCATAAAAAACCATACTGCTCGGGACACTTTTCAGATTTGAGGTTCGTGGTGCCCCGTGGTCCAATTTTGGTGCCGGTGGTGCATTTTCGGCCATTTGTACAGTTTTCATGCGAAAATAGGACTTTTGGGTTTTGGTGCCCCGTGATCCCTAGTGCATTCTTATGCATAAAAACCCATAATGCTTGGAGAACTTTTATGTTTTGAGGTCCGAGGTGCCCCGTGGTCCAATTTTGGTGCCGGTGGTGCATTTTCGGCCTATTGTGGAATTTTAGTACGAAAATAAGACTTTTGTGTTTTGGTGCCCCATGATCCCTGGTGCATTCTTATGCATAAAAAACCATAATGCTCAGAGAACTTTTAAGTTTTGAGGTCCGAGGTGCCCCGTGGTCCAATTTTGGTGACCGTGGTGCATTTTCAGCCGATTGTGCAATTTTCGTGTGAAAATAAGACTTTTGGGTTTTGGTGCCCCGTGATCCATGGTGCATTCTTATGCGTAAAAAACCATAATACTCATAAAACTTTTCAGTTTTGAGGTCCGTGGTGCCCCGTGGTCCAATTTTGGTGTCGGTGGAGCATTTTCAGCCCATTGTGAAATTTTCGTGCTAACATAAGACTTTTGGGATTTGGTGACCCATGATCTTTGGTTCATTCTTACGCATAAAAAACCATAATGCTCGGAGCACTTTTCAGTTTTGAGGTCCGACTTGCCCCGTTGTCAAATTTTGGTGCCGGTGGTGCATTTTCGGCCATTTGTGCAATTTTCATGCAAAAATAAGACTTTTGGCTTTTGGTGCCCCATGATCCATAGTGCATTCTTATGCATAAAAAACCATAATGCTTGGAGCACTTTTCAGTTTTGAGGTCCATGGTGCCCCGTGGTGAAATTTTAGTGCCGGTGGTGCATTTTCGGGTATTTGTGAAACTTTCGTGCGAAAATAAGACAAGGGTTTTGGTGCGCTATTATCCCTGGTGCATTCTTATGCATAAAAAATCATAATCCTCAGAGAACTTTTAAGTTTTGAGGTCATAGGTGCCCTGTGGTCCAATTTTGGTGACCGTGGTGCATTTTCAGCCCCTTGTGCAATTTTCGGGTGAACATAAGACTTTTGGGTTTTGGTGACCCGTGATCCATGGTGCATTCTTATGCATAAAAAACCATAATACTCATAACACTTTTCAGTTTTGAGGTCTGTGGTGCCCCGTGGTCCAATTTTGGTGTCGGTGGTGCATTTTTGGCCAATTGTGAAATTGTCGTGCGAACATAAGACTTTTGGGTTTTGGTGCCCCATGATCTCTGGTTCATTCTTATGCATAAAAACCCATAATGCTCAGAGCACTTTTCAGTTTTGAGGTCCGACTTGCCCCGTAGTCCAATTTTGGTGTCGGTGGTCATTTTCCGCCATTTGTGCAATTTTCATGCGAAAATAAGACTTTTGGGCTTTGGTGCCCCGTGATCCCAAGTGCATTCTTATGCATAAAAAACCATAATGCTTGGAGCACTTTTCAGTTTTGAGGTCCATGGTGCCCTGTGGTCCAATTTTGGTGTCGGTGGTGCATTTTCGGCCAATTGTGAAATTTTCGTGCGAACATAAGACTTTTGGGTTTTGGTGCTCCGTAATCCCTGGTGCATTCTTATGCATAAAAATCCATTATACTAGGAGCACTTTTTAGTTTTGAGGTCCAAGGTGCCCCGTGGTCCAAATTTGGTGCCCATGGTCCATTTTCTGTCCATTTTACAATTTTCGAGCGAAAATAAGACTTTTGTGTTTGGCTGCCCCATGATCCCTGGTCCATTTTTGGTGCCGGGTGTGCATTTTCGGACATTTGTTCATTTTTCGGGCGAAAATAAGACTTTTGGCATTTGGTGTCCCGTGATCCCTTGTGCATTCTTATGTATAAAAATCCATAATGCTCGGAGCACTTTTAAGTATTGAGGTCTGAGGTGCCCCGTGGTCCAATTTTGCTGCCCATGGTGCATTTTCGGCCCATTGTACTATTTTCATGCGAAAATAAGTCTTTTGGGTTTTGGTGCCCCGTGATCCCTGGTGCATTCTTATGCATAGAAAACCATAATGCTCGAAACACTTTTCAGTTTTGAGGTCTGCAGTGCCCTGTGGACCAATTTTGGTTCCGGTAATGCATTTTCGGCCATTTGTGCAATATTCGTGCGAAAATAAGACTTTTGGGGTTTTGGTGTCCCGTGGTCCCTAGTGTATTCTTATGCAAAAAAAAAAACATAATTCTCGGACACTTTTCAGTTTTGAGGTCCGAGGTTCCCCGTGGTCCAATTTTGGTGCCCGTGGTGCAGTTTCAGGCATTTGTGCAATTTTCGTGCGAAAATAAGACTTTTTGGTTTTGGTGTCCTGTGAAGCCTAGTGCATTTTTATGCATAAAAAACCATAATGCTCAGAGCACTTTTTAGTTTTGAGCTTCGAGGTTCCCCGTGGTCTAATTTTGGTGCCTGTGTTGCATTTTCGGCCCAGCGTGCAATTTTCGTGCGAAAATAAGAATTTTGGGTTTTGGTACCCCGTGATCCTTGGTGCATTCTTATGCAAAAAAAAACCATAATGCTCGAAATACTTTTCAGTTTGGAGGTTCGTGGTGCCCTGTGGTCCAATTTTGGCTCTGGTGGTGCATTTTTGGCCATTTGTGCAATTTTCATGCGAAAATAAGCCTTTTGGGTTTTGGTGCCCCGTGACCCCTTGGGCATTCTTATGCATAAAAAACCATAATGCTTAGAACACTTTTCAGTTTACCAGGACCAATTTTTGTGCCCGTGGTGCATTTTCGGCCATTTGTGCAATTTTCGTGCGAAAATAAGACTTTTTGGTTTTTGTGCCTTTTGAACCCTGGTGCATTATTATGCATAAAAAACCATAATGCTCATAGAACTTTTTAGTTTTGAGGTCCGTTGTGCCCCGTGGTCCAATTTTGCTGCCCGTGGTGCATTTTCGGCACATTGTGCAATTTTCGGGTGAAAATAAGACTTTTGGGTTTTGGTGCCCTGTGATCCCCGGTCCATTCTTAAGCATAAAAAACCTTAATGCTCGGAACACTTTTCAGTTTTGAGGTCCATGGTGCCCCGTGATCCAATTTTGGTGCCGGTGGAGCATTTTCGGCTCATTGTGCAATTTTCGTGCGAAAATAAGACTTTTGGGTTTTGGTGCCCCATAACCCCTGGTGGATTCTTATGCATTAAAAACCATAATGCTTGGAGCACATTTCAGTTTTGAGGTCCGAGGTGCCCCATGGTCCAATTTTGGTCCCCGTGATGCATTTCCGGCCCAATGTGCAATTTTCCTTCGAAAATAAGACTTTTGGGTTTTGGTGCCCCGTGATCCCTAGTGCATTCTTATGCATAAAAAACCATAATGCTTGGAGAACTTTTCAGATTTGAGGTCCACGGTGCCCCGTGCTCCAATTTTGGTGCCTGTGGTGCATTTTCGACCCATTGTTGAATTTTTGCGCGAAAATAAGGCTTTTTGGTTTTGGTGCCCCTGATCCCTGGTGCATTCTTATGCATAAAAAACTATAATGTTTGGAGCACTTTTCAGTTTTGATGTGCATGGTGCCCCGGGGTTCAATTTTAATGTCGGTGGTGAATTTTCGGCCATTTGTGAAATTTTCGTGCGAAAATAAGACTTTTGGGTTTTGGTGCCCTGTGATCCCTGGTGCATTCTTATGCATAAAAAACCATAATGCTTAGAGAACTTTTAAGTTTTGAGGTTCGAGGTTCCCCGTGGTCCAATTTTGGTGCTCGTGGTGCAGTTTCGGCCCAAGGTGCAATTTTCGTGCAAAAATAAGACTTTTGGGCTTTCGTGCCCCGTGATCCTTGGGGCATTCTTATGCATAAAAAACTATAATGCTCGAAACACTTTTCAGTCTTGAGGTTCGTGGTGCCCCGTGATCGAATTTTGGTCGCGGGGGTGCATTTCTACCTTTTTTGCAATTTTCGTGCGAAAATAAGATTGTCGGATTTTGGCGCCCCGTGATCCCAGGTGCATTCTTATGCATAAAAAACCATAATGCTCGGAGCACTTTTTAGATTTCAAGTCTGAGGTGCCCCGTCGTCCAATTTTGGAGCCCGTGTTGCATTTTCAGCCCATTGTGCCATTTTCGTGCGAAAATAAGAATTATGGGTTTATATGCCACGTGATCCCTGGTTCATTCTTATGCATAAAAAACCATAATGCTCAGAGGACTTTTCAGTTTGGAGGTCCGAGGTGCCACGTAGTCCAATTTTTGTGCCTGTGGTGCAATTTCGGCCCATTGGGCAATTTTCGAGCGAAAATAAGACTTTTGGGTTTTGGTGCCCCGTGATCCGTGGTGCATTCTTATGCATAAAAAACCATAATGCTTGAAACACTTTTCAATCTTGAGGTTTGTGGTGCCCCGTGGTCCAATTTTGGTGTCGGGGGTGCATTTTCGGCTATTTGTGCAATTTTCGTGCGAAAATAAGACTTTTGGGTTTTGGTGCCCTATGATCCCTAATAAATTCTTATGCATAAAAAACCTTAATGCTCGGAGCACTTTTCAGTTTTCAGGTCCAAGGTGCCCCGTAATCTAATATTTGTACCCGTGGTGCATTTTTGGCCCATTATGCAATTTTCTTGCGAAAATAAGACTTTTGGGTTTTAGTGCCAAGTGATCCCTGGTGCATTCTTATGCATAAAAAACCATAATGCTCGGAACACTTTTCAGTTTTGAGGTCCAAGGTGCCCCGTGGTCGAATTTTGGTGTCGGTGGTGCATTTTCGGCCATTTGTGCAATTTTCCTGCGAAAATAAGACTTTTGGGTTTTGGTGGCCAGTGATCATTGGTGCATTCTTATGCATCAAAAATCATAATTCTCTGAACACTTTTTAGTCTTGATGTTTGTGGTGCCCCGTGGTCCAATTTTGGTGTCGGGGGTCCATTTTCGGCCATTTGTGCAATTTTTGTACGAAAATAAGACTTTTGGATTTTGGTGCTCCGTGATCCCTGGTGATTCTTATGCATAAAATACCATAAATGCTTGGAGCACTTTTAAGTTTTGAGGTCCCAGGTGCCCTGTCGTCCAATTTTACAGCCTGTGGTGCATTTCCGGCCAATTGTGCAATCTTCGTGCAAAAATAAGACTTTTGGGTTTTGGTGCCCTATGATCCCTAGTGCATTCTTATGCATAAAAAACCATAATGCATGAAGCAATTTTCTGTTTTGAGGTCCGACGTGCCCCGTGGTCCAATATTGGTGCCTGTGTTGCATTTTCGGCCCTTTGTTCAATTTTAGTGCCAAAATAAGACTTTTGGGGTTTTTTGCCCCGTGTTCCTTGGTGCATTCTTACGCATAAAAAAACCATAATGCTCAGAACACTTTTCAGTCTTGAGGTTCGGGGTGCCCCGTGCTCCAATTTTGGTGCCGAGGGTTCATTTTCAGCCATTTGTGCAATTTTGGTGCGAAAATAAGACTTTTGGGTTTTGGTGCCACGTGATCCCTGATGAATTCTTATGTACAAAAAAAGTTAATGCTCATAGCACTTTTCAGTTTTCAGGTACGAGGTGCCTCGTAATCTAATGTTTGTGTCCATGGTGCTTTTTCAGCCCATTGTACAATTTTCGTGCAAAAATAAGACTTTTGGGTTTCAGTGCCCCGTGATCCCTGGTGCATTCTTATGCATAAAAAATGATAATTCTTGGAACACTTTTCAGTTTTGAGGTCCGTGGTGCCCCGCGGTCCAATTTTGGTGCCGGGGGTTCATTTTCGGCCATTTATACAATTTTCGTGCGAAAATAAGAATTTTGGGTTTTGGAGCCCCGTGATCCCTGGTGCATTCTTATGCATAAAAAACCTTTATGCTTAGAGAACTTTTCAGTTTTGAGGTCCGAGGTGACCCGTGGTCCAATTTTGGTGCCCGTGGTGCATTTTCGGCCCATTGTATAATTTTCGTGCGAAAAAAAGAATTTCGGGTTTCGGTGCCCCGTGATCCCTGGTGTATTCTTATGCATAAAAAACCATAATGCTCGGAATAATTTTCAAGTTTGAGGTCCGTGGTACTCCGTGGTCCAATTTTGGTGCCGGTGGTGCATTTTCGGCCATTTGTGCAATTTTAGTTCGAAAATTAGACTTTTGGATTTTGGTGCCCCGTGATCCTTGGTGCATTCTTATGCATAAAAAACCATAATGCTGGGAACAATTTTCAGTCTTGAGGTTCGTGGTGCCTCTTGGCCTAATTTTGGTGTCGGTGGTGCATTTTCGGCCATTGGTGAAGTTTTCGTGCAAAAATAAGACTTTTGGGCATTGGTGCCCCGTGATCCCTGGTGCTTTCTTATGCATAAAATACCATAATGCTTGGAGCACTTTTAAGTTTTGAGGTCCCAGGTGCCCCGTGGTCCAATTTTGGTGCCCGTGGTGCATTTTCGGCCCATTGTGCAATCTTCGTTCAAAAATAAGACTTTTGGGTTTTGGTGACCCGTGATCCCTGGTGCACTCTTATGCATAAAAAACCATAATGCATGGAGCACTTTACGGTTTTGAGGTCCGTGTTGGCCAGTGGTCCAATTTTGGTGCCGGTGGTGCATTTTCGGCCATTTGTGAAATTTTCTTGCGAAAATAAAAATTTTGGGTTTAGGTGCCCCATGATCCCTGGTTCATTCTTATGCATAAAAACCCATAATGCTCAGTTGACTTTTCAGTTTGGAGGTCCGAGGTGCGCCGTAGTCCAATTTTTGTTCCCGTGGTGCATTTTCGGCCCATTGTGCAATTTTCGAGCCAAAATATGACTTTTGGGTTTTGGTGCCCCGTGATCCGTGGTGCATTCTTGTGCATAAAAAACCATAATGTTTGGAGCACTTTTCAGTTTTGAGGTCCGTGGTTCCCCGTCGTCCAATTTTGGTACCCGTGGTGCATTTTCAGCCATTTGTGCAATTTTCGTGCGAAAATAACACTTTTGGGTTTCGGTGCCCCATGATCCCTGATAAATTCTTATGCATAAAAAACCTTAATGCTCGGAGAACTTTTCAGTTTTCAGGTCCGAGGTGCCCCGTAATCTAATATTTGTACCCGTGGTGCATTTTCGGCCCATTATGCAATTTTCTTGCGAAAATAAGACTTTTGGGTTTTAGTGCCAAGTGATCCCTGGTGCATTCTTATGCATAAAAAACCATAATGCTCGGAACACTTTTCAATTTTGAGGTCCAAGGTGCCCCGTGGTCGAATTTTGGCGTCGGTGGTGCATTTTCGGCCATTTGTGCAATTTTCGTACGAAAATAAGACTTTTGGGTTTTGGTGGCCAGTGATCCTTGGTGCATTCTTATGCATAAAAAACCAGAATGCTTGGAACACATTTCAATCTTGAAGTTCGTGGTGCCACGTGGTCCAATTTTGGTGTTGGGGGCGCCTTTTCGACTATTTGTGCAATTTTCATGCGAAAATAAGACTTTTGGGTTTTGGTGCCCTGTGATCCCTGATGCGTTCTTATGCATAAAAAAACCATAATGCTCAAAACACTTTTCAGTCTTGAGGTTCGTGGTGCCTTATGGTCCAATTTTGGTGCCGAGGGTGCATTTTCGGCGATTTGTGGAACTTTCGTGCGAAAATAAGAATTTTGGGTTTTGGTGTCTTGTGATCCCTGGTTCATTCTTATGCATAAAAAACCATAATGCTCAGAGGGCTTTGCAGTTTGGAGGTCAGAGGTGTGCCGTGGTCCAATTTGTCTGCCCGTGGTGCATTTTCGGCCCACTGTGCAATTTTTGAGCGAAAATAAGACTTTTGGGTTTTTGTGCCCCGTGATCCCTGGTGTATTCTTATGCATAAAAAAGCATAATGCTCGGAACACTTACTCAGTTTTGAAGTGCGTGGTGTCCAATGGTAAAATTTTGGTGCCGGTGGTGCATTTTCGGCCATTTGTGCAATTTTCGTGCGAAAATAAGACTTTTGGGTTTTGGCTCCCCGTGATCATTAGTGCATTCTTATGCATAAAAAACCAGAATTCTCGAAACACTTTTCAGTCTTGAAGTTCGTGGTGCCCCGTTGTCCAATTTTGGTGCCGGAGGTGCATTTTCGGCCATTTGTGCAATTTTCGTGCGAAAATAAGAATTTTGGGTTTTGGTGCCCCATGATCCCTGGTGCATTCTTATGCATAAAAAACCTTTATGCTAAGATAACTTTTCAGTTTTGAGGTCCGAGGTGCCCCGTGGTCCAATTTTGGTGCCCGTGGTGCATTTTTGGCCCATTGCGCAATTTTAGTGCGAAAATAAGACTTTTGGGTTTTGGTGACCCGTGATCCCTGGTGCATTCTTATGCATAAAAACCATAATACATGGAGCACTTTTCGGTTTTGAGGTTGCCCCGTGGTCCAATTTTGGTGCCGGTGGTGCATTTTCGGCCATTTGTGAAATTTTCGTGCGAAAATAGGACTTTTGGGTTTTGGTGCCCCATGATCCCTGGTGCTTTCTTATACATAAAATACCATAAAGCTTGGAGCACTTTTAGGTTTTGAGATCCCAGGTGCCCCGTGGTCCAATTTTGGTGCCGGTGGTGCATTTTCGGCCATTTGTGCAATTTTCGTGCGAGAATAAGATATTTGGGTTTTGGTGCCCCGTGATCCTTGGTGCATTCTTATGCATAAAAAACCTTTAAGCTCAGAGAACTTTTCAGTTTTGAGGTCCAAGGTGCCTCGTGGTCCAATTTTGGTGCCCGTGGTGCATTTTCAGCCCATTGTGCAATTTTCGTGCGAAAAAAAATACTTTCGGGTTTGGTTGCCCCGTGCTCGCTGGTGCATTCTTATGCATAAAAAACCATAATGGTTGGAACAATTTTCAAGTTTGAGGTCTGTGGTACCCCGTGGTCCAATTTTGGTGGCAATGGTGCATTTTCGGCCATTTGTGCAATTTTAGTTCGAAAATAAGACTTTTGGGTTTTGGTGTCCCGTGATCCTTGGTGCATTCTTATGCATAAGAAACCATAATGCTCAAAACACTTGTCAGTCTTGAGGTTCGTGGTGCCTCGTGGTCCAATTATGGTGCCGGGGGTACATTTTCGGCCATTGGTGAAATTTTCGTGCGAAAATAAGACTTTTGGGTTTTGGTGCCCCGTGATCCCTAGTGCTTTCTTATGCCTAAAATATCATAATGGTTGGAGCACTTTTAAGTTTTGAGGTCCCAGGTACCCCGTGGTGCATTTACGGCCTTTTGTTCAATTTTCGTTCGAAAATAAGACTTTTGGGGTTTTTTGCCCCGTTATCCTTGGTGCATTCTTATGCATAAGAAAATCATAATGCTCGGAACACTTTTCAGTCTTGAGGTTCGTGGTGCCCCGTGGTCCAGTTTTGGTGTCGGGGGTGCATTTTCGGCCATTTATGCATTTTTCGGGCGAAATAAGACTTTTGGGTTTTGGTGCCCCGTGATCCTTGATGCATTCTTATGCATACAAAACCTTAATGCTCAAAGCACTTTTGAGTTTTGAGGTCCAAGGTGCCCCGCGGTCTAATTTTGGTGCCGGTGGTGCATTTTCGGACATTTGTGCAATTTTCGTGCGAAAATAAGACTTTTGGGTTTTGGTGCCCTGTGATCCTTGGTGCATTCTTATGCATAAAACACCATAATGTTCATAACACTTTTCAGTCTTGAGGTCCGTGCTGCCCCGAGGTCAAATTTTGTTGCCGGTGGTGCATTTTTGGCCATTTGTGCAATTTCTATGCGAAATAAGACTTTTGGGTTTTGGTGCCCCGTGATCCCAGGTTCATTCTTATGCATAAAAAACAAAAAATCTTGGAGCACTTTTAAGTTTTGAGGTCCCAGGTGTCCCGTGGTGCAATTTTGGTGTCGGGGGTGCATTTTCGGCTATTTGTGCAATTTTCATACGAAAATAAGACTTTTGGGCTTTGGTACCCCGTGATCGCTGGTGCATTCTTGTGCATAGAAAACCATAATGCTCAGAGCATCGTTCAGTTTTGAGGTCCGAGGTGCCCCGTGGTCCAATTTTGGTGCCCGTGGTGCATTGTCGGTCCATTGTGCAATTTTCGTGCAAAAATAAGACTTTTGGGTTTTTGTGCCCCTTGATCCCTGGGGCATTCTTATGCAAAAAAAACCATAATGCTCGGAACACTTTTCAGTTTTGAGGTCCGTGGTGCCCCATGGTCCAATTTTGGTGTTGATGGTGCATTTTCGGCCATTTGTTCAATTTTTTTGCGAAAATAAGACTTTTGGGTTTTGGTGCCCCGTGATCCCTGGTGTATTCTTATGAATAAAAAATCTTAATGCTCGGAGCACTTTTAAGTTTTGAAGTCCGAGGTGCCTTGTGGTGCAATTTAGGTGCCAGTGGTGCATTTGCAGCCTATTGTGCAATTTTTGTGCGAAAATTAGACTTTTTGGTTTTAGTGCCCATTGATCCCTGGTGCATTCTTATGCATAAAAAACCATAATGCTCGGAACACTTTTCAGTTTTGAGGTCCGTGGTGCCCCGTGGTCCAATTTTGGTGCCGGTAATGCATTTTCGGCCATTTGTTCAAGTTTTTTGCGAAAATAAGACTTTTGGGTTTTGGTGCCCCGTGATCCCTGGTATATTCTTATGAATAAAAAATCTTAATGCTCGGAGCACTTTTAAGTTTTGAAGCCCGAGGTGCCTCGTGGTCCAATTTAGGTGCCAGTGGTGCATTTGCAGCCTATTGTGCAATTTTTTTGCGAAAATTAGACTTTTTGGTTTTAGTGCCCAGTGATCCCTGGTGCATTCTTATGCATAAAAAACCATAATGCTCGGAACACTTTTCAGTTTTGAGGTCCGTGGTGCCCCGTGGTCAATTTTGGTGCCGGTAATGCATTTTCGGCCATTTGTGCAATTTTCGAGCGAAAATAAGACTTTTGGGTTTTGGTGCCCCGTGATCCCTGGTTCATTCTTATGCATAAAAAAACCCCTATTGGTTGGAGCACTTTTAGGTTTTCAGGTCCCAGGTGCCTCGTGGTCCAATTTTGGTGCTCGTGGTGCATTTTCGGTCCGTTGTGTAATTCTCGTGCGGATATAAGACTTTAGGGTTTTGGTGCCGTGTGATCCCTGATGCATTCTGATGCTCAACAATCCATAATTCTTGGAGCACTTTTCAGTTTTGAGGTCCGTGGTGCCCCGTGGTCGAATTTTGGTGCATGTGGTGGATTTTCGACCTTTTGTACAATTTTCATGCGAAAATAAGACTTTTGGGTTTGGGTACTCCGTGATCCCTGGTGCATTCTTATGTATAAAAAACCATAATGCTCGGAACACTTTTCAGTTTTGAGGTTCGTGCTGCCCCGCGGTCCAATTTTGGTCTCGGTGGTGCATTTTCGGCCATTTGTGCAATATTCGTGCGAAAGTAAGACATTTGGGTTTTGGTGCCCCGTGATCCCTGGTGCATTCTTATGCATAGAAAACCATAATGCTAGGAGCACCTTTCAGTTTTGAGGTCCGAGGTGCCCCGTGTTCCAATTTTGGTGCCCGCGGTGGATTTTCGGCCATTGTGCAATTTTCACACGAAAATAAGACTTTTGGGTTTTGGTGCCCCGAGATCCCTGGTGCATTCTTATGCATAGAAAACCATAATGATTGGAACACTTTTCAGTGTTGAGTTTCGTGGTGCCCGGAGGTCCAATTTTGGTGCCGGTGGTGCATTTTTGGCCATTTGCGCAATTTTCGTGCGAAAATAAGACTTTTGGGTTTTTGTGCCCCGTGATCCTTGGTGCATTCTTATGCATAAAAATCCATAATGCTCGGAGCACTTTTAAGTTTTGAGGTTCGAGGTGCCTCGTGCTCCGATTTTGGTGCCAGTGGTGCATTTTCAGCCATTTGTGCAATTTTCGTGCGAAAATAAGACTTTTGGGTTTTGGTGTCGCGTGATCCCTGGTGTATTCTTATGCATAAAAAACCATAATGCTTGGAGCACTTTTCAGTTTTGAGGTCCGCAGTAACCCTTGGTCCAAATTTGGTGCCGATCATGCATTTTCATTCATATGTGCAATTTTCGAGAGAAAATAAGACTTTTGGGTTTTGGTGCTCCGTGATCCCTGATGCATTCTTATGCATAAAAAACCATAATGCTCGGAACACTTTTCAGTTTTGAGGTCTGTGGTGCCCCGTGGTCCAATTTTGGTGCCGATAATGCATTTTCGGCCATTTGTGCAATTTTTGAGCGAAAATAAAACTTTTGGGTTTTGGTGCCCCATGATCCCTGGTTCATTCTTATGCATAAAAAAACCCTAATGGTTGGAGCACTTTTAGGTTTTGAGGTCCCAGGTGCCTCGTGGTCCAATTTTGGTGCTCGTGGTGCATTTTCGGCCCGTTGTGTAATTTTCGTGCGGATATAAGACTTTAGGGTTTTGGTGCCCCATGATCCCTGATGCATTCTGATGCTCAACAATCCACAATGCTTGGAGCAGTTTTCAGTTTTGAGGTTCGTGGTGCCCCGTGGTAGAATTTTGGTGCCTGTGGTGGATTTTCGGCCTTTTGTACAATTTTCGTGCGAAAATAAGACTTTTGGGTTTGGGTACCCCGTGATCCCTGGTACATTCTTATGTATAAAAAACCGTAATGCTCGGAACACTTTTCAGTTTTGACGTTCGTGCTGCCCCGCGGTCCAATTTTGGTCCGGGTGGTGCATTTTCGGCTATTTGTCCAATTTTCGTGCGAAAATAAGACATTTAGGTTTTGGTGCCCTGTGATCCTTGGAGCATTCTTATGCATAAAAACCATAATGCCCCGAACACTTTTCAGTTTTAAGGTTCGTGCTGCCCTGCGGTCCAATTTTGGTCTCGGTGGTGCATTTTCGGCCATTTGTGCAATATTCGTGCGAAAATAAGACATTTGGGTTTTGGTGCCCCGTGATCCCTGGTGCATTCTTATCCATAGAAAACCATAATGCTAGGAGCACCTTTCAGTTTTGAGGTCTGAGGTGCCCCGTGTTCCAATTTTGGTGCCCGCGGTGGATTTTCGGCCATTGTGCAATTTTCACACGAAAATAAGACTTTTGGGTTTTGGTGCCCCGAGATCCCTGGTGCATTCTTATGCATAGAAAACCATAATGCTTGGAACACTTTTCGGTGTTGAATTTCGTGGTGACCGGAGGTCCAATTTTGGTGCCGGTGGTGCATTTTTGGCCATTTGCGCAATTTTCGTGCGAAAATAAGACTTTTGGGTTTTTGTGCCCCGTGATCCTTGGTGCATTCTTATGCATAAAAATCCATAATGCTCGGATCACTTTTCAGTTTTGAGGTCCGAGGTGCCTCGTGCTCCGATTTTGGTGCCGGTGGTGCATTTTCAGCCATTTGTGCAATTTTCGTGCGAAAATAAGACTTTTGGGTTTTGGTGTCGCGTGATCCCTGGTGTATTCTTATGCATAAAAAACCATAATGCTTGGAGCACTTTTCAGTTTTGAGGTCCGCAGTAACCCTTGGTCCAAATTTGGTGCCGATCATGCATTTTCGGTCATATGTGCAATTTTCGAGCGAAAATAAGACTTTTGGGTTTTGGTGCTCCGTGATCCCTAGTGTATTCTTATGAATAAAAAACCTTAATGCTCGGAGCACTTTTAAGTTTTGAAGTCCGAGGTGCCCCGTGGTCCAATTTAGGTGCCAGTGGTGCATTTGCAGCCTATTGTGCAATTTTTTTGCGAAAATTAGACATTTTGGTTTTAGTGCCCAGTGATCCCTGGTGCATTCTTATGCATAAAAAACCATAATGCTCGGAACACTTTTCAGTTTTGAGGTCTGTGGTGCCCCGTGGTCCAATTTTGGTGCCGGTAATGCATTTTCGGCCATTTGTGCAATTTTCGAGCGAAGATAAGACTTTTGGGTTTTGGTGCCCCATGATCCCTGGTTCATTCTTATGCATAAAAAACCCTAATGGTTGGAGCACTTTTAGGTTTTGAGGTCCCAGGTGCCTCGTGGTCCAATTTTGGTGCTCGTGGTGCATTTTCGGCCCGTTGTGTAATTTTCGTGCGGATATAAGACTTTAGGGTTTTGGTGCTCCATGATCCCTGATGCATTCTGATGCTCAACAATCCACAATGCTTGGAGCACTTTTCAGTTTTGAGGTTCGTGGTGCCCCGTGGTAGAATTTTGGTGCCTGTGGTGGATTTTCGGCCTTTTGTACAATTTTCGTGCGAAAATAAGACTTTTGGGTTTGGGTACCCCGTGATCCCTGGTGCATTCTTATGTATAAAAAACCGTAATGCTCGGAACACTTTTCAGTTTTGACGTTCGTGCTGCCCCGCGGTCCAATTTTGGTCCGGGTGGTGCATTTTCGGCTATTTGTCCAATTTTCGTGCGAAAATAAGACATTTAGGTTTTGGTGCCCTGTGATCCTTGGAGCATTCTTATGCATAAAAACCATAATGCCCCGAACACTTTTCAGTTTTAAGGTTCGTGCTGCCCTGCGGTCCAATTTTGGTCTCGGTGGTGCATTTTCGGCCATTTGTGCAATATTCGTGCGAAAATAAGACATTTGGGTTTTGGTGCCCCGTGATCCCTGGTGCATTCTTATCCATAGAAAACCATAATGCTAGGAGCACCTTTCAGTTTTGAGGTCTGAGGTGCCCTGTGTTCCAATTTTGGTGCCCGCGGTGGATTTTCGGCCATTGTGCAATTTTCACACGAAAATAAGACTTTTGGGTTTTGGTGACCCGAGATCCCTGGTGCATTCTTATGCATAGAAAACCATAATGCTTGGAACACTTTTCGGTGTTGAGTTTCGTGGTGACCGGAGGTCCAATTTTGGTGCCGGTGGTGCATTTTTGGCCATTTGCGCAATTTTCGTGCGAAAATAAGACTTTTGGGTTTTTGTGCCCCGTGATCCTTGGTGCATTCTTATGCATAAAAATCCATAATGCTTGGATCACTTTTCAGTTTTGAGGTCCGAGGTGCCTCGTGCTCCGATTTTGGTGCCGGTGGTGCATTTTCAGCCATTTGTGCAATTTTCGTGCGAAAATAAGACTTTTGGGTTTTGGTGTCGCGTGATCCCTGGTGTATTCTTATGCATAAAAAACCATAATGCTTGGAGCACTTTTCAGTTTTGAGGTCCGTAGTACCCCGTGGTCCAATTTTTGTGTCGGTGGTGCATTTTCGGCTATTTGTGCAATTTTCGTGCGAAAGTAAGACTTTTGGGTTTTTGTGCCACGTGATCCTTGTTGTATTCTTATGCATAAAAAACCATAATCCTCAGAACACTTTTCAGTGTTGAGTTTCGTGGTGCCCCGAGGTCCAATTTTGGTGCTGGTGGTGCATTTTCAGCCATTTGTTCAATTTTCGTACGAAAATAAGACTTTTGGATTTTTGTGTCCCGTGATCCGTGGTGCATTCTTATGCATAAAAATCCATAATGCTTGGAGCACTTCTTAGTTTTGAGGTCCGAGGTGCCCCATGGTCCAATTTTGGTGCCGGTGGTGCATTTTCGGCCATTTGTGAAATTTTTGCGCGAAACTAAGACTTTTTGGTTTTGGTGCCCCGTGATCCCTGCTGTATTCCTATGCATAGAAAACCATAATGCTAGGAGCACCTTTTAGTTTTGAGGTCTGAGGTGCCCTGTGGTCCAATTTTGTTGCCCACGGTGCATTTTCGGCCATTGTGCAATTTTCGCACGAAAATAAGACTTTTGGGTTTTGGTCCCCCACGATCCCTGGTGTATTATTATGCATAAAAAAGCATAATGCTGATAGAACTTTTCAGTTTTGAGGTCTGAGGTGCCCCATGGTCCAATTTTGGTGCCGGTGTTGCATTTCCGGCCATTTGTGCAACTTTCGCGCGAAAATAAGACTTTTGGGTTTTTGTGCCCCATGATCTGTGGTGCATTCTTATGCATAAAAATCCATAATGCTTGGAGCACTTCTTAGTTTTGAGGTCCGAGGTGTCCCGTGGTCCAATTTTGGTGTCGGTGGTACATTTTCGCGCGAAAATAAGACTTTTGGGTTTTGGTGCCCCGTGATCCCTGGTGCATTCTTATGCATAAAAAATCATAATGCTCGGAACACTTTTCAGTTTTGAGGTCCGTGGTGCCCCGTGGTCCAATTTGGTGCCAGTGGTGCATTTTCGGCCATTTGTGCAATTTTCGTGTGAAAATAAGACTTCTGGATTTTGGTGCCACGTGGTCCCTCGTGCATTCTTATGCATAGAAAACCATAACGCTGGGAGCACTTTTCAGTTTTGAGGTCTGAGGTGCCCCGTGCCCCAATTTTGGTGCCGGTGGTGGATTTTCAGCCATTTGTGCAATTTTTGGGCGAAAATAAGACTTTGGGGTTTTGGTGCCCCGTGATCCCTGGTGCATTCTTATGCATAAAAATCCATAATGCTTGGAGCACTTTTGAGTTTTGATGTTCGAGGTGCCCCGTGGTCCAATTTTGTTGCCCGCGGTGCATTTTCAGCCATTGTGCAATTTTCACACGAAAATAAGATTTTTGGGTTTTGGTGCCCCGCGATCCCTGGTGCATTCATATGCCTAAAAAACCATAATGCTTGGAACCCTTTTTAGTGTTCAGTTCCGTGGTGCCCCGAGGTCCAACTTTGGTGCCGGTGGTGCATTTTTGACCATTTGTGCAATTTTGTGCGAAAATAAGACGTTTGGGTTTTTGTGCCCCGTGATCCTTGGTGCATTCTTATGCATAGAAAATTGTAATGCTCGGAGCACCATTCAGTTTTGAGGTCCGAGGTGCCCCGTGGACCAATTTTGGTGCCTGTGGTGCAGTTTCAACCCATTGTACAATTTTCGTGCGAAAATAAGACATTTGGGTTTTCTAGCCCTATGATCCCTGGTGCATTCTTATGCATAAAAATCCTTAATTCTTGGAGTACTTTTCAGTTTTGAGGTCCGTGGTGCCCCATGGTCCAATTTTGTTGCTGGTGGTGCATTTTCGGCCATTTGCGCAATTTTCGGGCAAAAATAAGACTTTTAGGTTATGGTGCCGTGTGAACCCTGGTGCATTCTTATGCATAAAAAAACATAATGCTCACAGCAATTTTAAGTTTGGAGGTTCGAGGTGCCCCGTGGACCAATTTTGGTGCCCGTGGTGCATCCGCGGCCCACTGTGCAATTATTGTGTGAAAATTAGACTTTTGGGTTTTGATGCCCAGTGATCCCTGGTGCATTCTCATGCACAAAAAACCATAATGCTCGGAACACTTTTTAGGTTTGAGGTCCGTGGTGCCCCGTGGTCCAATTTTGGTGTCGGTAATGCATTTTCGGCCATTTGTGCAATTTTCATGCGAAAATAAGACTTTTGGGTTTTGGTGCCCCGTGATCCCATGTGCATTCTTATGCATAAAAACCATAATGCTCGGAGCACTTTTCAGTTTTGAGGTCCGAGGTGCCTCGTGGTCCAATTTTGGTGACCTTGGTGCATTTGCGGCCCATTGTGCAATTTTCGTGTGAAAATAAGATTTTTGCGTTTTGGTGCCCCGTGATCCATGGTGCAGGCTTATGCATCAAAAACCATAATGCTCAGAGCTTTTTTCAGTTTTGAGGTCTGTGGTGTCCAGTGCTCCTATTTTGGTGCCCCGTGGTGCATTTTTGGCCCTTACTACAATTTCGTGCCAAAATAAGACTTTTGGGTTTTGGTGACCCGTGATCACTGGGGCGTTGTTATGCATAAAAAACCATAATCCTCTGAGCACTTTTCAGTTTTGAGGTTCGTGGTCCCCCATGGTCTAATTTTGGTGTCTGTGGTGCATTTTATGCCCATTGTGCAATTTTTGTGCGAATTATTATGCTTAAAAAACATAATGCTCGGAGCACTTTTTAGTTTTGACGTCTGTGGTGCCTCATGGTCCAATTTTGGTGCCCCTGCTGCATTTTCGGCCCATGGTGCAATTTTCGTCCCAAAATAAGACTTTTGGGATTTGGTGCCCCGTGATCCCTGGTGGATTCTTATGTATAAAAAACTATAAAGCTCGGAGCACTTTTCAGTTTTGAGGTCAGTGGTCCCCCGTTGTCCAATTTTGGTGCCCCTGGTAGATTTTCGACACATGGTTCAATTTTCATGCCAAAATAAGACTTTTGGGTTTGGGTGCCCCGTGATCCTTGTTGCATCGTAATGCATAAAAAACCATATTGCTCTGAGCAATTTTTAGTTTTGAGGTCTGTGGTTCCCCGTGGTCTAATTTTGGTGACCGTGGTGGGTTTTCCGCACATGGTTCAATTTTCGTGCCAAAATAACACTTTTAGGTTTTGGTGCCACATGATGCCTGGTGCATTCTTATGCCTAAAATACCATAATTCTTGGAACACTTTCAGTTTGGAGGTCTATGGTGCCTCGTTTTCCAATTTTGGTGCCCATGGTGAATTTTCGGCCCATGGTGCAATTTTCGTGCCAAAATAAGACTTTTGGGTTTTTGGGCCACGTGATCCCTTGTGCATTCTTATGCTTAAAATACCATAATGCTAGGAGCACTTTTCAATTTTGAGGTCTGTGGTGCCTCGTGGTCCAATTTTGGTGCCCGTGGTGCATTTTCGGCACATGGTGCTATTTTCATGCAAAAATAAGACTTTTAGGTTTTGGTGTCCCGTGATCCTTGGTGCATCCGTATGCATAAAAAACCATAATGCTCGGAGCACTTTTCAGTTTTGAGGTCTGTGGTGCCCTGTGTCCAATTTTGGTGCCCGTGGTGCATTATCAGCCCATTGTGCAATTTTCGTGCGAAAATAAGACTTTTGGGTTTTGGTGCCCCATGATCCCTGGTGCATTCTTTTGCATAAAATACCATAATGCTCAGAGCACCTTTTAGTTTGGAGGTTCGTTGTGCCCCGTGGTCCAATTTTTGTGCCCGTGGTGCATTTTCGGCACTTGGTGCAATTTTCTGGCCAAAATAAGACTTTCGGGTATTGGTGCCCTGTGATCCTTGGTGCATCCTTATGCATAGAAAACCATAATGCTCGGAGCAATTTTCAGTTTTGAGGTCAGTGGTGCCCCGTTGTCCAATTTTGGTGCTCGTGGTAGATTTTCGGCCCATGGTGCAAGTTTCATGCCAAAATAAGACTTTTGGGTTTGGGTGCCCCGTGATCCTTGTTGCATCGTTATGCATAAAAAACCATAAAGCTCGGAGCACTTTTTAGTTTTGAGGTCCGTGGTGCCCCGTGGTCCAATTTTGGTGCTCGTGATGGATTTTCGGCACATGGTCCAATTTTCGTGCCAAAATAAGAGTTTTGGGTTTTGGTGCCACGTGATCCCTGATGCATTTTTATGCATAAAATACCATAATGCTCATATCACTTTTCAGTTTTGAGGTCTGTGGTGCCCTGTTATCCAATTTTGGTGCCCGTGGTGCATTTCCGACCCATGGTTCAATTTTCGTGCCAAAATAAGACTTTTGGGTTTTGGTGCCCCATGATCCCTTGTGCATCCTTATGCATAAAAACCGTAATGCTCGAAGCACTTTTCAGTTTTGAGGTCTGTGGTGCCCCGTGCTCTAATTTTGGGGCTCGTGGTGTATTTTCGGCACATGGTCCAATTTTCGTGCGAAAATAAGACTTTTGGGTTTTGGTGCCTCGTGATCCCTGGTGCATTCTTATGCATAAAAAACCATAATGCTCGGAGCACTTTTAAGTTTTCAGGTCCATGGTGCCCCGTGGTCCAATTTTGGTGCCCGTGGTGAATTTTCGACACACAGTGTAGTTTTCGTGCCAAAATAAGACTTTTGCGTTTTGGTGCCCCGTGATCCATGGTGCATCCTTATGCATCAAAAATCATAATGCTCGGAGCTCTTTTCAGTTTTGAGGTCCGTGGTATCCAGTGCTCCCATTTTGGTGCCCCGTGGTGCATTTTTGGCCCTTAGTGCAATTTCGTGCCAAAATAAGACTTTTGGATTTTGGTGCCCCGTGATCCCTAGGGCATTCTTATGCATAAAAAACCATAATGCTTTGAGCACTTTTCAGTTTTGAGGTCCGTGGTGCCCCATGGTCCAATTTTGGTGTCTGTGGTTCATTTTATGCCCATTGTGCAATTTTCTTGTGAATTATTATGCATAAAAAACATAATGCTCGGAGCACTTTTTAGTTTTGACGTCTATGGTGCCTCTTGGTCCAATTTTGGTGCCCCTGGTGCATTTTTGGCATATGGTGCAATTTTCGTGCCAAAATTAGACTTTTGAGTTTGGTGCCACGTGATCCCTGGTGCATTCTTATGCATAAAAAACCATAAGGCTTGGAGCACTTTTCGGTTTCTAGGTTCGTGGTGCCACTGGTCCAATTTTGGTGCCCATTGGTGCATTTTCGGCCCATGGTGCAATTTTCGTCCCAAAATAAGACTTTTGGGTTTTGGTGCTCCGTGATCCCTGGTGGATTCTTATGCATAAAAAACTATAAAGCTCGGAGCACTTTTCAGTTTTGAGGTCAGTGGTGCCCTGTTGTCCAATTTTGGTGCCCGTGGTAGATTTTCAACCCATGGTGCAATTTTCATGCCAAAATAAGACTTTCGGGTATGGGTGCCCCGTGATCCTTGTTGCATCGTTATGCATAAAAAACCATAAAGCTCGGAGCACTTTTTAGTTTTGAGGTCGGTGGTGCCCCGTGGTCCAATTTTGGTGCCCGTGGTGGATTTTCGGCACATGGTCCAATTTTCGTGCAAAAATAAGACTTTTAGGTTTTGGTGCCACGTGATCCCTGATGCATTTTTATGCATAAAATACCATAATGCTCAGAGCACTTTTCAGTTTTGAGGTCGGTGGTGCCCTGTTATCCAATTTTGGTGCCCGTGGTGCATTTCCGACCCATGGTTCAATTTTCGTGCCAAAATAAGACTTTTGGGTTTTGGTGCCCCATGATCCCTTGTGCATCCTTATGCATAAAAACCGTAATGCTCGAAGCACTTTTCAGTTTTGAGGTCTGTGGTGCCCCGTGCTCTAATTTTGGTGCTCGTGGTGTATTTTCGGCACATGGTCCAATTTTCGTGCGAAAATAAGACTTTTGGGTTTTGGTGCCTCGTGATCCCTGGTGCATTCATATGCATAAAAAACCATAATGCTTGGAGCACTTTTAAGTTTTCAGGTCCATGGTGCCCTGTGGTCCAATTTTGGTGCCCGTGGTGAATTTTCGACACACAGTGCAGTTTTCGTGCCAAAATAAGACTTTTGCGTTTTGGTGCCCCGTGATCCATGGTACATCCTTATGCATCAAAAATCATAATGCTCAGAGCTCTTTTTAGTTTTGAGGTCCGTGGTGTCCAGTGCTCCCATTTTGGTGCCCCATGGTGCATTTTTGGCCCTTAGTGCAATTTCGTGCCAAAATAAGACTTTTGGATTTTGGTGCCCCGTGATCCCTGGGGCATTCTTATGCATAAAAAACCATAATGCTCGGAGCACCATTCAGTTTTGAGGTCCGAGGTGCCCCGTGGACCAATTTTGGTGCCTGTGGTGCAGTTTCAACCCATTGTACAATTTTCGTGCGAAAATAAGACATTTGGGTTTTCTAGCCCTATGATCCCTGGTGCATTCTTATGCATAAAAATCCTTAATTCTTGGAGTACTTTTCAGTTTTGAGGTCCGTGGTGCCCCATGGTCCAATTTTGTTGCTGGTGGTGTATTTTCGGCCATTTGTGCAATTTTTGGGCAAAAATAAGACTTTTAGGTTATGGTGCCGTGTGAACCCTGGTGCATTCTTATGCATAAAAAAACATAATTCTCACAACAATTTTAAGTTTTGAGGTTCGAGGTGCCCCGTGGACCAATTTTGGTGTCCGTCGTGCATCTGCGGCCCACTGTGCAATTATTGTGTGAAAATTAGACTTTTGGGTTTTGATGCCCAGTGATCCCTGGTGCATTCTCATGCACAAAAAACCATAATGATCGGAACACTTTTTAGGTTTGAGGTCCGTGGTGCCCCGTGGTCCAATTTTGGTGCCGGTAATGCATTTTCGGCCATTTGTGCAATTTTCGTGCGAAAATAAGACTTTTGGGTTTTGGTGCCCCGTGATCCCATGTCCATTCTTATGCATAAAAACCATAATGCTCGGAGCACTTTTCAGTTTTGAGGTCCGAGGTGCCTCGTTGTCCAATTTTGGTGACCTTGGTGCATTTGCGGCCCATTGTGCAATTTTTGTGCGAAAATAAGATTTTTTCGTTTTGGTGCCCCGTGATCCATGGTGCAGGCTTATGCATCAAAAACCATAATGCTCAGAGCTTTTTTCAGTTTTGAGGTCCGTGGTGTCCAGTGCTCCTATTTTGGTGCCCCGTGGTGCATTTTTGGCCCTTACTGCAATTTCGTGCCAAAATAAGACTTTTGGGTTTTGGTGCCCCGTGATCACTGGGGCGTTGTTATGCATAAAAAACCATAATCCTCTGAGCACTTTTCAGTTTTGAGGTTCGTGGTCCCCCATGGTCTAATTTTGGTGTCTGTGGTGCATTTTATGCCCATTGTGCAATTTTCGTGCGAATTATTATGCTTAAAAAACATAATGCTCGGAGCACTTTTTAGTTTTGACGTCTGTGGTGCCTCATGGTCCAATTTTGGTGCCCCTGCTGCATTTTCGGCCCATGGTGCAATTTTCGTCCCAAAATAAGACTTTTGGGATTTGGTGCCCTGTGATCCCTGGTGGATTCTTATGCATAAAAAACTATAAAGCTCGGAGCACTTTTCAGTTTTGAGGTCAGTGGTGCCCCGTTGTCCAATTTTGGTGCCCCTGGTAGATTTTCGACACATGGTTCAATTTTCATGCCAAAATAAGACTTTTGGGTTTGGGTGCCCCGTGATCCTTGTTGCATCGTAATGCATAAAAAACCATATTGCTCGGAGCACTTTTTAGTTTTGAGGTCTGTGGTTCCCCGTGGTCCAATTTTGGTGACCGTGGTGGGTTTTCGGCACATGGTTCAATTTTCGTGCCAAAATAACACTTTTAGGTTTTGGTGCCACATGATGCCTGGTGCATTCTTATGCATAAAATACCATAATTCTTGGAACACTTTCAGTTTTGAGGTCTATGGTGCCTCGTTTTCCAATTTTGGTGCCCATGGTGAATTTTCGGCCCATGGTGCAATTTTCGTGCCAAAATAAGACTTTTGGGTTTTTGGGCCACGTGATCCCTTGTGCATTCTTATGCTTAAAATACCATAATGCTAGGAGCACTTTTCAATTTTGAGGTCTGTGGTGCCTCGTGGATCAATTTTGGTGCCCGTGGTGCATTTTCGGCACATGGTGCTATTTTCATGCAAAAATAAGACTTTTAGGTTTTGGTGTCCCGTGATCCTTGGTGCATCCGTATGCATAAAATACCATAATGCTCGGAGCACTTTTCAGTTTTTAGGTCCGTGGTGCCCTGTGTCCAATTTTGGTGCCCGTGGTGCATTATCAGCCCATTGTGCAATTTTCGTGCGAAAATAAGACTTTTGGGTTTTGGTGCCCCATGATCCCTGGTGCATTCTTTTGCATAAAATACCATAATGCTCAGAGCACCTTTTAGTTTGGAGGTCCGTTGTGCCCCGTGGTCCAATTTTTGTGCCCGTGGTGCATTTTCGGCACATGGTGCAATTTTCTGGCCAAAATAAGACTTTCAGGTATTGGTGCCCTGTGATCCTTGGTGCATCCTTATGCATAGAAAACCATAATGCTCGGAGCAATTTTCAGTTTTGAGGTCAGTGGTGCCCCGTTGTCCAATTTTGGTGCTCGTGGTAGATTTTCGGCCCATGGTGCAAGTTTCATGCCAAAATAAGACTTTTGGGTTTGGGTGCCCCGTGATCCTTGTTGCATCGTTATGCATAAAAAACCATAAAGATCGGAGCACTTTTTAGTTTTGAGGTCCGTGGTGCCCCGTGGTCCAATTTTGGTGCCCGTGGTGGAATTTCGGCACATGGTCCAATTTTCGTGCCAAAATAAGACTTTTGGGTTTTGGTGCCACGTGATCCCTGATGCATTTTTATGCATAAAATACCATAATGCTCAGATCACTTTTCAGTTTTGAGGTCTGTGGTGCCTTGTTATCCAATTTTGGTGCCCGTGGTGCATTTCCTACCCATGGTTCAATTTTCGTGCCAAAATAAGACTTTTGGGTTTTGGTGCCCCATGATCCCTTGTGCATCCTTATGCATAAAAACCGTAATGCTCGAAGCACTTTTCAGTTTTGAGGTCTGTGGTGCCCCGTGCTCTAATTTTTGTGCTCGTGGTGTATTTTCGGCACATGGTCCAATTTTCGTGCGAAAATAAGACTTTTGGGTTTTGGTGCCTCGTGATCCCTGGTGCATTCTTATGCATAAAAAACCATAATGCTCGGAGCACTTTTAAGTTTTCAGGTCCATGGTGCCCCGTGGTCCAATTTTGGTGCCCGTGGTGAATTTTCGACACACAGTGTAGTTTTCGTGCCAAAATAAGACTTTTGCGTTTTGGTGCCCCGTGATCCATGGTGCATCCTTATGCATCAAAAATCATAATGCTCGGAGCTCTTTTCAGTTTTGAGGTCCGTGGTATCCAGTGCTCCCATTTTGGTGCCCCGTGGTGCATTTTTGGCCCTTAGTGCAATTTCGTGCCAAAATAAGACTTTTGGATTTTGGTGCCCCGTGATCCCTGGGGCATTCTTATGCATAAAAAACCATAATGCTTTGAGCACTTTTCAGTTTTGAGGTCCGTGGTGCCCCATGGTCCAATTTTGGTGTCTGTGGTTCATTTTATGCCCATTGTGCAATTTTCTTGTGAATTATTATGCATAAAAAACATAATGCTCGGAGCACTTTTTAGTTTTGACGTCTATGGTGCCTCTTGGTCCAATTTTGGTGCCCCTGGTGCATTTTTGGCATATGGTGCAATTTTCGTGCCAAAATTAGACTTTTGAGTTTGGTGCCACGTGATCCCTGGTGCATTCTTATGCATAAAAAACCATAAGGCTTGGAGCACTTTTCGGTTTCTAGGTTCGTGGTGCCACTGGTCCAATTTTGGTGCCCATTGGTGCATTTTCGGCCCATGGTGCAATTTTTGTCCCAAAATTAGACTTTTGGGTTTTGGTGCTCCGTGATCCCTGGTGGATTCTTATGCATAAAAAACTATAAAGCTCGGAGCACTTTTCAGTTTTGAGGTCAGTGGTGCCCTGTTGTCCAATTTTGGTGCCCGTGGTAGATTTTCAACCCATGGTGCAATTTTCATGCCAAAATAAGACTTTTGGGTGTGGGTGCCCCGTGATCCTTGTTGCATCGTTATGCATAAAAAACCATAAAGCTCGGAGCACTTTTTAGTTTTGAGGTCGGTGGTTCCCCGTGGTCCAATTTTGGTGCCCGTGGTGGATTTTCGGCACATGGTTCAATTTTCGTGCCAAAATAAGACTTTTAGGTTTTGGTGCCACGTGATCCCTGGTGCATTCTTATGCATAAAATACCATAATGCTTGGAGCACTTTCAGTTTTGATGTCTGTGGTGCCCCGTTTTCCAATTTTTGTGCCCATGGTGCATTTTCTGCCCATGGTAGGGGATGGGGTCTATGGGGCCCCCCCAAAAGTTGTAGAAATCTCCATGGAGTCGAGTCAACACGACATTGCATAATGAAATTGTATATAAGATTGATGTATGTATTGTTGTGTGGTGTTAGCTGAATTATTATTGTTGATTTATTCTAAATTTTCCTTTGATCAAATCCTATCATTCTTTTTATAAATAAGCTTACCCTTGCATTTTTGTGTTTGTGTTGTTTTACTGCAATGATCGTGTGGTTGGCACGGGAGCAGATAGTGGTGATGCTGCAGGTTCCCAGGCTGCTCATGACTGAAGCGGATGTAGATCTTGAAGATGGGATGAGATCCCTCTTTTTGAATATGTTCTAGTATATATGTACATAGTATGGCGACCAGCTTAGGACATATGTATAAATACTTAGGTTGTGATCAATGTTCTCTACAAGAGGACTATTTTGGTATTGTATGTACATATTTATATATTTAAGTTTTGTAAAGCCAGACCTAATACTTTTATGATGTGATGATGTACATTATATGTAGGAAAGTAGTACATATATATATGTGTTAAATGTGAAAAAAATAGTGAAAAAATTTCTATGTAGTTTCATATGATAATATTTAACAAAATGTTTTAGCATAACAAATCTGTAATGAAGATGGGTTGTTACAGGGCACCACAAACCTCAAAAGTGAAAAGTGCTCCGAGCATTATGGTTTTTTATGCATAACAATGCCCCAGGGATCACGGGGCACCAAAACCCAAAAGTCTCGTTTTGGCACGAAAATTGCACCATGGGCCAAAAATGCACCACGGGGCACAAAAGTTGGACCACTGGACACCACGGACCTCAAAAATGAAAACTGTTCTAAGGATTATGGTTTTTTATGCATAAGAATGCACCAGGGATCACGGAGCACCAAAACCCAAAAGTCTCATTTTGGCACGAAAATTGCACCATGGCCCGAACACGCACCACAGTCACAAAAATTGGACCACGGGGCGCCACAGACCTCAAAACTAAAAAGTGTCAGCGTATTATTGTTTTTTATGCATCAGAATCCACCAGGGATCATGGGGCACCAAAACCCAAAAGTCTTATTTTGGCAATAAAATTGCATAATGGGTTGAAAACACACCATGGGCACCAAAATTGGACCACGGGGCACCACAGACCTCAAAACTGAAAAGTGCTCCAAGCATTATAGTGTTTTAAGCATAAGGATGCACCAAGGATCACGGGGCTCAAAAACCCAAAAGTCTTATTTTGGCACGAAAATTGCACCATGTGCCGAAAATGCACCACGGGCACCAAAATTTGACCACGGGGCACCACCGACCTCACAACTGAAAAGTGCTCCAAGCATTATGATTTTTTATGCATAAGAATGCACCAGTGATAACGGTGCACCAAAACCCAAAATATTTTGGCACGAAAATTACACCATTGGCAAAAAAATGCACCACGGGGAATCAAAATTGGAACACTGGACACGACGGACCTCAGAACTGAAAACAGCTTTGAGCATTATGGTTTTTTATGCATAAGAATCCACCCGGGGTCATAGGGCACCAAAACCCAAAAGTCTTATTTTCGCACGAAAATTGCATAATGGCGCGAAAATGCACCATGGGCACAAAAATTGGACCACAGATCACCACGGACCTCAAAACTGAAAATTGCTCCGAGCATTATGGATATTTATGCATAAGGATCCACCAGGGATCACGGGACACCAAAACCCAAAAGTTTTATTTTGGCACGAAAATTGCATAATGGGTCAAAAATGCACCACGGGCACCAAAATTGGACCACTGGGCACCACGAACCTCAAACCTGAAAAGTGCTTTGAGCATTATGGTTTTTTATGCACAAGGATGCTCTAGGGATCATAGGGCTCCAAAACACAAAATTCTTATTTTGGCACGAAAATTTTCACCGTGGGCCAATAATGCACCACGGGGCCCCAAAATTAAACCACTGAACACCACGGACGTTAAAACTGAAAAGTGCTACGAGCATTATGGTTTTTTATGCATAAGAGTGCACCAGGGATCACGAGGCACCAAAACCCAAAATTCTTATTTTTGCACGAAAATTGCACCATGGGCCGAACATGTAAAGGGGCACAAAAATTGGACCACGGGGCACCACGGACCTCAAAAATTAAAAATGATATGAGCATTATGGATTTTTATGCATAAGGATGCACCAGGGATCATGGGGCACAAAAACCCAAAAGTCTTATTTTAGCACAAAAATTGCACAATTGGGCGAAAATGCACCACAGGCACAAAAATTGGACCACGGGGCACCACGAACCTGAAAACTGAAATGTGCATCGACCATTATGGTTTTTTATGCATAAGAATGTCCCAGGGATCACGGTGCACCAAAACCCAAAATTCTTATTTTGGCACGAAAATTGCATAATGGGCTGAAAATGCACCACGGACACCAAAATTGGACCACGGGGCACCACGGACCTGAAAACTGAAAAGTGCTCTGAGCATTATGGTTTTTTATGCATAAGGAAGCACCAAGGATCATGAGGCACCAAAATCCAAAAGTTATTTTGGCACGAAAATTGCACCAGGTGCCGAAAATGCAACTTGGGCACCAAAATTGGACAACGGGGCACCAGGAACCTCAAAACTCAAAATTGTTCCGAGCATTATGGCTTTTTATGCATAAGAATGCCCCAGGCATCATGGGGCACCAAAACCCAAAAGTCTTATTTTGGCACGAAAATTGCACCATGGGCCAAATATGCACCACGGGTCACGAAAATTCGACCACTAGACACCATGGACCTCAAAACTGAAAAGTGCTCTAATCATTATGGTTTTTTATGCAGAAGAATGCACCAGGGATCATGGGGTAGCAAAATCGAAAAGTCTTATTTTGGCACGAAAATTGCACCATGGGTTGAACGTGCACCACGGGCACAAAAATTGACCACGGGGCACCACAAACCTCAAAACTGAAAAGTGCTCTGAGCATTAGGGATTTTTATGCATAAGGATGCACTAGGGATCACGGAGCACCAAAACCCAAAAGTGTTTTGTTGGGACGAAAATTGCACAATGGGCCGAAAATGCCCCACGGGTAACAAAATTGGACCACGGGGCAACACGGACCTCAAAAGTGAAAAGTGCTCCGAGCCTTATGGCTTTTTATCCATAAGAATCCCCAGGAATCACGGGGCACCAAAACCTAAAAGTCTTATTTTTGCACAAAAATTGCACCATGGGCCGAACATGCACCATGGGCACAAAAATTTACCACGGGGCACCACGAACCTCAAAACTGAAAAGTGCTCTAAGCATTATGGATTTTTATGCATAAGGATGCACCAGGGATCGCGGAGCACCAAAACCGAAAAGTGTTTTGTTGGGACGAAAATTGCACAATGGGCCAAAATTGCCCCACGGGTAACAAAATTGGACCACGGGGCAGCACGAACCTCTAAACATAAAAGTGCTCTAAGCATTATGGATTTTTATGCATAAGGATGCATCAGGGATCACGGAGCACCAAAACCCAAAAGTGTTTTTTTGGGACGACAATTGCACAATGGGCCAAAAATGCCCCACGGCTAACAAAATTGGACCACTAGACACCATGGACCTCAAAACTCAAAAGTGCTCCGAGCATTATGGTTTTTTATGCATAAGAATGCACCAGGGATCACGGGGTAGCAAAATCGAAAAGTCTTATTTTGGCACGATAATTGCACCATGGGCCGAACGTGCACCACGGGCACAAAAATTGACCACGGGGCACCACAAACCTCAAAACTGAAAAGTGCTCTAATATTAGCGATTTTTATGCATAAGGATGCACCAGGGATCACAGAGCACCAAAACCCAAAAGTGTTTTGTTGGGATGAAAATTGCACAATGGGCCGAAAATGCCCCACGGGTAACAACATTGGACCACGGGGCTGTACGAACTTCAAAACTGAAAAGTACTCCGAGCCTTATGGTTTTTTATGCATAGGAATCCCCAAGGAATCACAGGGCACCAAAACTGAAAAGTCTTATTTTGGCATGAAAATTGCACAAATGGCCGAAAATGCACCACCAGCACCAAAATTGGACCACGGGGCACCACAGATCTCAAAACTGAAAAGTGCTCTGAGTATTATGTTTATTTATGCATATGAACACACTAGGGATCACGGGGTACCAAAACCAAAAAGTATTATTTTCGCACGAAAATTGCACAAATGGCTGAAAATGCACCACGGGAACAAAAATTGGACCACGGGGCACCACGGACCTCAAAACTGAAAAGTGCTCTGAGCATTATGGTTTTTTATGCATAAGAATGCACCAGGGATCACGGGGCACCAAAACTCAAAAGTCTAATTTTCGCATGAAAATTGCACTATGGGCTGAAAATGCACCACGAGCACAAAAATTGGACCACAGGGTACCTCGGACCTCAAAACTTAAAAAAGCTCCAAGCATTATGGTTTTTTATGCAAAAGAATGCAGCTGGGATCACGGGGCACCAAAACCCAAAAGTCTGATTTTCGCACGAAAATTGCACAAAGGTCCGAAAATGCACCACCGGCACCAAAATTGGACCACATGGCACCACGGACCTCAAAACTGAAAAGTGCTTTGAGCATTATGGTTTTTTATGCATAAGAATGCACTAGGGATCACAGGGCACCAAAACTCAAAAGTCTAATTTTCGCATGAAAATTGCACTACGGTCCGAAAATGCACCACGGGCACAAAAATTGGACCACAGGGCACCTCGGACCTCAAAACTTAAAAAAGCTCCAAGCATTATGGTTTTTTATACATAAGAATGCATCAGGGATCACGTGGCACCAAAACCCAAAAGTCTTATTTTCGTACGAAAATTGCACAAATGGCCGAAAATGCACCAATGACACCAAAATTGGACCACGGGGCACCACGGACCTCAAAACTGAAAAGTGCTATAAGTATTATGGTTTTTTATGCATAAGAATGCACCAGAGATCATGGAGCACCAAAACCCAAAAGTCTTATTTTCGCACGAAAATTGCACAAATGGCCGAAAATGCACCCCCGACACCAAAATTGGACCACGGGGAACCACAAAATTCAAGACTGAAAAGTGTTCCGAGAATTCTGGTTTTTTATGCATAAGAATGCACCAAGGATCACGGGGCACCAAAACCCAAAATTCTTATTTTCTCACGAAAATTGCACAAATGGCTGAAAATGCACCACCGACACCAAAATTGGACCACGGGGCACCATGAACCTCAAATCTGAAAAGTGCTACGTGCAATATGGTGTTTTATACATAAGAATGCACCAGGGATCACAGGGCACCAAAACCCAAAAGTCTTATTGTCATACGAAAATTACACAAATGGCCGAAAATGCACCCCGACACCAAAATTGGACCCCGGGGAACCACAAAATTCAAGACTGAAAAGTGTTCCGAGAATTCTGGTTTTTTATGCATAAGAATGCACCGAGGATCACGGGGCACCGAAACCCAAAAGTCTTATTTTCGGACCAAAATTGTACAAATGGCCGAAAATGCACCAACGAAACCTAAATTGGACCATGGGGCACCACGGACTTCAAAACTGAAAAGTGTTCCGAGCATGATGGTTTTTTATGCCTAAGAATGCACCAGGGATCACAGGGTACTAAAACCCAAAAGTCTTATTTTCATACGAAAATTGCACAATGGGCCGAAAATGCACCACGGGCACCAAAATTGGATCACGGGGCACCTTGAACAACAAAACTAAAAAGTGCTATGAGAATTATGGTTTTTTATGCATAAGAATGCACCACGGTTAACAGGGCACCAAAACTGAAAAGTCTTATTTTCGCACAAAAATTCCACAATGGGCCGAAAATGCACCACGGGCACCAAAATTGGACCACCGGGCACCAGGGACCTCAAAACTTAAAAGTGTTCCACGCATTATGGGTTTTGATGCATAAGAATGCACCAGGGATCATGGGGCACCAAAACCCAAAAGTCTTATTTTCGCACGAAAATTGCACAAATGGCCGAAACTGCTCCACCGGCACCAAAATTGGACCACGGGGAACCTCGGACCTCAAAACTGAAAAGTGCTCTGAGCATTATGGGTTTTTATGCATAAGAATGCACCAGGGATCACAGGGAACCAAAACCAAAAATCTTATTTTCGCACGAAAATTCCACAAATGGCCGAAAATGCACCATTGGCACCAAAATTGGATGTCGGGGCACCACGGACCTCAAACCTGAAAAGTGTTCCGAGCATTATGGTTTTTTTATGCATAAGAATGCACCAGGGATCACGCGGCAGCAAAATCCAAAAGTCTTATTTTCGCACGAAAATTACACAATGGGCCGAAAATGCACCACGTGCACCAAAATTGGATGATGGGGCACCTCAGACCTTAAAACTGAAAGGTATTCCAAGCATTATGGTTTTTTATGCATAAGAATGCACAAGGGATCATGGGGCACCAAAACCCAAAATTTTAATTTTGGCACGAAAATTGCATAATGGGCCGAAAATACACCACGGGGACCGAAATTGGACCACGGGGCACCTCAGACCTGAATACTTAAAAGGACTCCGAGCATGATGGTTTTTTATGCATAAGAATTCACCAGGTATCACAGGGCACCAAAACCCAAAAGTTTTATTTTCGCACGAAAATTGCACAATGGGTCTAAAATGCACCAGGTGCACCAAAATTGGACGACGAGGCACCTCAGACCTCAAAACTGAAAAGTGCTCTGAGCATTACGGTTTTTTATGCGTAAGAATGCACCAGGGATCACAGGGCACAAAAACCCAAAAGTATAATTTTCGTAGAAAAATTGCACAATGGGCCGAAAATGCACCACGTGCACAAAAATTGGACGACGGGGCACCTCGGACCTCAAAACTGAAAAGTTCTCTGAGCATTATGGTTTTTTAAGCATAAGAATGCACCAGGGATCACGGGGCACCAAAACCCAAAAGTCTTATTTTCGCACGAAAATTGCGCAATGGGCCAAAAATGCACCACGTGCACCAAAATTGGACGACGGGGAACCTCGGGCCTCAAATCTGAAAAGTGATCCGAGCATTATGGTTTTTTATGCATATTAATTCACCAGGGATCACGGGGTACCAAAACCCAAAAGTCTTAATCTCGCACGAAAGTTGCACAATGGGCCGAAAATGCACCATGTGCACCAAAATTGGAAGACGGGGCACCTCAGACCTCAAAACTGAAAAGTGCTGTGAGCATTCTGCATTTTTATGCATAAGAATGCACCAGGGATCACGGGGCACCAAAACCCAAAAGTCTTATCTTCGCATGAAAATTGGACAATGCGCCGAAAATGCACCACTGGCAGCAAAATTGGACCACGGGGCACCACGGACCTCAAAACTGAAAAGTGTTCCGAGCATTATGGTTTTTATGCATAAGAATTCCCCAGGGATCACGGGGCAACAAACCCCAAAAGTCTTATTTTCGAAAGAAAATTGCCCAATGGGCCGAAAATTCACCACGTGCACCAAAATTGGATGACGGGGCACCTCGGACCTCAAAACTGAAAAGTGCTCTAAGCATTATGGTTTTTTATGCATAAGAATGCACCAGGGATCACGGGGCACCAAAACCCAAAAGTCTTATTTTCGCACGAAAATTGCACAATAGGCCGAAAATGCACCACGTGCCCCAAAATTGGATGACGGGGCACCTCGGACCTCAAAACTGAAAAGTGCTCGGAGCATTATGGTTTTTTATGCATAAGAATGCACCAAGGATCACGGGGCACAAAAAGCCAAAAGTTTTATTTTCGCATGAAAATTTCACAAATGGCCGAAAATGCACCACCGGCACCAAAATTGGACCACGGGGCACCACGAACCTCAAAACTGAAAAGTATTCCAAGTATTATGGTTATTTATGCCTAAGAATGCACCAGGGATCACGGGGCACCAAACCCAAAAGTCTTATTTTCGCACAAAAATTGTGCAATGGGCCGAAAATGCACCACGTGCACCAAAATTGGACGACGGGGCACTTCGGGCCTCAAAACTGAAAAGTGCTCCGAGCATTATGGTTTTTTATGCATATTAATTCACCAGGGATCATGGGGCACCGAAACCCAAAAGTCTTAATTTCGCACGAAAGTTGCACAATCGGCCTAAAAAGCACCACGTGCACCAAAATTGGAAGACGGAGCACCTCAGACCTCAAAACTGAAAAGTGCTCTGAGCATTACGATTTTTTATGCATAAGAATGCACCAGGGATCACAGGGCACCAAAACCCAAAAGTCTTATTTTCTCATGAAAATTGCACAATGCGCCGAAAATACGTCACCGACAGCAAAATTGGACAACGGGGCACCACGGACCTCAAAACTGAAAAGTGTTCCAAGCATTATGGTTTTTTATGCATAAGAATGCACCAGGGATCGGGGGGCACCAAAACCCATAAGTCTTATTTTCGCATGAAAATTGGACAATGGGCCGAAAATGCACCACTGGCAGCAAAATTGGACCACGGGGCACCACGGACCTCAAAACTGAAAAGTGTTCCGAGCATTATGGTTTTTTATGCATAAGAATTCACCAGGGATCACGGGGAAACAAACCCCAAAAGTCTTATTTTCGAACGAAAATTGCACAATGGGCCGAAAATGCACCACATGCACCAAAATTGGATGACGGGGCACCTCGGACCTCAAAACTGAAGAGTGCTCTGAGCATTATGGTTTTTTATGCATAAGAATGCACCAGGGATCACGGGGCACCAAAATCCAAAAGTCTTATTTTCGCACGAAAATTTCACAAATGGCCGAAAATGCACCACCGGCACTAAAATTGGACCACGGGGCACCACGAACCTCAAAACTGAAAAGTATTCCAAGTATTATGGTTATTTATGCCTAAGAATGCACCAGGGATCACGGGGCACCAAACCCAAAAGTCTTATTTTCGCACAAAAATTGTGCAATGGGCCGAAAATGCACCACGTGCACCAAAATTGGACGACGGGGCACCTCGGGCCTCAAAACTGAAAAGTGCTCCGAGCATTATGGTTTTTTATGCATATTTATTCAACAGGGATCATGGGGCACCGAAACCCAAAAGTCTTAATTTCGCACGAAAGTTGCACAATCGGTCGAAAATGCACCACGTGCACCAAAATTGGAAGACGGGGCACCTTAGACCTCAAAACTAAAAAGTGCTCTGAGCATTATGCTTTTTTATGCATAAGAATGCACCAGGGATCACGGGGCACCGAAACCCAAAAGTCTTAATTTCGCACGAAAGTTCCACAATGGGCCGAAAATGCACCACGTGCACCAAAATTGGAAGACGGGGCACCTCAGACCTCAAAACTGAAAAGTGCTCTGAGCATTATGCTTTTTTATGCATAAGAATGCACCAGGGATCACGGGGCACCAAAACCCAAAAGTCTTATTTTCTCATGAAAATTGCACAATACGTCAAAAATACGTCACCGACAGCAAAATTGGACAACGGGGCACCACAGACCTCAAAATTGAAAAGTGTTCCAAGCATTATGGTTTTTTATGCATAAGAATGCACCAGGGATCGGGGGCCACCAAAACCCATAAGTCTTATTTTCGCATGAAAATTGGACAATAGGCCGAAAATGCACCACTGGCAGCAAAAGTTGACCACGGGGCACCACGGACCTCAAAACTGAAAAGTGTTCCGAGCATTATGGTTTTTTATGCATAAGAATTCACCAGGGATCACGGGGCAACAAACCCCAAAAGTCTTATTTTCGCACGAAAATTGCGCAATGGGCCGAAAATGCACCACATGAACCAAAATTGGATGACGGGGCACCTCGGACCTCAAAACTGAAAAGTGCTCTGAGCATTATGGTTTTTTATGCATAAGAATGCACCAGGGATCACGGGACACCAAAACCCAAAAGTCTTATTTTCGCACGAAAATTGCACAATAGGCCGAAAATGCACCACGTGCACCAAAATTGCACGACGGGGCACCTCGGACCTCAAAACTGAAAACTGCTCGGAGCATTATGGTGTTTTATGCATAAGAATGCACCAGGGATCACGGGGCACGAAAAGCCAAAAGTCTTATTTTCGCACGAAAATTTCACAAATGGCCGAAAATTCACCACCGGCATTAAAATTGGACGACGGGGCACCTCGGGCCTCAAAACTGAAAAGTGCTCCGAGCATTATGGTTTTTTATGCATATTTATTCAACAGGGATCAGGGGGCACCGAAACCCAAAAGTCTTAATTTCGCACGAAAGTTGCACAATCGGCCGAAAATGCACCACGTGCACCAAAATTGGAAGACGGGGCACCTCGGACCTCAAAACTGAAAAGTGCTCTGAGCATTATGCTTTTTTATGCATAAGAATGCACCAGGGATCACGAGGCACCAAAACCCAAAAGTCTTATTTTCTCACGAAAATTGCACAATAGGCCGAAAATGCACCACGTGCACCAAAATTGGACGACGGGGCACCTCGGACCTCAAAACTGAAAAGTGCTCGGAGCATTATGGATTTTTATGCATAAGAATGCACCAGGGATCACGGGGCACGAAAAGCCAAAAGTCTTATTTTGGCACGAAAATTTCACAAATGGCCGAAAATGCACCACCGGCACTAAAATTGGACCACGGGGCACCACGAGCCTCAAAACTGAAAAGTATTCCAAGTATTATGGTTATTTATGCCTAAGAATGCACCAGGGATCACGGGGCACCAAACCCAAAAGTCTTATTTTCGCACAAAAATTGTGCAATGGGCCGAAAATGCACCATGTGCTCCAAAATTGGACGACGGGGTACCTCGGGCCTCAAAATTGAAAAGTGCTCCGAGCATTATGGTTTTTTATGCATATTAATTCACCAGGGATCATGGGACACCGAATCCCAAAAGTCTTAATTTGGCACGAAAGTTGCACAATGGGCCGAAAATGCACCACGTGCACCAAAATTGGAAGACAGGGCACCTCAGACCTCAAAACTGAAAAGTGGTCTGAGCATTGTGCTTTTTTATGCATAAGAATGCACCAGGGATCACGGGGCACCAAAACCCAAAAGTCTTATTTTCTCATGAAAATTGCACAATGCGCCGAAAATACGCCACCGACAGCAAAATTGGACAACGGGGCACCACGGACCTCAAAACTGAAAAGTGTTCCAAGCATTATGGTTTTTTATGCATAAGAATGCACCAGGGATCGGGGGGCACCAAAACCCATAAGTCTTATTTTCGCATGAAAATTGGACAATGGGCCGAAAATGCACCACTGGCAGCAAAATTAGACCACGGGGCACCACAGACCTCAAAACTGAAAAGTGTTCCGAGCATTATGGTTTTTTATGCATAAGAATTCACCAGGGATCACGAGGTAACAAACCCCAAAAGTCTTATTTTTGCACGAAAATTGCACAATGGGCCGAAAATGCACCATGTGCACCAAAATTGGATGACGGGGCACCTCGGACCTCAAAACTGAAAAGTGCTCTGAGCATTATGGTTTTTTATGCATAAGAATACACCAGGGATCACGGGGCACCAAAACCCAAAAGTCTTATTTTCGCACGAAAATTGCACAAACGGCAGAAAATGCACCACGGGCAACAAAGTTGGACCACGGGGCACCTCGGACCTCAAAACTGAAAAGTGCTATGTGTTTTATGGTTATTTATGAATAAGAATGCACCAGAGATCGTGGGGCACCATAACCCAAAAGTCTTATTTTCGCACGAAAATTGCACAATGGGCCGAAAATGCACCACGGGCTCCAAATTTGGACCACGGGGCAAGTCGGACCTCGAAACTGAAAAGTGCTCTTAGCATTATGGTTTTTTATGCATAAGAATGCACGAGCGATCACGGGGTACAAAATCCCAAAAGTCTCATTTTCGCACGAAAATTGCACAAATGGTCCAAAATGCACCCCCGGCACTAAAATTGGACCACGGGGCACTACAGACCTCAAAGCTGAAAAGTGTTCCGAGCAATATGGTTTTTGATGCATAAGAATGCACCAAGGATGACAGGGCACCAATACCCAAAAGTCTTATTTTCGCACGAAAATTGCACAATGGGCAGAAAATGCATCACGGGCACCAAAATTGGGCCACGGGGCACCACGGACCTCAAAACTAAAAAGTGCTCCAAGAATTATGGTTTTTTATGCATCAGAATGCACCAGGGATCACGGGGCACGAAAACCCAAAAGTCTTATTTTCACACGAAAATGGCACAATGCTGTCACAATGCACCACGGGCACCAAAATTGGACCACGGGGCACGTCGCAACTGAAAACTGAAAAGTGCTCCGAGAATTAAGATTTTTTATGCATAAGAATGCACCAGGGATCACGGGGCACCAAAACCCAAAAGTCATATTTTCGCACGAAAATTGCACAAATGGCCAAAAATGCTCCACCGGCACCAAAATTGGACCACAGGGCACCACGAACCTCAAAACCGAAAAGTGCTCCAAGCATCATGGTTTTTTATGCATAAGAATGCACCAGGGATCACGGGGCACCAAAACCAAAAAAGTCTTATTTTCGCACGAAAATTGCAGAAACGGCCGAAAATGCACCACAGGAAACAAAGTTGGACCACGGGGCACCTCAGACCTCAAAACTGAAAAGTGCTATGTGTATTATGGCTTTTTATGCATAAGAATGCACCAGGGATCATGGGGCACCAAAACCCAAAAGTCTTATCTTCGCACGAAAATTGCACAATGGGCCGAAAATGCACCACGGGCTCCAAATTTGGACCACTGGGCAAGTCGGACCTCAATACTGAAAAGTGCTCTTAGCATTATGGTTTTTTATGTCTAAGAATGCATGAGCGATGACGGGGTACAGAATCCCAAAAGTCTTATTTTCGCACGAAAATTGCATAAATGGTCCAAAATGCACCCCCGGCACCAAAATTCGACCACGGGGCACCACGAACCTCAAGACTGAAAAGTGTTCCAATCATTGTGGTTTTTTATGCATAAGAATGCACCAAGGATCATGGGGCACCGAATTCCAAAACTCTTATTTTCACAGGAAAATTGCACAATGGCCCGAAAATTCGTCACGGGCACCAAAATTGGACCACGGGACAGCTCGAACCTCAATACTTAAAAGTGACCCTAGCATTATCGTTTTTTATGCTTAAGAATGCACCAAGGATCACAGGGAACCAAACCCCAAAAGTCTTATTTTCGCACAAAAATTGCACAAATGGACGAAAATGCACCACCAGCACCAAAATTGGACCACGGGGCGCCACAGACCTCAAAACGTAAAAGTGTTGCAAGCAATAAGGTTTTTTATACATAAGAACGCACCATGGATGGCGGGGCACCAATGCACCACGAGCACCAAGACTGAAAAGTGATTCGAGCATTATGGTTTTTTATGCATAAGAATGCACCAAGGATCACGGGGCACTAAAACCCAAAAGTCTTATTTTCGCATGAAAATTGCATAAATGGCCGAGAATGCACCACCGGCACCAAAATTGGACCACGGGGCACCACAAACCTCAAAACTGAAAAGTGTTCCAAGCAATATGGTTTTTTATGCATAAGAATGCACCACGGATGATGGGGCACCAATACCCAAAAGTCTTATTTTCGCACGAAAATTGCACAATGGGCAGAAAATGCACCACGTGCACCAAAATTGGACCACGGGGCACCTCGGACCTGAAAATGAAAAGTGCTCTGAGCAATATGGTTTTTTATGCATAAGAATGCACCAGGGATTATAGGGCACCAAAGCCCAAAAGTCTTATTTTCGCACGAAAATTGCACAAATGGCCGAAAATGCACCACGGGCAACAAAATTGGACCACGGGGCACCTCGAACCCCAAAACTGAAAAGTGCTATGTGTATTATGGTTTTTTATGCATAAGAATGCACCAGGGATCATGGGACACCAAAACCAAAAGTCTTATTTTCGCACATAAATTGCACAATGGGCCGAAAATGCACCACAGGCTCCAAATTTGGACCACGGGGCAAGTCGGACCTCAAAATTGAAAAGTGCTCTTAGCATTATGGTTTTTTATGCATAAGAATGCACGAGCGATCATGGGGTACAAAATCCCAAAAGTCTTATTTTTGCACGAAAATTGCACAAATGATCCAAAATGCACCCCGGACACCAAAATTGGACCACGGGGCACCACAAACCTCAAAACGTAAAAATTTCCCCGAGCAATATGGTTTTTTATGCATAAGAATGCCCCAAGGATCATGGGGCACAAAAACCCAAAAGTCTTATTTTCGCACGAAAATTGCAGAAATGGCCGAAAATGCACCACCGGCACCAAAATTGGACCACGGGGCACCATGGACCTCAAAACTGAAAAGTGTTCCGAGCAATTTGGTTTTTTATGCATAAGAATGATGCACCAGGGATCACGGGGCACCAAAACCCAAAAGTCTCATGTTCGCATGAAAGTTGCTCAATGGGCCGAAAATGCACCACGGGCACCAAAATTGGACTACGGGGCACCTCGTACCTCAGAACGGAAAAGTGCTCCGAGCATTATGGTATTTTATGCATAACAAAGTACTAGGGATCATGGGGCACCAAAACCCAAAAGTCTTATTTTCGCACAAAAATTGCACAATGGGCCGAAAATGCACCACGGGCACCAAAATTGGAACACGGGGCACCTCGGACCTTCAAACTTAAAAGTTCTCCAAGCATTATGGTTTTTTATTCATAAGAATTCCCCAAGGATCATGGGGCACCAAAACCCAAAAGTCTTATTTTCGCACGAAAATTTCACAATGGGCCGAAGATGCACCCCCGGCACCAAAATTTGACCACGGGGCACCATGGACTTCAAAATTGGAAAGTGTTCCAAGCATTATGGTTTTTTATGCATAAGAATGCACAAGGGATCTCGGGGCACCAAAACCCGAAAGTCTTATTTTTGCACGAAAATTGCACAATGGCCCGAAAATGCATCACGGGCAACAAAATTGGACCACGGGGCAGCTCGAACCTCAATCCTTAAAAGTGCCCCTAGAATTATAGTTTTTATGCTTAAGGATGCACCAGGATCATGGGGCACCAAAACCCAAAAGTCTTATTTTCGCACGAAAATTGCACATTAGATAGAAAATGCACCACTGGCACCAAAATTAGACCACGAGGCACCTCGGACCTCAAAACATAAAAGTTCTTTGAGCATTATGGTGTTTAATGCATAAGAATGCACCAGGGATCATGGGGCACCAAAGCACAAAAGTGTTGATTTCGAACGAAATTTCCACAAATGGCCGAAAATGCACCACCGGCACCAAAATGGGACCACGAGGCACGACGGACCTCAAAACTGAAAAGTGTTCTAAGCATTATGGTTTTTTATGCATAAGAATGTGCTAGGGATCACGAGGCACAGAAACCCAAAAGTCTTATTTTCGCATGAAAATTGCACACTACGCCCAAAATGCACCACTAGCACCAAAATCGGACCACGGGGTACCTCGGACCTCAAAACTGAAAAGTACTCTGAGCATTATGGTTTTTTATGCATAAGAATGCACCAGGGATCACGGGGCAGTAAAACCCAAAAGTCTTATTTTCGCACGAAAATTTCACAAATGGCCGAAAATGCATTACCGGCACCAAAATTGGACCACAGGGCACTATAGACCTCAAAACTGAAAATTGTTCCGAGCATTAAGGTTTTTTATGCTTAAGAATGCACCAGGGATCACGGGCGCCAAAACCGAAAACACTTATTTTCGCACGAAAATTGCACAATGAGCCGAAAATGCACCACGGGCACCAAAATTGGACCACGGGTTACCTCGGACCTCAAAACTTAAAAGTTCTCCAAGCATTATGGTTTTTTCTGCATAAGAATGTCCCATGGATCACGGGGCACCCAAACCTAAAAGGCTTCTTTTTGCACGAAAATTGCACAAATGGCCGAAAATGCACCACTGGCACCAAAATCGGTCCACGGGGCACCACCAACCTCAAAACTGAAAATTGCTCCAAGCATTATGGTTTTTTATGCATAAGAATGCACCAAGGATCACGGGGCACGAAAACCCAAAAGTCTTATTTTGGCACGAAAATTGCACTAATGTCCGAAAATGCATTACTGGCACCAAAGTTGGACCACAGTGCACCACAAGCCTCAAAACTGGAAAGTGTTCTGAGCATTATGGTTTTTTATGCATAAGAATGCAACAGGGATCCTGGGGCACCAAAACCCAAAAGTCTTATTTTCACACGAAAATTTCACAATGGGCCAAAAATGCACCACGGGCACCAAAATTGGACCACGGGACACCTCGGACCTCAATACTTAAAAGTTCTCCAAGAATTATGGTTTTTTATGCATAAGAATGTCCCAGGAATCACGCGCCACCAAAACCAAAAAGTCTTATTTTCGCACGAAAATGGCATAAATGGCCGAAAATGCACCACTTGCACCAAAACTAGACCACGGGGCACCACTGACCTCAAAACTGAAAAGTTCCCTAAGCATTATGGTTTTTTATGCATAGGAATGCACTAGGGATCACAGGGCACCACAACCCAAAAGTCTTATTTTCGCACGAAAATTGCACAAATGGCCGAAAATGTACCCCCGACACCAAAATTGGACCACGGGGCACCACGAACCTCAAGACTGAGAAGTGTTTCGATCATCATGGTTTTTTATGCATAAGAATGCACCAAGGATCAAGGGGCACCAAAACCCAAAAGTCATATTTTCGCACGAAAATTGCACAAAGGTCCGAAAATGCACCACGGGCACCAAAATTGGACCACGGGGCACCTCGGACCTCAATAATTAAAAGTGATCCAAGCATCATGCTTTTTTATGCATAAGAATGCACCAGGGATCATGGGGCACCAAAATCCAAAAGTCTTATTTTCGCACCAAAATTGCACAATGGGCCGAAAATGCACCACGGACACCAAAATTGGACCACGGGGCACCTGGTACCTCAAACCTAAAAAGTGCTCCGAGCATTATAGTTTTTTATGCATAAGAATGCACCAGGGATCATGGGGCACCAAAACCCAAAAGTCTTATTTTTCTCACGAAAATTGCACAATGGGCCGAAAATGCACCACAGGCACCAAAATTGGACCACGGGGCACCTCGGACCTCAATACTGAAAAGTACTCCAAGCATTTTAGTTTTTTATCCATAAGAATGCACCAGGGATCACGAGGCTCCAAAACCCAACAGTCTTATTTTTGCACGAAAATTGCACAAATGGCCGAAAATTCACCACGGCTCCAAAATTGGACCACGAGGCACCTCGGACCTCAATAATAAAAACTGGTCCGAGCATTATGATTTTTTATGCATAAGAATGCACCAAGGATCACGGTGCACCAAAACACAAAAGTCTTATTTTCGCACAAAATTGCACAAATGGCCGAAAATGCATTACCGGCACCAAAATTGGCCCACGGGGCACCACAGACCTCAAAATTGAAAAGTTTTCCAACCATTATTGTTTATTATGCATCAGAATGCACCAGGGATCACGGGGCACCAAAACCCAAAAGTCTTATTTTCTCACGAAACTTTCACAAATGGCCGAAAATGCACCACCGGCACCAAAATTGGACCACGAGGCACCACGGACCTCAAAATTGAAATGTTCTCCAAGCATTATGATGTTTTATGCATAAGAATGCCCAAGGGATCACGGGGCACCAAAATCCAAAAGTCTTATTTTCGCACGAAAATAGCACAAATGGCTGAAAATGCATTAGCGGCACCAAAATTGAACCATGGGGCACCACAGACCTCAAAACTGAAAACTGTTCTGAGCATTATGGTTTATTTTGCATAAGAATGCACCAGGGATCATGGGGCACCAAAACCCAAAAGTCTTATTTTCGCTTGAAAATTGCACAATGGGCCAAAAATGCACCACGGGCACCAAAATTGGACCACGGGGCACCACGAACCTCAAAACTAAAAAGTGCTCCAAGCATTATGGTTTTTTATGCATAAGAATGCTCCATGGGTCACGGGGCACAAAAACCCAAAAGTCTTATTTTCGCACGAAAATTTCAAAAATGGCCGAAAATGCACCACCTGTACCAAACTTGGACCATTGGGCACCATCGACCTCAAAATTGAAAAGTGCTCCGAGCATTTTGGTTTTTTATCCATAAGAATGCACCAGGGATCATGGGGCTCCAAAACGCAAAAGTCTTATTTTCGCACGAAAATTGCACAAATGGCCCGAAAATGCACGACCGGCACCAAAATTGGACCACGGGGCACCACGGACCTCAATACCAGGGATCATTTTGGTTTTTTATCCATAAGAATGCACCAGGGATCATTTTTTATGCATAATAATTCGTACAAAAATTGAACAATGGGCACAAAATGTACCACGGACACCAAAATAAGACTTTTGGGTTTTGGTGCCCCGTAATCCCTGGCGCCTTCTTATGCATATAAAACCATAATGCTCAGAACACTTTTCAGTTTTGAGGTCTGTGGTTCCTTGTGGTCCAATTTTTGTTCCAGTGGAGCATTTTCGACCATTCGTGCAATTTTTGTGCGAAAATAAGACTTTTGGATTTTGTTGCCCCGTGATCCCTAGTGTATTCTTATGCATAAAAATCAAAATTCTCGGAGCACTTTTAAGTATTGAGGTCCGAGGTGCCCCGTGGTCGAATTTTGGTTCCCGTGGAGCATTTTTGGCCATTTGTGCAATTTTCGTGCGAACATAAGACTTTTGGGTTTTGGTGCCCCGTGATCCTTGGTGCATTCTTATGCATAAAAAAACATAATCCTCGGAACACTTTCGGTTTTGAGGTCCGTGGTGCCTTGTGGTCCAATTTTCATTCTGGTGGTGCATTTTCGGCAATTTGTGCAATTTTCGTGCAAAAATAAGACTTTTGGGTTTTGGTGCCCCGTGATCCCTGGTGCATTCTTATGCATAAAAACCATATTTCTCGGAGCACTTTTAAGTATTGAGGTCCGAGGTGTCCCGTGGTCCAATTTTAATGCCCGTGCTGATTTTCGGCTCATTGTGCAATTTTTGTACGAAAATAAGACTTTTGGGTTTTGGTGCCCTATGAACCCTGGTGCATTCTTATGTATAAAAAACCATAATTCCCAGAACACTTTTCAGTTTTGAGGTCCGTGGTGCCCCGTGGTCCAATTTTTGTGGCGGTGGTGCACTTTCGGCCATTTGTGCAATTTTCGTGCGAAAGTAAGACTTTTGGGTTTGGGTGCCCCGTGATCCCTGGTGCATTCTTATGCATAAAAAACCATAATGCTCGGAACACTTCTCAATTTTGAAGTCCGTGGTGCCTTGTGGTCCAATTTTCGTTCCAGTGGTGCATTTTCGGCCATTCGTGCAATTTTTGTGTGAAAATAAGACTTTTGGGTTTTGGTGCCCCGTGATCCCTGGTGCATTCTTATGCATAAAAACCATAATTCTCGAAGCACTTTTAAGTATTGCGGTCCGAGGTGTCCCATGGTCCAATTTTGGTGCCCGTGGTGCATTTTCGGCCCATTGTGCAATTTTTGTGCGGAAATAAGACTTTTGGGTTTTGGTGCCCCATGATCCCAGGTGCATTCTTTTGCATAGAAAACCAAAATTCCTAGAGGGCTTTTCAGTTTTGAGGTCCGTGGTGTCCCGTGGTCCAATTTTGATGTCGATGGTGCATTTTCGGCCATTTTTGCAATTTTCATGCGAACATAAGACCGTTGGGTTTTGGTGCCACGTGATCCCTATTGGTGCATCCTCATGCATGGAAAACCATAATGCCCCAAGCGGATTTTCGTTTTGAGATCCTTGGTGCCTCCATGGTGCCCCGTGACTCA
>CM048648.1:510000-522500 GCA_026413185.1 Pueraria montana var. lobata
CGACCCCGGGATACCTCACCGGACGGGTCGGGATGAGGCCACGCCCCAAAGACCGCATTCTGATATGCCATAGGGCAATGATGCGTTCTTATTTCCGTTAAGCAACCCCGCATTCTTATATGCCATAGGGCAATGATGTGTTTTTGGTTTTAGGGTTGTGACCAAACCTCGACCCCGGGATACCTCACCGGACGGGTCGGGATGAGGCCACGCCCCAAAGACCGCATTCTGATATGCCATAGGGCAATGATGCGTTCTTGTTTCCGTGAAGCAACCCCGCATTCTTATATGCCATAGGGCAACGATGCGTTTTTGGTTTTAGGGTTGTGACTAAACCTCGACCCCGGGATACCTCACCGGACGGGTCGGGATGAGGCCACGCCCCAAAGACCGCATTCTGATATGCCATAGGGCAATGATGCGTTCTTGTTTCCGTTAAGCAACCCCGCATTCTTATATGCCATAGGGCAATGATGCGTTTTTGGTTTTAGGGTTGTGACCAAACCTCGACCCCGGGATACCTCCCCGGACGGGTCGGGATGAGGCCACGCCCCAAAGACCGCATTCTGATATGCCATAGGGCAATGATGCGTTCTTGTTTCCGTTAAGCAACCCCGCATTCTTATATGCCATAGGGCAACGATGCGTTTTTGGTTTTAGGGTTGTGACCAAACCTCGTCCCCGGGATACCTCACCGAACGGGTCGGGATGAGGCCACGCCCCAAAGACCGCATTCTGATATGCCATAGGGCAATGATGCGTTCTTGTTTCCGTTAAGCAACCCCGCATTCTTATATGCCATAGGGCAACGATGCGTTTGTGGTTTTAGGGTTGTGACCAAACCTCGACCCCCGGATACTTCACCGGACGGGTCGGGATGAGGCCACGCCCCAAAGACCGCATTCTGATATGTGATCAGTGCATTTTCATGCACATTCTTCTACTGTTATTCTTAGGCATTTCCTTAGTTTATTTCATTAGTTTCACCATTTTAGTGTGTTTTCATATTTAAGTTTGTTTCTAGCTTTATTTAATTTTCGTATTTTATTTTCAGCATTAGCAGCTTTCAATGGAAGATTCATAACTGGAGCTACAGGAAACCTTTGTCTGGAATACCACGGCCGTGCTAAGCCACCACAGCCGTGGTGAAATAACCACGGCCAAGCAGAAATCAGTGAAAGTTTTGCATCAGCGTCAACTTTCCGAGCACAGCCGTGGTTAATTTACCACGACCGTGCTCGGAAAGCACGTTGATTGGACCTCCAGACTTTGCAAGGACCACGGCCGTGGTTAATTTACCACGACCGTGCTCGGAAAGCACGTAGATTGGACCTCCAGACTATGCAAGGACCACGACCGTGGTTAATTTACCACGACCGTGCTCGGAAAGCACGCAGATTGGACCTCCAGACTATGCAAGGACCACGGCCGTGGTCATCTCCTCAGCACGGCCGTGGTGATCCGCATTAGCAGTTTAAAACTTTATAAATATAGAACAGAGGGCCGCGTACTGGAGACGTTTTTTACTGTAGACTCTCATTCACTGTTCACGAAATTCTTTTAGAAGGTTTTGAACAATTGTAATGGAGAACTAAGTTCCGAAGAATCGATCTGCTGTAATCGGATTCCACTTTGAGGTTCTTTTATAAATTCCATATCAATCTGTTTCCTTTGATTTATTCCAATAATCTCAATTGATTGCTTAATTTGATTGTTGTTATAGGATATAATTCTTAAATTCGATTGGTTGTTTGATCTTGAATCAATTTCGCGTTAACGTAGCTTTTGCATTATCGCGTTTGATCATATTTCCGTTTGCTTAATCCGGAATTCAGGAACATACGCCGTATAATTTCTATTGCGCTTGTCAGTAGTTATTATAGTCGAATAGGATCTGATCCGTTTAGGGAATTGGAATTTATAGGGATCAATGATAAGTTGGAAGTCGAAACAGTAGGTTGATTCACTTTAGCTTACTTGATAATCACAATTTATTTTAATCCCTTTTTCTTGATATCATAATCAAACCCCCCCATTAATCGTTACTGTATTGATTGATAATAATACAAGAATCCTTGAGAACGATACTCGAGTTGTCGTTGCCGTAACTATACTTTCAAAATCACTCGTTTTTGATCCGTGCGCGACAGCGGATCAAATTGGCGCCGTTGCCGGGGATTCTTGTCGTTATTAATCGATATTAGAGTCATAGGTTTAGTGTTCTCGCGTTTAGGCCCTAGTTTCCCACTGTTTTGGCCAATTCGCGCATAGAGTCAAAAAAATCGGTTTTTGGAAAAATTGTGTCTGATTGCAAGTATTTTTTCCCTGCTGGGACCAGAAAAATTGTGCGATCAATAGTCCCCTACTTTGGAAGAGTTACGGGACGCAGACCTCAAATCGCCAAATTGCTCTTTTTTTCTATTTTTAATTAATTTTTTACTGTTTTCATAGTGTCGAAAAAATCCAAAAAAATTCTCAAAATTCTAATTTCACTTCATTAGATTAATTTTGGTGTTTTTATATTTTTTTGAATTTTTTTTAATCATTTTCCTTCATTCTGTTTGTTTTTGCATTTTAGGGACATTGTTGGCATTTTGACAATTGTTGCTGCATTGCTGCATTAGTCCTGGCTACTAGGTCTTCTTGTTCTGATCTCTTTGATTTTGATCCTGAGATAGAAAGAACCTTGCACACACGACGTAGAGCAGTCCAGGCTAGCAATAGTTCACTACTCGTGATTGATTCTGGCACTGATTCCGATTACTTGCATAACTTGTTTGATTCAGATTCTGAAAGTGTTTTTGATATGGCTGACCAAAGAACTTTGAGGCAGTTGGCTGCCCCTGATGTGAATTACAATGGTTTATGCATTGAGTATCCTGAAGCTGTTGCACCTTTTGAATTAAAATCTGGTTTGATACACTTGTTGCCAAGGTTTAATGGTCTTGCAGGTGAGGATCCGCATAAGCATCTGAAAGAATTCCAGGTTGTGTGCTCTACACCTTTGAGGCCTGAAGGAATCACTGAAGACCATATCAAGCTGAGAGCCTTTCCGTTTTCACTACAGGGTGCTGCCAAGGATTGGTTATACGATCTTGAACCGCATTCTATCACCACTTGGAATGATTTGAAAAAAGTCTTCCTAGAGAGATACTTTCCTGCCTCCAGAGCTGCATCAATCAGAAAGGATATATGCGGTATTAGACAAGGCAATGAGACATTGGCTGAGTATTGGGAAAGATTCAAACAGTTGGTATCCAGTTGTCCTCAGCATCAGATTACCGAGCAGTTACTGATCCAATACTTTTATGAAGGATTGCTACCTATGGATAGAAACATCCTTGATGCTGCTAGTGGTGGAGCACTTGTTGATAAGACTCCAGCAGATGCCAAGACCTTAATTCAGAACATGTCACTAAACTCCCAACAGTTCACAACCAGAAATAATTCTGCAGTCCAAACAAGGAGTGTGAACGAAATTCAGGTTTCCTCCAACAAAGCTTTAGAAACCAGAATTGACGAGCTCACCTCCTTAGTGAAACAGTTGGCAGTGGGTAAACCTCAACCAGCAACCTTGTGTGGTATTTGTACTTTCGCTGAACACCCGACCGACACATGTCCTATGTTGCAAGATGAGTCGACTACCGAGTTACCCCAAGCTTATGCAGCAGCCCTTTACGGAAGCAATCAGAACAGGTACAACAACACTCCTGACCTGTCCACCAACAAATACCATCCCAATTGGAGGAACCATCCCAACCTTCGATATGGAAACCAGCAGCCCACACAGCAACAGCTAGTGTTACCCCTTCCGAGACCACAGAACACTCCACCAGCTACCACTTCTGTACCTTCTGGACCTTCATTAGAGGACCTGGTCAAGCAACTAGTTGTTAACAATCTTCAGTTTCAACAAAGAACAGAATCTAGTATTCAAACCTTGCAGACACAGATTGGACAGCTTGCCACCTCAATGAATGCCTTGCAAGCCCAAGGATCGAACCAACTTCCTGCCCAAACAGTTGTGAATCCAAAAGGTCCTAATGCTGATGTGAGTGCAATTTCCTTGCGATCCGGAAAGGTTACATCTGAACCTTCTCCACCTGAACCTTCTCCACCTTCTTCTGTTGTGGTAGAAACTGAAAAAAATAAAGAAAAAGAGTATGCTCCACCAGTCCCCTTCCCACATAGAGTTCTGAAAAATAAAAGGATTGAGGAGGGAGACAAAGAGAGAGAGATCTTGGATGTTTTCAGAAAAGTTGCGGTAAACATTCCACTTCTTGATGTGATTAAGCAGGTTCCAAGGTATGCAAAGTTTCTGAAAGATTTGTGTACAAATAAGAGGAGGATGAAGGGAAGTGAAAGAGTCAACTTGGGAAGAAATATTTTTGCTTTTATTCAGCCCAAGCCTTCATGTGAAAAAGTTACCGGCGAGCAAAATGTTTCAGCTCTCACTCAAGTCTTGCCGCAAAAGTGCAAGGACCCGGGAACTTTTGCTATTCCTTGTACCATTGGGGATAGTAAATTCGAGAATTGCATGCTTGATTTAGGAGCGGGCATTAATGTTATGCCTACTTCTGTTTATAATAACCTTTGTCTTGGTCCTTTGCAGCATACAGGTTTAATCATTCAACTGGCAAACAGGAGCAATGCCCGCCCCGCGGGAGTAGTGGAAGATGTCCTTGTTCAAGTTAATGATTTGATTTTTCCTGCAGATTTCTACATTCTGGACATGGAGGGAGAAACTAAGTCAAGCAGAGCTCCCATCATTTTAGGCAGACCGTTCATGAAAACGGCGAAAACAAAAATTGATGTTGACAATGGAACCATGTCCATGGAATTTGGTGACATTGTCGCGAAATTTAACATTTTCGATGCCATGAAACATCCCTTGGAAGAGCATTCCGTTTTTCATATTGACTTGATCTCTGAATTGGTTGATGACACTTTTTCTGAATTATTTTCACTTGATTTTCCATCTTTATTGGGTTTTGATGATGTTTACTCATGTGCTGATTGTACTGACACTAACCCTTGTGTTGTATGTGCTGAGATTGATTCTGCCTTGCAGGGTAACATGTTTCCTACAGGTGAAGTTGTTGTCGATGAAGTTGTTTATGCCACTGAGGTGCTCGACATCCCGGCTGCCCCAAACACTCCATCCATCGAGCAGCCCCCGTCCTTAGAGTTGAAACAACTCCCTGAAAACCTGAAATATGCTTATTTGGAGAGTAATGAGAAACTCCCTGTTATAATTTCTTCTAACCTTGATTTCGATCAAGAAAATAAGCTTTTGCAGGTTTTGAAGAAGCACAAGAAGGCGATTGGGTGGACATTAGCTGACATCCCAGGGATTAGTCCTTCCATGTGTATGCACAGGATTTTGCTTGAGGATGGTGCGAAAACAGTAAGGCAGCCCCAAAGGAGGCTTAATCCTTTGATCCTCGATGTGGTGAAGAAAGAGGTCACCAAACTCTTGCAAGCAGGTATCATTTATCCTATCTCTGACAGTAAATGGGTAAGCCCAGTGCAGGTTGTACCTAAGAAATCTGGACTCACCGTGGTGAAAAATGAAAAGAATGAACTTGTTCCCACTAGAGTTCAGAACAACTGGAGAGTTTGTATTGATTACAGAAGGTTGAACCAAGCTACTAGAAAGGATCACTTTCCTTTACCGTTCATTGACCAAATGCTTGAACGGCTTGCTGGTAAATCACATTACTGTTTTCTTGATGGTTTTTCAGGTTATTTTCATATTCATATTGCACCTGAAGATCAAGAAAAGACCACTTTTACTTGCCCATTCGGTACTTTTGCTTACAGGAGGATGCCTTTTGGTCTTTGCAATGCTCCTGGCACCTTCCAGCGATGCATGATTAGCATTTTTGCTGATTTTATTGAAAATTGCATGGAAGTGTTTATGGATGATTTCACTGTTTATGGTTCTTCTTTTGATGCATGTTTGAACAGTTTGAATATGGTTTTAGAGAGATGCATCGAAACTGACCTTGTTTTGAATTATGAAAAATGCCATTTTATGGTTGAGCAGGGAATTGTTTTGGGCCACATTATTTCTGAAAAAGGAATTTCTGTTGACCCTGCTAAGATTGATGTGATTTCTACACTGCCTTACCCCTCTTGCATTCGCGAGATTCGTTCTTTTCTTGGTCATGCAGGTTTTTACAGGCGTTTCATCAAGGATTTCAGCAAGATAGCTCTTCCGCTGTCAAACTTGTTGAAGAATGACGTCACTTTCAACTTCGATGACAAATGCAAACAAGCATTTGACTTCTTGAAGAAAGCATTGATGTCCGCTCCCATCATCCAGCCCCCTGACTGGACCCTGCCCTTTGAGATTATGTGTGATGCTTCCAACTATGCTGTTGGAGCGGTCCTTGCACAAAGAGTTGACAAGGCTGCCCATGTTATTTATTATGCTTCTAGGACTCTAGATTCTGCACAGTCAAATTACACCACCACTGAAAAGGAACTTCTAGCTATTGTTTTTGCTCTTGATAAATTCAGATCATATTTGCTAGGTTCCAAGGTTGTTGTTTTTACTGACCATGCAGCTTTAAAGTACTTGTTGAAGAAGCCGGAAGCAAAACCGAGACTGATTCGGTGGATGTTGTTGCTCCAAGAGTTTAATGTAGAGATTAAAGACAAAAATGGAGCTGAGAACTTAGTGGCTGATCACTTGAGCAGGATAGAGAGGGATGAAGATCCTTTTCCGATTCAGGATGACTTTCCTGATGAGCAGCTTTTACTTTTGCATGGAGTTACTCCTTGGTTTGCTGATATTGTTAATTATCTTGTTGCTGGTGTTTTTCCTACAGGTGCATCCAAGGCACAAATTCACAAACTCAAGAGTGATGCCAAATATTATGTTTGGGATGATCCATATCTTTGGAAGTTTGGTAGTGATCAGGTGATTAGGAGATGTGTCCCCGACTATGAGATTGAATCTATTTTACATTTTTCTTATGCATCTCAAGTAGGGGGACACTTTGGTCCGCAAAGGATTGCAAGAAAAGTCCTAGACTCAGGTTTCTACTGGCCCACTGTTTTTAAGGATGCTTATGAGACTTACCGCACTTATAAAGAGTGCCAGATAGCAGGTACAGCCATCACTCGTAAGAGTGAAATGCCTCAGCAACCTATGCTTTTCTGTGAGGTATTTGATGTATGGGGAATCGACTTCATGGGTCCTTTTCCTGTATCATTTGGTTTTCTCTACATTTTACTTGTTGTTGATTACGTTTCAAAGTGGGTAGAAGCTATCCCCACTAGGACTAATGATTCAAGAGTTGTTGCAGATTTTGTCAGGTCCAATATCTTTTGCAGGTTTGGAATACCCCGAGCCATCATAAGTGACCAAGGCACTCACTTCTGTAACCGCACCATGGAAGCTTTGCTCCGGAAGTATGGAGTTGTGCACAGAGTCTCTACTGCATATCACCCACAAACTAATGGGCAAGCTGAGATCTCAAACAGGGAGATCAAACAGGTTTTAGAGAAAATAGTGCAACCAAACAGGAAGGACTGGAGCCGCCGTCTAGAAGACGCACTTTGGGCTCAAAGAACAGCTTTCAAGACACCCATAGGGATGTCTCCTTATCGACTTGTTTTCGGTAAGGCATGTCACCTTCCTGTAGAGATAGAACACCGTGCTTATTGGGCGGTGAAAAGTTGTAACTTGGAAATGCAACAAGCAGGTATTGAAAGAAAACTCCAATTACAACAGCTTGAAGAGTTTAGGCTAGAGGCTTATGAAAGCTCTAGGATTTACAAAGAGAAAACCAAACACTTCCATGATAAAATGATTTCTAGGAAGGAATTCTCTGTGGGCCAACAGGTTTTACTATTTAACTCCCGCCTTAAGCTTATGGCTGGGAAACTTCGATCCAAATGGATTGGCCCTTTTGTTGTTACTAATGTTTTCCCTTATGGTGCAGTAGAAATTAAAAGTGCAGGTACTGACAAAGTTTTCAAGGTCAATGGGCAGCGCCTGAAGCTGTTCCATGAGAGTTCAGTGCCTGAAGATGCAACCATAGAAGAGCTTTCTTTGGAAGCGCCCAACTACACTGCAACTTGATCAGGGGGCACCCTTTCCTTTCTCTCATTCTTACTTTATAATTGAGTTCTTTTCATTGAGGACAATGTATGTCTTAAGTGTGGGGGAGGGAACCATTTGTTTTTGTTTTTGTTTGTTTTTGGTTTGTTTTTGTTTCAAAAAAAAAAAAAAAAAATGGAAAATGCATGCTTTTTCGTTGATTATCTTGCTACAATTGTGAGTATTCTCTCTGTTCTTTGTCGAAAGACTTGTGGTGTGATGTGACTGATTCTTTTTGCGCATTCTTAGTTTGTATGTTTGACTAAACTCTAAATTGTTCATCACTAGTGGAAGATCTCTAACCCTTGTGAGATTTAGAGCCTAATAATGGATAACATCAAAAATCCATCTCTTTCTTTCTTGTGTGATTTCACTCATGTTTGTTAGTCTCTAGAACTTGAATTGACTCTTGTTGAAGTTTTTTGTTTACTTGTGCACACTGAATTGATAAAGGCATCTTGTTTTGTTTTGTTTTTTTTTTTTACCTAGTTAGCCAAAAAGCCAACCTTGATAATATCATCCCTTTGTTTGGAAGCCCCTTTGAGCCTATTATCCTTTTTTTTGTGTTTAAAACTCATTACAAGCCGAAAAGTGAAAAACAATGTTATCACCCTATTCAAAGGGTTGAAAGGGTCTTGTATAGAGTTGTGTGGGGTTGAACATTGTTGTTATGATGTTGGTTGGCAGAAAAAAAATAGAAAAGGAAAACAAAAAGAAAAAAAATAGAGAAGGATGTCAATGCTAGTCCTTCTGAAAAAAAAAAAAGAGAAGAAAGAGAAGAATAAAAGGAAAAGGAGAAGAGAAATAAGTTGTGAGGTTGTTGTTCAATCACCATTGAGATATTATTTAGTTCAACTCCCGCAATTCTTTCAATTTTCTTTTAAACTCTTTGAATTTTAGCTTAGTACCCCTTTAGGATGTATCTCACCCTGACCTTGGCCAAGTTACAACCATAATAAAAGTCCTTTTGATCTTTGTGTGCAATGTATTTCAAATTGTGAATGTTAGAGTCTTTTCAAGCTTATGGTAGTACTATCTCTCATGTTGTGCTTTGAGTGTAAACAGTAACCTAAACACTTGAGAGTTGAGTGGAAACAGTTTATCTTGTGAGGATCTTCATGCTTTTGATGTACTTTTTGGTAATCTGTTTTTCATATTTACTTTGACTGTCACAAAAGAGTTACTCACTAATGTCATATTCTTTAAGCTTAGTATTAGGAGTTTGCTTGCACTTTGTATCCTGATAACCTCTAAGTTTGCATGCTCTGTTCCGTTTTTGTTTTGAAGTTTTTCTGTTTTGAATTTTTAATTTTGCTCGGAGTGCAAAAGTTTAAGTGTGGGGGAATTTGATCAGTGCATTTTCATGCACATTCTTCTACTGTTATTCTTAGGCATTTCCTTAGTTTATTTCATTAGTTTCACCATTTTAGTGTGTTTTCATATTTAAGTTTGTTTCTAGCTTTATTTAATTTTCGTATTTTATTTTCAGCATTAGCAGCTTTCAATGGAAGATTCATAACTGGAGCTACAGGAAACCTTTGTCTGGAATACCACGGCAGTGGTAGCCTAAGCACGGCCGTGCTAAGCCACCACAGCCGTGGTGAAATAACCACGGCCAAGCAGAAATCAGTGAAAGTTTTGCATCAGCGTCAACTTTCCGAGCACAGCCGTGGTTAATTTACCACGACCGTGCTCGGAAAGCACGTTGATTGGACCTCCAGACTATGCAAGGACCACGGCCGTGGTTAATTTACCACGACCGTGCTCGGAAAGCACGTAGATTGGACCTCCAGACTATGCAAGGACCACGGCCGTGGTTAATTTACCACGACCGTGCTCGGAAAGCACGCAGATTGGACCTCCAGACTATGCAAGGACCACGGCCGTGGTCATCTCCTCAGCACGGCCGTGGTGATCCGCATTAGCAGTTTAAAACTTTATAAATATAGAACAGAGGGCCGCGTACTGGAGACGTTTTTTACTGTTGACTCTCATTCACTGTTCACGAAATTCTTTTAGAAGGTTTTGAACAATTGTAATGGAGAACTAAGTTCCGAAGAATCGATCTGCTGTAATCGGATTCCACTTTGAGGTTATTTTATAAATTCCATATCAATCTGTTTCCTTTGATTTATTCCAATAATCTCAATTGATTGCTTAATTTGATTGTTGTTATAGGATATAATTCTTAAATTCGATTGGTTGTTTGATCTTGAATCAATTTCGCGTTAACGTAGCTTTTGCATTATCGCGTTTGATCATATTTCCGTTTGCTTAATCCGGAATTCAGGAACATACGCCGTATAATTTCTATTGCGCTTGTCAGTAGTTATTATAGTCGAATAGGATCTGATCCGTTTAGGGAATTGGAATTTATAGGGATCAATGATAAGTTGGAAGTCGAAACAGTAGGTTGATTCACTTTAGCTTACTTGATAATCACAATTTATTTTAATCCCTTTTTCTTGATATCATAATCAAACCCCCCCATTAATCGTTACTGTATTGATTGATAATAATACAAGAATCCTTGAGAACGATACTCGAGTTGTCGTTGCCGTAACTATACTTTCAAAATCACTCGTTTTTTATCTGTGCGCGACAGCGGATCAATATGCCATAGGGCAATGATGCGTTCTTGTTTCCGATAAGCAACCCCACATTCTTATATGCCATAGGGCAACGATGCGTTTTTGGTTTTAGGGTTGTGACCAAACCTCGACCCCGGGATACCTCACCGGACGGGTCGGGATGAGGCCACGCCCCAAAGACCGCATTCTGATATGCCATAGGGCAATGATGCGTTCTTGTTTCCGTTAAGCAACCCCGCATTCTTATATGCCATAGGGAAACGATGCGTTTTTGGTTTTAGGGTTGTGACCAAACCTCGACCCCGGGATACCTCACCGGACGGGTCGGGATGAGGCCACGCCCCAAAGACCGCATTCTGATATGCCATAGGGCAATGATGCGTTCTTGTTTCCGTTAAGCAACCCCGCATTCTTATATGCCATAGGGCAACGATGCGTTTTTGGTTTTAGGGTTGTGACCAAACCTCGACCCCGGGATACCTCACCGGACGGGTTGGGATGAGGCCACGCCCCAAAGACCGCATTCTGATATGCCATAGGGCAATGATGCGTTCTTGTTTCCGTTAAGCAACCCCGCATTCTTATATGCCATAGGGCAACGATGCGTTTTTGGTTTTAGGGTTGTGACCAAACCTCGACCCCGGGATACCTCACCGGACGGGTCGGGATGAGGCCACGCCCCAAAGATCGCATTCTGATATGCCATAGGGCAATGATGCGTTCTTGTTTCCGTTAAGCAACCCCGCATTCTTATATGCCATAGGGCAACGATGCGTTTTTGGTTTTAGGGTTGTGACCAAACCTCGACCCCGGGATACCTCACCGGACGGGTCGGGATGAGGCCACGCCCCAAAGACCGCATTCTGATATGCCATAGGGCAATGATGCGTTCTTGTTTCCGATAAGCAACCCCGTATTCTTATATGCCATAGGGCAACGATGCGTTTTTGGTTTTAGGGTTGTGACCAAACCTCGACCCCGGAATACCTCACCGGACGGGTCGGGATGAGGCCACGCCCCAAAGACCGCATTCTGATATGCCATAGGACAATGATGCGTTCTTGTTTCTGTTAAGCAACCCCGCATTCTTATATGCCATAGGGCAACGATGCGTTTTTGTTTGGGTTGTGACCAAACCTCGAGCCCGGATCATTTGCATACTTATGCGCCTAGGCCATTTGATGCATTTCACCGGACGGGTCGAGATGAGGCCACGCTCCAAAGACCGCATACTGACATGCCATAGGGCAATGATGCGTTGGGGTACCACATACAAACCACGCCACAAGGCTGGAAAAACCAACCAAGGTCAGCGAAATTTTTGTGTCATGTACCCCCCCCCCCCCCCCCCATATAATAGGCTTATGTGCCATTTTGGGTTTTGCCCAAGTAACTTTACTTTTTTGTGAGGAGACATGAGGCCATATCCGGAGCTAGAGATGGAATTTTGATGCAATTTTTTGCAGGAATCCTCATAATAATAATAAACGTTGGTTCCCAAAGTTTCATAATTGTTTACCAAGGGAATATTTTTTTATTAATTTTTAAAGTCGCTAAAATAGGTAAATGCCCAAAAATTCAAAAATGTACTTAGAGATCGAATTTTGTGCCCAAATTTTGCAGGAATCCTCACATTAATAATGTATATTAGTTCCCAAAGTTTCACAACTTTTTACCAAGGGAGCATTAGTTCTGAAATTTTTGGTGCCCCGTGGTGCATTTTGGTGCCCGTGGTGGATTTGGTGCCGGGGGTGACATTTGGTTTTTGGTTTCCAATGATCATTGGTGCATCCTCA